>JASCZW010000320.1:0-381398 GCA_034211315.2 Aedes japonicus | reverse complement strand
GTAAGGCTCCGGCAATTGGATTTGGTGCAAGCGAAGCCTAACTGAATATTTTTCCTGAATTTTTATACTAAATGAACTTGAAAAAGAAATTTAATTTGATTTTTTTAAATAAACGATTTCACCGATTTACACGCGTTTTCCCTTGACCAAATTTTGACCGTATCACCCTTTATTATTGTTTGTGATCATCAAGCTCCTGTATGAAGGGCCAAAAACGTTTGGACGGTCCCGTAAGCAGAGACAATTACACGAAACCCGTGAATATATCGAAGAGAATCACCTTTCCAAAGAAAGTTCACACTACAGCACTAGCCGAGCCCTCGATTGACAGAATTAGCCCAATACATGGGGGTCGAAGAGCTCTACCCTCGTTCCGTCGAAAGTTAACAATGCGAGGAGGCAATCCCACGCTCCCTATCCAAATCGTTTCACTTTGGGTGCCCTGGCGGTCCCTTCCTTTTCCCACTGTAAAGTTATTTAATGCAATGTTATATTTGGTATATTTTGTTGTGGTCATTTGATTGCTTCCATAGTAGCACAACTTGTTGCCATTTGGTTGAGATAACATAAAGTTGGACTTGCTAAGTCAAAATCTTGTTACCACAACTTATTATGACCGTTGTGTGCTATCGGGTTACTCTTGTAATTGAGATTTTGGCTGAAAGTAAGTGGCTGTTTTGTAATTCATTATTATTGTAATCTGACTGTCAGGACCATGACATGACATGTTTCTCTGATGACACGTTTTCTGATATGTTGACATGTTTTCTGATTGCTGTAATTTGCTCCGTGTCTGTTCCTCATTTCTTATCATAGGCTTGAGGCGTGACATGAAGCAAGTCGAACTCTTCGGTAGTAAAGTTAAAAAAATACTTTTGATCATTTGCTTGAGTCTAAATCGTTTATCCCATTCTAACTCAAAACGAGAATATAAAAAATTAGTGAAGAACCCATTCACGGAGGTTACTGTGTTCCTTACCATTGATTGAACCTTTGAATATCTTTTTTTTTTTTTTTGAGGGCATCTCAGCTGGAGCTGCGTGACAGCTTGGTTGTCAAGACTAGACCCTTTCCCAACGTCACCCTTACTATGTGACCAATACCTTAGAAGCAATAGCCTATGTTGGCCACTTGAGCACTAATTGAAGTATTTGGTATTGGACAGTAGTATTTTTCAAAATTTCAGTTTCAATTTTCCCGCGATGATGTTTTGTTATGCAGTCGTAAGATGGAAGCTCCAATTAATACCTAAAATAAAGCCCTCAGTGCTGAACCGTATCTCTGTACCGTATGCAGTCGTAAATAGATTTCTAAAAATAAGTGAATTGCCAATTTACATATTACACATACACATACAATAATTCTTAGGGACGACATTCAGGCCTTTGATGTAGTCTATGTTGACAACTAGTAGTACTGAAGTCAACCCCAAGAAGTACTGCAACAAGAGTATACACAAAATTTATTATTCATACAGCGAATGATATTTCTAGGCAATTACGATGGTGCGCCTCATGTTGGCCACTTAAAGCACTGAGGTATCTTCTAATAATACTTCCAAACGATTGAATTAGTATGTAATGAGCTTCAATTTTAAAGTGTGTTATAAGGGTCAGTCAGTCAGGATGTTTTATGCCAATTTACCTTATTTTTCCGATGATCCAGACTCAGGAGTACCGTTCTAACATACATACCATCTTCCTTTCCATTACATACGGCTCACGGTTTCCATGATACTCTCTGATTTGATGAATTTTACCTGTGCAGCATTCAGCTTTTGAAACCCGGAATGAACATTTGTTGCCTCACGTTCTATTCCACCAGGTACTTATTGTGCCGCTCACGGCCATGATGGTTGTAAAATCGCATGCAGAGTGAGTAACATAGAAATTAAAAGAGAATAATTTAGTATTAGTAGCATGCATGGTTTACGTGGGATTATTGGTGATATTTTCATAAAGGCTTCTCATTTTTCTGACTAAAAAGTTTGAGTCATTCCAAACTAACCATCAAGGAGAGAAAAAAAGGAAAAATACTGGCTTGAACCCCACATTACAGCCTACTCTACAGCCTGGGATCTAGTTGCTATCCCGAATATAGAATATTTCGAATAATAACCTATCACTTTGTCCGCCTTAGTCCGTTCTTGTCTTCTGCGTAATTCAGTTAAATTCTATAGTTCTGTTGTGGAATCGTTTACGTTTACTTGTCTGTTCATTGCCTTCTTTTTATTTGTCTAATACTAATCTCTAAGTTGTTTAATCTCTTCAAAGTCTGACAGCAAGTGCAACCTAACAATCTTGGTCTGCTATTAGATTCACTTTTCGGTGGCAAGGTAAAGCTTCTTCACGCCTAGTCCCTAACTCTTATTGAAAAATTATCGAGAAAGAAGCCGTTAAAAGATTGTTTATATACCATTGTTATAATGTGTGGTATTTTTATTATAACTCTTTGAAATGAGAAATAACAAAATAAGAATGGTGCCACGTTCGTAGTTTTAATCAAACTTCTACTCAGTGAATCTAACAGTCGGTTCCCTACATATGTCAATAATCTTTAACACAGTGTTGATCAATATATACCTGTCTAGCTAGATTTATAATTAAGCGTGGCTTCGGCTCATCATGTCAGGGAACGCTTAGAAAGCCGTGCCGCAGCCCAGAAGAAATCCCACATCATTATTAATGAGGAAAGAGCCCCACCAGACCGCACCAGCGTTCAAGGCCCTCAGACAGGATGTCCGTTTTTTCACATCTGTAAAATCAGTGCATCAATGCCAGATATGTGACGCGGCATTAAATCAAAATATTCAAGATGTGATACTACCACGTCAGGATATGTCTTTGGTTACCATCTCAATGCTGATGGCATAGGCCCTCCCATCGCGGCCAGATCACATATCCGAGGGGAGGGCTGATGAACCTTTGAATATCAAACCTTAATGTTGTTGTTAAAATATTTTAATTTATTTTATTCATTATTATTTTTTAAATAAATTTTTAATTTTTTTATCAGGGTTTTTGCTAGGGTTCTAGTATTTAAAAATTATTCTTTTTGTTTAGTTCTGATTTTTCTTATAATTTTTTTTCTTAAGCCTAAGGGTAATATCTAAAGTACAAGTTTTAATCTCAGTTTATTTTTTTTTCTGTATATATGTATGTATTTTTTTTTCATGTGCTTTTGTACCTTGAAAAGTGTATCTTTCTATATTTATATTACAATCCCAAATAAACCAGTTAACTTAACCTACCTAAATCAATGTTTACCTTTTTATACTTGTGTCAATTATTCAGCTTCAACCCATTTTTTTTCAGTTCTGAGTGTTTCTTTTCCAATATTTGCACTTTTTCAATTTGTCATTTTCTTCTTCCAATGTTTCTCGGTCCGAATTTTCGCTTACTGATTCCTTGTATATATCTTCTGTTTTTTTTAACTTCTCCTTATCCTAAGCCAATCGTTTCCATTCTTCACTGCTTATTTCCCTATATCTAATCAAATATTGTTCTAGCGAGTCTTTCCACGTTAGGCTTGGTCGTCCTTCTTTTTCTTGTTGAAGTTTAGTTTGTAAGCTAATTTAAGTGGATGTAATTTTACTCTTCTCAGAATGTGGCCACAATAACTGATTCTTCCTACTCTTGCTCTCCTATGTATTGCATTAAATTTAAAACTTGCTGGTTTCCAACAATAATTAAAATTAATAAGCGTTTCATAATTTGCCAATTCAGTCTATTTTTTTTCTTGTTAGAACTGTTACTTTCGTTCCATATTTTATAGATGGGGCTATCACTGTTGTATATATCAACTTCCCTATAACCAAGGAAGGATTAAATTTTCTACAAAAATCTAGAATTGTTCTACTTGACCTATATGCATTTTTTCGCCGTTGTCTATAAGTTGATCGCCTATCCAAGGATGCTGTAAGACATACCCCTAAATATTTTTTCTACTAAATTTTTCTACTTAATATTATTTCTTCTGGCATCTGATCGTTATTGTTTGGAAATCCCACTAGTAACTGGCATTTGTCGTTATTTAATTCTAATTCAATATCCTCTTATTGATTGACAAGTTCCTTTGAAATGTGTTCTAAAGGGTGTTCCGATCAAAATGTGTGTGAGTCGATCAAAGGTTTTATTAATAAATTCTTTTTCTTTGTCAAGTTCAGTTGATGCAAAATACAGGAGAAATATTCAACTGCGCTTCCTTTTTACCGAATACGAATTGCCAGGTCTTTCGTTTAACACCTGCCATAAGATTTTGTACTGTCTCCTTGTCCCCTTTATTCGCCGCAGAACGCCAGTTTGCAGTGAACTGTTCCTCGTTCGCAACAGCTTTTTGAGTCTTCTTAAGGTTCCGCTTGACGATGGCCCAATATTGTTCGATCGGGCGGAGCTCTGGCGTGTTGGGAGGGTTCTTGTCCTTGAACACCACTTGAACGTTGATGGCAGCATACCCTCCATGGCCTTTTTTCCATAATGGCAAGATACCAAATCCGGCCAAAATAGAACGGAACAATTGTGTCGCTTCAGGAAAGCCAGTAGACGTTTTTGTAGGCACTCTCTCAGATAAATTTCCTGGTTGACGGTTCCGGTCACAATGTAAACGTTGCTCTTCAAGCCACAGGTACAGATGGCTTGCCACACCAGTTATTTCTTCACGAACTTTGATAGTTCAATGTGCTTGAAAATATCTGCCACCTTTCCCCGTCCGGTTGCCGTATAAAATTCCTGTCCAGGAAGCTGTTTAAAATCTGCCTTGACGTAAGTTTCATCGTCCTGTACCACGCAATCAAACTTCGTTAGCATCGTCGTGTACAACTTTTATATCATTCAACGGAACAGGTTTGCCTTAAATCATACGTTCAACAAACGCCCCACAAAAACACTTAGGAGTCCTTCCGGGAAGCCTTACGTTACTTGGCCGGAATTATAGCCATGGCCGTGGCCAAAAGATGGAAGTTTGTATGTCCTTCAGCTCTTTCGAGACCTGGGCGATCAGCTGCTCCTCCGTTTTTGGCAACGAAGGTTCGCCCAAAAAATTGCTATCAGTCGCAGGTTGAGGACGGCAGCTTGTCCATCTCCTTTGCGTGATACTTCTTGATGGAGGCGACAACTTCCGGTTGAAACAATTCAGCGCATGCCCCGAAAAAACGAACAGCGGATTGGACATTCCTCTTCCTGCTGCTGTTTTTCACCGGCACCGTCGGCCGCCTCTGTGGGTACTTACCTGCTGCTCAGACTTGGCTGGCCTCGACTGAAGTCTTCGCATAACAATTTCATCTTGCTCACTTTTACGGTTACGACAGTGCTGGACAGCCAAAACTAGGCTTCTGTTCGACGCTCTCACAGGACACGAAGTGCCCACAATGCTCTAACTTTTTTGCTATGGGGTGAATCCAGCAGTATGAAGAAACCATCGAGCGTAGTTGCCTGATTGCAGGGTGACCACTCAATTTTTATTTTCAAATTCCCGGGTTTTTCCCGGTTTTCTCGGACCAAATGTTAAAAATTTCCCGGGGTAAGGCGCGGATCATGTAGTAATGAACTAGAATAACGAATAGAAAACAATTACTCTAAGCAAACAATTTTGAACGAATTGAGTACCAAAGCTTAATAACATGATATTTGCAGTATAAGCGTTGCTTATAATATAAAAATGACTAAATAGTTGGGTCCTAAATATTTACAAATTCTGCTTTCAGTTTTAGGCGCATGAAGCTAAAGAAAATAATTAAGATGATAGTCTGAAAACAGATGACTGTCTGAAAGTTAGTTTGAGTGTGTACTGCCAAATGATTTCTTTATATTTTTTAAGAAACTTTTCCCAAAGATTCTATGAAAAGTTCTCAGCCATTGCTTGAGAAATTCCTTCTGGCGTTTCTATATGTAGATATCATTCAGGAGTTTGTAGCCATTCCTCCAGGGAATCTTTCAGCAGTTTCTTCTGGCATTTCATTGGCTGTTCTGTTAAACTTTCTTGTGATGACATTTATGGTGGAATCCCTGAACCTATGATTTTTTTGATTGTAAAGGAATCCCTGGAAGAACTAAAACTATAAGAAAATTTCTGAAATAATTCTGGGAAAAAACCCGATTTATTGAAGAAAGTTAAGAAATTTTGTTTGCACGAGTCTCACAATCTCGTGAATTTAATTCTTCACTTTAAATATTCTGCAAGGGGTTTTGTAGAATTATTTATAAGTTTTGTCTAGAATGTTTGCAAGGATTCTTAGATGTAAATCTCTAAACATTTCTTCAAATATTCCGCTGGAGCATTGTTTTTTTTAAGTTCCTCAATCGATTGCTCCACAAAATTCGACAGAGTTTCCTACAAGGATTTCTATAAAAATATTGTTCTTCTAATTTAGAAATATCTTCATGCATTCATGCCGAATAGAAGAATGTTCTCGATATTTATTTTTGTTATTCGAAGCATAATATTTTGAAAGTGTTTTTGGTTATCTTTATTGATATTGCCGTGCGAAAACCTATATATCGACATGGAATTTTCATAAGGGCCAATGTCGCAAACGTAAACAATGGCTTTTTCCACAAATTTCTTGAAAATGCAAACTCACTCAAGTAAACTACAACTTCTATTCTGGTAATTCCCTATGATTAAGTTAGCATTCTCTTGAAATTTGCGGTAGAAGCCATTGTTTATGATTGCGACCCAATGTCCCCTTATGAAAACTCCATTTCAATATATATTGTGCAATTGTTGAACAATACCAGATCGATGGCACGATTACAAAAAAGGCTTGTTGGCTGTCGATCAGATGAAACATTGGTAATGATAGGTTCTGGCCAATCCGTCAAAAAGCTGCTGAAACGTGTCAGATCTCATTTGATAATTATCAAATGTACTTGCCACTTTTGGTTTTTTGTGCAAGCTATACATGCAAGAAGCTGCCACTGGAACAGTTGATGTAAGATATTTATAGTTACTTATCATGCCTCAAATGATCCAGGGAATTCCAGATGATACAAAATATCTTGGATTTGAAGCATCGTTCTGCATCGAGCTGCCACCAAAAGGCTATCGTTCTAGTCAGTTGTCAACAGGAACTGCATCGTGTGTTGAACCCAAGAAGCTGTACACTTTGAAGGAGTTCAATTCAATTTCTAAACAATATCCGTACTTTTACGAAAAATATGAGATACGGGCCATCGAAGATCATGACTTGGAAACTTGTTGGAGAAAACTGCTGTGTTTCAAACAAGCAGATGGGAAGATGGCTTTTATCTTGCTTAGAAAGCTCATTGCAAACTTTCTACAATCTTAACAAGACCATCTAAATTCGAATGTTTGAAGCAAGGTTCTTGCCAAGATTTTCTGCTGTTAAACACAGATAAAAAAGATTTTTGGTGAAAATTAAAGATGGGAACGAAAAATATTGTGGCAACTCTGGTAGCTACAAACTTACAAGAATGATCCACACGCAAAAACCACAGTAGAAACTACCATTTCGAGGGTCAAATTGAGCGCAAACACCAACAATTCTCACCTGACTATAAATGCGTTTGATTTTACCATGCCTGCAATTGAAAGTTTAGTTTAGTTGGTTTCAACATAAGGTCTGTCAAATATACCACAAACGTTGAAGGTTTGAAGATAAACGTAGTAAATTCGACTGAAATTTCATGCTAGTTTTAAAGATAGGCGTAGTCGGGTAAAATGGTAGTTTCTACTACAAGATTTTTTTCTGTACAGGATATTTATAGAAGGTAAATCAATTGGCACACTCTAAAATTTCACAGATCGTTATACATGAACACACTAAGAAAGGAATACCTAGAGCTCGATCATAATAACACACAATCTAAATTATGAACAATCATGTGAACATAAATTCCCGGTTTTTTCCCGGTTTTTTAGAATTCCCGGTTAATTCCCGGTTTTCCCGGTTCTGTGGCCACCCTGTGATTGCCTTGCCGAAGATGGAACGCAAAAGACGTGAGAAATGTCAGCACATTCACGTTGAACACCCAAAATGGTCAGGAGGAATTATAGCAATTTGTAGAAGTGGAACATACTACTGGAAATTACTACGGAAACAATAGAATCCTGGGATCTCCGGGCTTGATTTGGCAAAAAAGTTCACTGCAATCTGTATGTGAGAATCCCAACAGGACGCTGAAACAAAACCTGGTTGTCAGAATTTTCGATCAGCTGGCAGCAGATGGACGATGCAACTTTCGGGAGAATGGACTTTGGACAAATCCCGGGTCTAAACTTTGTCGAACGAAAGGGGGATGCACCGGGTTAGTTCAAACGCCTTTGAAGATAAATTCGCTTGCAAGTTGATGGCTTGAACATTTATCTGCAGTTGTGAGTATAAGCATTAGCATGAGCACGATTGGCCGCCCGATAGCTGCTACTCCGTTATTGCCAGATCAGCTGTAGTTAAACAGAGAATCAACAGATTATGTTTAGGACCTACAATATATACATCTTCAATGTATACCATAAGAAAAGGTGATCTCAATGTGATAACAGGAAATACCAGCGCGGGTCAAGAAGGCAATGGGTGGGAATGTGTTGCCGTGTAACTCGATTTAAAGAAAGTCACAGAGTCCACTTCACTTTCACAAGAAACATTGGGATGTTGAAAATATGCACAGCAAAATTATTCAAATTTTGGCATCAATTTAAATCAAAAGCTAGGATACTGTTGGAGCCAGTTACAAGTGTGGGTGGTTTATTTCAGGATAATACAAATATACGTTAAAACATCGACTCTGAGCACCGATTTAAACCAGCAGTATGGATGCTGTTGAGGCTACTCCAGGGCTTCCCGAATTTGAGTGTCAATGAATGAATCACAAGAGTCATTTACTACACTGGCAGTATGATGGATGGATGAGCGGATGTTATAGCAGGAGACAATATCCCATGACATCAACAGTTAGGTGCTGATTGTTTGAAACGTGCGCTGTAAAATAACTCTTCTTTCTCGTGACACAGACAGCAGTAAATGGTCAAAGTGGGACATTAAAAGATTTGCCTTGGTTGGATTACGCGTATTCAAAGTGTACGCTCAAAAATTCAAATTAATTAACAAGATGTTTGAATTTAACAGCATTCGAGTCAAGTGGACACAAGAATGCCGATACGATTGGGATGGACCGGAACAGTTGATCAGACTTAGTCGACGGACGACGGCCAGAACGCCCGTTGACACACCGAGAAGAAAACAAAAGCGATCATCTTTTTTCCGAAATATAGTCCATGGTTAGCATTGCTTAGTTTGGTAGAAACATGTAATTTTCTGCCCTGTATAATTCACATAAAGGGAATGCTAGATTTGGCAGAAATTATCAGGTTATTTTAAACCTGAACGCCTAAATCTAGTCTGTTGTATGGATCATTACAAACATTGTTGTATGGCACAAGAAAGATTGCAAACAATTTTTTTGTTTACGCTTCTTTTGGTTTGGTTTGGAATTGAACGAGGGAAATTTTACGCGCTTGTTAAAATTCATAATTTTTTTCTGTGTGGCGGTTAGATTTGGCAAAAATGGAACATATTTTTTCGTTATGGCTTTTTTAATGCAGCAGTTTTTTTCCTTTTAGATGTTGAAAACAACTTACGGCAATATATGGGGTGAAGAATAAAAATCTAAAATTTGGTTACATTACGAAAAATGGTCAGACTTCAAACGCTAATAGCTTAGTCATCTTTCGATAGATTTTCAAATATCATTAAGAGATTGAAAATCCTTTAACCAACTTGTTTCATTCACCTTTATCCCAGAATTTTGGTTACACTCGGGAGAAGAGAACCCGGGTAACACATCTTCATGATTTTATGTTGAGTACTACCTTTATACGCGGACTTCGATCCAAAAATATCCATTGTGCAGAGTTTTTGACAGCATTTCCCAGCTATTTCTTCAACCGGAAGCTACCATCTTGGATTCCAAAATGGCATCAGATATCGATTAACGGCCTCTAGGTGCCTACCTGTACAATTTTGTCCAAGACGGCATCTTATATAGATTTACATGGTCAGGATCCAGGCCAGTATGCACAAGGTATTCATCTTTACAATAGCGCCATGTTTGTGAGCCAATTCTGAACTATAGTATACAGGACTACTGATAACTTTTGGTTCGTCCAGCAGACAATGCGACAATGTATTCAAGGTAAGCAAGGCGCCTAACCGAGCCGATAAACAGAATACGGTGGCGGAATCCCAAGCCAGGAAGCTGTACCGCGAATGGTTGGTGCTGCCAAAATACCTTGTAATGGACAATGAGAGACGGCTACGACGAGACGTATATTGAAGCGGACGCCAAGCAGACCCCGACGTGGAGTTTTTCGTAGGCAAGTCCCACCTGCATGTTCCGGAGAAGTTCCGGAAGGTCGACAAATTTGCCAAGAAATACTTGGTGTGGCAGGTGAGCCGTACAGAACGACCGACTGGTCAAATATATTAAGAAGAATGCCTCCAGAAGCGTCTGCTGCCCTTCCTCCGATCCCACGAAGGTGACACTCTGTTTTGGCCGGATATGCCATCGTGGCATTTTTTGCCGACTTCGCCAATCTCACCAGAACTTCGTAGAATAGAAAAATTTTAGGCTATTATGTAGGGCAAGCTCCGGAGAACAAGGAAGGCCTTCAAAAACGACGAGGATTCGAAAAAAAAGAGTGGCTGAAAGTGAGTAAGAAAAAGTAACGTAAAGTCTAGGGTGCGGGCAGTTAGCCTAGGAGAGGTGCTTGAATAAACGTATTTTGCATAACCATAGCTAAAATGTGTTTATTTATTCTCTGAGAGTTTGAAAAAATCCGGCTGAAAATGTTTTAGGGAATTTTTAGAGATCATTTTTGTCTGTTGCCTTTTTTTTTCAACAACAATCTTCAATATCAAGTTGAAGACAAGAAAAAATGCCAATGGAATTGGAAATAGAATTGGAAATGAAAATGGAATTGGAAATGGAATTGGAAATGGAATTGGAAATGGAATTGGAAATGGAATTGGAAATGGAATTGGAAATGGAATTGGAAATGGAATTGGAAATGGAATTGGAAATGGAATTGGAAATGGAATTGGAAATGGAATTGGAAATGGAATTGGAAATGGAATTGGAAATGGAATTGGAAATGGAATTGGAAATGGAATTCGAAATTGCACTCGAAATGCTGTTCGAAATAGAATTCGAGAAGGAATGCGACATAGAATTCGAAAAGGAATGCGAAATAGAATTCAAATTGGAATTCGAAATGGAATTCGCAAGGGAATTTAAAATGAAATTCGAAATGGTATTCGAGATTGAATTCGAAATGGTATTCGAAATGGAAATCAAAATGGAATTTGAAATGGTATTCGAACTTGAATTCGAAATGAAATTGGAAATGAAATTCGAAATGGAATTCGGAATGGAATTCGAAATGGAATTTGAAATGGAATTCAAAATGGAATTAGAATACAGCATATGAAATGGAACTCGAGATGAAATCCGAAATGCAATGAAAAGTGAATGGAAATTAAATTAGAATGGAATTCGAAATGGAACTCGGAATGGAAATCGAAAGGAGAATTCACAAAGGCATTCAAACTGGAAGTCAAATGGAACTCGAAATAGAATGGAAATGGTAATGGCATGGATATGGAATTGAAATGGAATAGAAATGTAATGAAAAAGGAGTGGCAATGGAATGGAGATGGAATTAAAAATGGAATAGAAATGGAATTCGAAATAGAATTCGAAATGGAACGGAAATGGAATGGAAATGAAATTAGAAATGGAATTGGAAATTGAATTGTAAATGAAATTCGAAATTGAATTCAAAATGCTGTTTGAAATTGAATTCTAAATGCTGTTTGAAAAAGAATTCGAAATAGAATCCGAAATGGAATTCAAATTGGAAAGTCGAAATGGAATTCAAAATGAAATTCGAAATGAGTATTCGAGATTGAATTCGAAATGGTATTCAAAATAGTATTCGAAATGTAATCCGAAAAGAAATTCGAAGTGGAAGTCGACATGGAATTTGAAAGAAATTCGAAATGGAATTCGAAATGAAATTCTAATTGAATTGAAAATGGAATTCGAAATGGAATTCAAAATAAAATTCGAAATTGAATCGGAAATCAAATTCGAGAGAAATTCGAAGTTGAATTCGAAATGGAATTTGACATGGAGCTCGAAATGGAATTCGGAATGGAGTTCGACATAGAATTCGAAATGGAATTCTAAATCGAATTCGATATGGAATTCAAAAATGCATTCGAAGTGGAATCCGAAATGGAATCCGAAATGGAATTCGAAATGAAATTCGAAATGGAATTCTAAATGGAATTCGAAATGGAATTCGAAATTAAATTCGAAATGGAATTAGGAATGCAATTAGAAATAGGATTGAAAATGTAAATCGAAATTAAATTGGAATTGGAATCCGAAAGATAACTTGAAATGGAATTTGAAATGGAATTCAAAGTGGAATTCGTTATGGAATTCGAGATGGAATTCTAATTGAATTGAAAATGGAATTAGAAATGGAATGAAAGATATTTTCACTTCACCAATTCCGTAGTATTAATTCCAATTTGTTAACTCCATAGTTGAGTTAAAACGAATAATTTTCAGGTATCATAATTTTGATATTTGAAACGTATATTTTCAATATCAAATTCGAATCAAAACTAACCCAGAAATAAACCCCAGTAAAACTGATCGATAGTGTAAAGATAACACGCAATCCCCAAGAAATCCACTGTTTCGAACCAAGAGCCTTCGCCTGAGATCTCGACGCATTTAACACACGTCTTCTGAAGCAAATTCCCACGAACACACAACCGCACACCCACACACACTCGAAACACGAACAAAGACCTCGTTCGCATTCGCTTGATTCAATATGATTTCTTCGCTCTTGTACCCGCTGATATCCTGCCGCCGCCGGAAGACAGCCGGAAAGACGGCGAAACGCGCCCAAACCCAGCCAACCCGGCAAAGCTCTACGTTCAATATTTATCCATCGTCGTTTCCACCCGCACCTCGTGACCTGCAGCCCTGATACGGCAGCAACTCCACGGTCGCCGCGCCGATGCTTGTCGCTTTCTGTGTCTTCCAGTGGGGTGAAGATTATGAGATTATGGATTATATTTTATTTGCCTTTTCCTCCGGACCACCAAACGGAGACGGCTGCCAACGGCTGCAGCAGCGGTATTATTGTTGCCACTGAAGTGTGAATAAGACGATTTTCCGAAGGAAACCCAAATTTTCGGCATTTTTCTCGGGTTAATCCATTCGGCACTGTTTGCTGTCGGTGTAGTTGAAGGAGTCTCGAGTTTTGTACCCACTTCAAAGAGTGGCGGCGATTATAGTTGGTTAAAAAAGCGTCTTTGAAGGGGGTATTTCGAGTTTTTCTTGATGTCTAATGTATGTAGATTCTGAAAAGGGTTTCGACTGAGAATATTTTAGTTACAATCAATTTCTTCCAAAAGCAACATTTTCGATCTTGAATCAATTTTCGATTTCTTGGCGAGAGGTTTAGACCTTTACTGCATTTTTTGTTGAAAGTTTAAGTCTTCGATTCGAAAGGAACTAAATCATTAATATTTCCTAAAGACCCATCTCGTTACGAAACCAACGGAGGTCAAAGGCAAGAAACAAAAATTCTTCTCACGTCATCACCAGGAACACGAAATCAATCAACATTCATCGGAGGCCACCCATTACGGAGAACTCGTCCGAGGAATCACTGTCTCGGATGACAACTTCCACACACTAACACACCAGCACACATAGACACAATACTCTGCTGATGGCATCCTCGAGGCCAGTAACAGTATCAAAATTAATGAAGGTTTCATCCGGGTCAACGCACATTCGACATGATTATCAATCGACCGTTCCTGGTCTCCTTTTATCACCGGATTGAACCGGGTCAAAGTCCGTTCGGTCGGTGTTGGGAAAACGAAAGAAAAAAACGAGAAAACGATAATCCTCTCCGTCGCAATCCTTCAATGCTTCGAATATTCCATCGATTTTCATTTAAGGAAGAACCCGACCGACCCGACATCGGGGGTGGGATAAAATTTGATGGTCAGCACTCAAACTAGCCGTAATTAATCTCCCGAGAAAACCCCCCAAGGTGGAAGTTGAACGAAAACCTCCTGTCTTCACTGCTGTAGCCATTACACAACCCATCAACACGGGAGAAGTGATGGACGACGAGCACCATGGCTGCATGGGAGACTTGCTGCTACACAGACGCACTCACTCGATAAATATACGAGCAACTTTTGGTTCCGAGCTGGGGGTTTCATATTCACACAACAATCCCCATATGTGCTTAAAACTTAACTTTAATCCGAACAAAAGCTGACGGCAGCCCCGGCAGCGACCCCAACGGGTGGCTGCGGGTGGCTTCCGGCTTTCTGTGGTCGGCTGGACGGCGAGCGAAGGGAAATACATCTTTTGGAAAATCAATTTTGGAACTTTCACCTTCATCGTCCGGAGGGATCCGTTCACGGAATTTTGACAATGCGGGTGAGAGGAAGGGAAGAATTGGTTTCCCCGGACGGGTATGAGTGTTATCATAATGAAGGCAGCCGAAACGTTACGATGAGGATTTTTTCCGGGCATTCCAAGATAGCAGAGGGAAATGTTCCGGAGTTGTGGCAGGAATTAGAGGATGGATGTTTTGGTTATTTGGGGAACTTGATTGTGATGAGGTAATTACACATATATTCAACTAGAATACTAGGAAGGGTAAAAGGACATTCCATTCACCTCCCAAGGGTTGGTTCTTACTGCTCATCGTGTATCTGATCGGAGATATCTGAGACACAACTACCAACATCGCCTTACGGATTCTCGCCAGTCGGTCCGGCAGGAAAACAGCAACATAACCTTGTTGACAGTAATCGAACGCCCTTGCACGCCAACTCGATCTTAAGCAGCTTCCCGGTCAAAAGTTTTACATCGCGACTGGAATAGACTGTAGGTGCCGGGAAGATTCAAGTTTAAGTGTTTGTCGTCAAGTTTGCGAAGAAGGCCATGATTTGGCAAGCGATTTGCAGTTGTGGCCTGAAAACTGAACCATTTCTGACATCCCATGTTTACATCGAAGAATGCTTGAAAAGCACATATTGCCTTTCTTCCCCAAGCATAGGGTCAAAGTCATCTTTTGGCTCGATTTGGCCAGGGTGCTCCAGGGTGATTTTGGAGTAGTATGCTGCCAACAAAACCGATTTTGTCGCCAAGCTAATGAAACCTCCCAATTGCCCGGAATTTCTACCAATCGAAAAATACTGGGCAATCTCAAAGCCGGAACTTCGACGAAGCGTCGGGGCAGTCAAAGACATCCAGCAAATGCGGGCAAAATGGAAGAAATGCGGTGGTTCTGTACCCGTTTCCACTGAGCGGTCGGTGATGGGCTCCATCAAGAGGAAGGTTCGAGATTTCGTGGAAACTGGAGAAATGTAAACATCTAATTCTGTAACTTTAAAGTTTAAAAAAGTACTGAACAGCAATTATTAAATGACTTTTTAAACTTATTGAATCTCGAATTACTGGTCTTTTGTGCGTACGAATAAACATTTAGTCAGACCAATAGTATGACCCGTTGTATCTGAACCGATGATCAACCGATTCCAACGTGCAGCTGTAGTCTACAATCGATGGACCTAAATGCGACGATATCGTTGGAGCAGGAGTATTCAGCGGCATCTTTCAGAAACCCAAAGGATTTCCATTGCATTCAAACAGTGTTCTCATCGGAGCGCCTTCGCCATCAAGTCGCCTCTGAACTCTGTAGTACGGAATGAAGCTGAGAATTTATAGTATTCGGCTAGCTGTGTTCTGGCCATAGAAAGTAGAAACAAGCAGTATCCTTGGAATCAGGATATTGAAGACCGTCCACGTGATCACCTTATTTGCTGGAACCCCGACTACGCAAAATTTAGGGACAATGAAGAATGTACCAAGCAACACAAAATCATCATAATTGGTTGGAGCAACTTGATTGCAACTTTGATGAGTCATAATGAAGTTACTTCAACAGATTTACAACAAGTGTGCTGCTTGGGAGCTGACCGCCTGAGGCTGAGGCTCGTAAAAGACTGCCAGTCAACATAGCTATCCCGACAGTCGAAGCCACTTAAGATATGAGAGAACAGATTTAGACTCATCTTATTCGCCGACTCCAAGAATATTGTTTTTTTTTTGTTTTCTGTGTATTACTGACAATTTACACGAGAAGGGTACTCCTCAACTTCCATACTTTTCCTAATATTCCTCTGCTGGTCACACTCAGATTTTTTACTAAAATCTGTAAAATTTTGCCGAATTCGCAACAGCTGAACGTTTGGTATTCCGATTAAACGGAATTTGATGTGGGACACCCTTTATTCAATTTTTCTTCTTCGATTTCTCTTATTAATTTCTGCCACTTGTCTTCATCCACTTGGGGTTTCTTGTTCTCTTCTTCCGTTTCTCATTCTCAAATTTCCTTCTTCGGGTTTTCTTCTTCTGTAGTTCCCATCGCCGTTTCTTCTTTCGCTTCCAGTCTTCAATTTTTTTTCACCCATTGAGGGTTATTCAGAGAGTCGAAGTGACGTTTGTCATTTGGTGAAGTGAGAAAACTCAACTGCGGTAACGTGACTCCCAATTTGATTCACCCAGAAGAGTCACGTCACCAAGTAATAAACGTCACTTCGACTCTCGAAATAACCCTCATTCCGTTTGTCCATCCGGATTGGCATGGGACACGTTTGAGCTTTCCTGGTTTCATCATCAGCTTCTCCAATTTCCTGATTCCACTTCAGTTGTTTCAGAAAATTTGGCATTAGTGGTTTCTCCTCTGTATTCCCCACGGCATCGCATCAGCTAGACACCCAAACCTTCTTTGGGTTGATTTTCGGCACATTCTCTGGACAAGATTATCCGGGATCGTGTCCCGACCGTTCACGGCCATCATGCTGTTCCTTCCGTCGTTGAAACGAGGACACACGAAGAACACATGTTCTGCGGTTTCTTCCGCTTCAGGGCATACGGAACACGCTGAGGACTCGATGTGCCTGTTCCTTTGCAGATGCTGTTTGAAGGAACAGTGGAAGGTAACTTCCTCATGTCGCCGACCGACCCATCCCGATATCTCCGGAGTTAGTAGGTGGGTCCACCGACCTTTGGTGGAATTATTAGACTCCTTCTACCATTTGACGATTGATGCAAATCTATTGGTCTTACGGATACCTCTCGTGCCTCTTTGCTCGAAGCACTTGACGTCTTTTTTTATGATGATGCCGATAGACATCATCTCCACTAAGCCGCATACTGCATCGCTTGACACTGTGCGGTATGCGCTAACCACTATCAGGCACATTATCCTGTGGGTACTTTTGAGCTTGCTGAGATAGCTCTTAGTACTCTGGGCGGTGGCCCATGCCGGCCCACGTACCTCAGGGACCACTTTGAGGTGATGGTGCAATAACCAGCACTGTTCGTAGCTCTTTGCTCCGATATTGTAGTTGTTGCCCACCGTGGTCTCCGTTTTATGATGGGCTAGCTCCAGTTTCCTGGAACACATCCATCCCTCGATAATATCCATGAAGTGCGAAGCCGTTAACTCCACCTCCGCTATTGATTCTCCATAGGCCTCTGGGATAATCCGCGAAACCGACAATCTTTAGCCCGTTTGAGAACATCAATCTCAACACTTCGTCGAATATCGTGTTCCGATGCACTGGGCCCAGAATTGTACCTTGCGGAACTCCTGCGGTGACTTGAACACGTTCTTGCCCGCCATTGTGTTGTATTACAAAACCCAATTCTGGAAGTAGTTTCACAGAATCCTACACAGGCACTCAGGGATCCAGAGGCGTTGGAGCGAGTTGACGATATCCTCCCAACTGGCGCTTTTGAACGCATTTCTCACTTCCAGGGTGACTACTGCATAGTAGCAAACTCCCCGCCTCTTGCGTTGAATTGCCACCTCTGCCGCCTTGGCGACAGACCTGACGGGATCCACCGTAGACTTCCCTTTACGAAAGCCAAGCTGGTTGGTGGACAGGCTCATCTGTATCCTATGTGTTCCTCGACAATTTATTCGCCTTATCCGTCGTATCCAGCAAGCATATCGGACGGGATGCTGATGGATCGCCTGGTGGCTTCCCTGTCTTCGGTAGCATTACACGAGAGTCTGGATTTCACAGGCGTCCGGGAAGACGCCCTCGTCCAAACATCTTTGCATCACCCTTAACATTTCAAGAGCCAGTGAAATAGCAGTCTTGATAGCCAGGTTCGGTGTACCGTCGGTTCTGGCCCTTGTGTACCGTCAGAGGCTTACCTACCGCAATGAGTTCATCATTCATAAGAGTCGCCTCAAACCCTTCTTCTGCAGTGCCGTTGTTATTATCACAAGACAATTCTGCAGTTATGAGAGTCCAAGGACCCTGTTCGTGGCGCGAAAAGTGTCTCCTAATAACCACCTACAGTAGCTCTTGTTATTGCTCGGTTGGAGCTGTCATGCCCTTAGTTTTGGCCATTACCACCCAATAGGCGTCAACCTATGGGTCGCATTGGCTTTCGAACATAGACCTTTGAAGCAGACTCATCTGTCCTTCATCTCCTTCTTTAGTGTCACGTCGGCAGCGACTACCGCCACCCGACGCTCCGTTATTTCGGAGTTCGATCGCGCTCTTTGCATCCTCCTTCTAGCTTGGAGGCCGATTCTTCGTCTCTGTCCACCAATACATCGGTTACCTCCCCATCCCTAGGTTTTACCTTCCTAGGCATGGTGCCGTCGCACACTCGTATAAGTAGCGCTTCGCCGCACGGGTGTCTAGTATTGAGTGAGATACTACAGCGAACCACCGCTGGCCGCTATAAGTATAGCCATCCTCCAGTCTCCAGTTGTTCAATAGCCCAGTGCTGCAGAACTTCACGTCTATGATCGAATCCGCTCCGTTTCTACGGTAAGTACTCTTGGTATCGACGTTGGCCAGGTCTACGTTGAGCCTGGCAAGGGGCCTCAAGCAGGATCTGGCCCTTAGGTTGGTAAAGCGGCTGCTCCACTCCAATGCCCAGGCGTTGAAATCACCCGCTACTACCAACGGGTTTCAGCCAGTGAGCTCCGTTGTCACAATTTGAGAGAACTGGTCAATCTACCGTCTTGGCGGTGAATAGCAGGTACAGAGGAACACTCTGTTCAATTTTGCGATCGTGAAGCCCTCGTTTGAGGTGGGCACAACCTCCCGTGCCAGGAACTTGTCCAGTCGTCCATAATACCGCCATATTGCATCTATCCGCGACCCAGTTTCCGTTACCGGCAAGGATGCCGTGTGGTCGCATATCATGGCGATATCCGTTCTCGACTCGCGAACTGCCTGACACAGCAGTTATTGAGCCACAGTGGTTCAGATTTAATTGTGTCCCACTCTTGTAGGCCTGGGTCACTGCTGGGACTTCCTCGTAACGTGCTTGTCGTCTGGTTTCCCAGAGCACGTCATGCATTCGGGAGGTTCTGTAAAGTCCCAGGCCTGTGACCTTTCAGCATAAGTCGCTCCCATCGGGGCCCTTACATTCCTACGACACATGCCCGCTCGAGGCACCTAAAGCATGTCTTTGGCGGCTGGTGCAAACTCAATGGGCAAACGGACCACCCCACTTTGAGTTTTGGCACTTTTAGGGCCAAGTCTACGGCGGCTTCTGACAGCCATATTGTTGCCACTTGAGTGACAAGTGGACCTCTTTCGCAGCCGTATGGCTGTTGCGGCAACCTCGACCCCACACTGGGCCTCCGTGATCTCTGTCCAAGTTTTTACATTGTTCGGCGAGTATTTTGTAACGCTGGGCCCTTCAGCTAAGTGTCCTTCGTGAGCTCTAGGATCATTTAATCGGTGCAAGTATGGCGGATACTCCGTACGTCAGCGCCCAGATCCACGAGCTTGGTATCACCGCGCATCGCCTTGAGTGCCTCGGAGTACTTGGACTCTTCGGTCTTCACGATCAGGGCCTCACCGCAGTTACGCTTTCGAGACAGGCTTCGGTTCATTTTGAAGTCTATCTATCTTTTACAGACCTTACCAAGGGATTTTCCCTGCCCCTGGAGGGATCGTCCCTCGTTCTCCTCTTTAATCCTGTTCGTTTTTGGGCCGAATCTGGCGCTTAGGCCGTGTTGGCTAGTGGGCCTTCGGGCATCGCCTTTTCCACCTTTGCCGCCTTTAGCGCCTTCTCTTCCGCCATGTCCATGGGGCCGTCAGACACCAGCCGTTTTTGTGGGCACAGAGTGCCGTTTCCTCGAGCGACTACCTTGCATGCTTGGCTGTCACTACCACCACGGTAAGTGAGGCGAGATCTTCCTCAGAGACCGACACGTCCGTCTGCGTGTCACCACGAAGGCGGATTCCCTGGCTTTTTCCGCAACCACTAGCTTTGCCATTACCCTGGCACTTTGGTCGGCCAGAAGTTTAGCTTCCGTTCATCCTCTCGCGGCATGCAGCCCACGCGGAAATAAGAAGCTGCAACAAGCCATATTTGAGGGCCCTGCTGATATTGATTCGAGTCGACGTAAAATCGATTATCGCATTCAGCTGTTCTGCGACTACCAATACTTTCGAGAGCGTATCGTGCTTCCTTCACATGCCCGTATGAGCTCCGAGTCCATCCATGGCCTCTCCGGTTCTTACCGAAACTCTTGTTTCAAAGCTGAAGCGCTTTCGCACGTATCGGATGCGCCGCTGCATCCCACCTTCCTGATAGGCGGAGATCTGGTCAAATATCTTTTGGCAAACGGGTTCACCTGTATACGCTGAACCGTTTCATTTGGAGCTTGACGCTGACGCTGTTTGGTCTCCCATCAGCCGCTATCCGGACCCGACGTGAGTAGTCGCCATTGGCGGCTTGAGTCGACAGGAGGCTTATGCTGGGGTTTATCGCGGGCCTTCATGGGGACACCGCGTTCAGAACCAGGATCGAAGTAGGTCAGGATGGGCATCTGAGTTTTCTCTCGACCGCCTAACAAAGCCGGTCGGTAGAGAGTGGAACGTACTGAAGGCCAGCCAGGGTTTTGGTGGGACGGACACAGACTATGCCACATGAATCCTCGCCATTTCCTGTAAGTGTCACCCGACAGTACCCAGGGAGACTCGTGCCCGGTAACGATGGATGCTTCGACTCTTTCGTCATAGGGTAACGATGTAGAGTCTGCTGATGATCGTCAGCTCGTTAGTCATGTTCGCGATGGATATTCGCTCTCTTGATGGCATACGCCTCTGCGGAAAAAATTACATTCTGCTGGTAGGCTGTACATTCAGCGAAAAGTCCGCTGCCGTGCACTGCAGCTTCTTGAGCGTTTTCGCCTTTGGAGCCTTCTATGCATAACACTGTTGATAGCTGGTAACCGTGTAGCGAGAAGTTAGCCGTACTCCGGATCGAACGAATCTCTGAACATCCCACATGATCGACGTGCCTGACGCCTACAAGCCGGCGTGCCTCTGGCTGCACACAGAAGTTTTTTTTCCATTGTAATCGATCCAGCTGGCCGTGCCTCCTGCCAGCCTCACTGTCTCGCGGAGGGTCCGCAGGTCGCCTTCTTACTTGATCGATCAACCCAGCTCGTTGCGCGCATCTTCTTCCTTGTACCCGTCGGTTCGTTATCGAGAGCCATTTTCACAGGGCACAGGGTGCAGTTCGGCGGTTCATTCGCCCTCCAACGTTCCGTATTCCATCCGCACCCACCTTCCGTTCAAAGACCCATGGGCGCGTTGGTCCTCCACCAGCAATGTCCATGTTTCGTGGCCGTAGAGAACTACCGGTCTAATTAATGTCTTGTAGATGCTCAAGTTTGTGGTTCAGGCGAACTTTGTTCGATCTTAGCGGTCCTTCGAGTCCGGGGTGAGGCACGATTGCCAGCAATAACGCGCCTTTGTATTTCTCTGCTGGTGTCGTTGGTCGGCGGTTCACCAATGAGCTCCAGATCCACGAATCTCGGTTCCTTACTACCTCGGATTTCGTCACCGCCGATCTGAACTGGGAGGAGGCTAGAGGGTAACATTGGCATGGTAAAGCACTTCTGGTTCAGTCATAACGGAGTTATTAGACTGGTGAAAAGAGGTCCCGATGCGAATCGAGTCATTTTTGTTGTGTCGGGGCAAGGCGTTGAAGGGGCAACCGATCCTCCTCGGCTGTTTAGTCTCGGATCCTGTACGTCAATTTTGCGGTCACCGCTGTTGCTGAACTGACTTACGCTTGCCACGCGGTAGTTTTGCACCAATCATACGCATCATCCGTAGACGGGATTCACACAGGCTTTCTCTTTACCAGCAAGGCTTGAACGAGAGTGTCCGGATCAAGGGTTACACCTCCAGAATACGTGGTATCGATTGGCCATCGGGACGGGTACACGATCGATGGCAATGTTCGCAGTAGCAAGGTGTGTGGTCTTACAGCCGAATGGCGCTGAATCCCACACTTTTCACCCATTTATTGGACAGCTTTGACGGCATCCTTGTAGTTTGCTATATAGTTCATCGATTTTCGCCCGTCGCACTGGCAAGTAACTTCCTGAAAGACATGCTGCTTAGCAACAAGGAATAGAGTTACGGAAAGTACCGATTCCATGCGGTACTCCATTTTCCAACGGGTATTTCTTCGATGCGTGGCCACCAACTCTTTGCAGCACGTTGATCATCCTGCCGCCTATTTTCCAAGATTTTAGGTGCGCACATCGCATGTCGCCAGATATTGTCAGTATGCCTTCGATAGATCCAGCGAGGCTATCAGGCAGACCTTCCAGCTCGGTAAAATATGTGCTCGTACCGTATCCTGCAAGAAAAGCATTGCTGACGTTTGTCCGTTCAACTCCGGTTCCGTGGTCAGTCGTCTGTTTATGATGCGCTTTATGACCGTTCTCAATCTCCGCAGTCACCGCACCGCAACCAAAAGATTTCTGCTTCTTTGACCCTGGCTTGGTTTTTGATTGCTCCGTCAACTCGTGAACTCAAGTTGTTTCTTGTACGGATTGCACTCCAGATCATGTCTCGAGGAGCCTGTTCATTAAAACAGGGAACATTTGAAATTGTTTGTTTTCTTCAATTCTACGGCCAACATACGGCCGGGTTACGTCTTATTCACTGACCTCACACATTTGATCTTTTTTCGCCCTGACAGTTCCAACTGGCACCTTTCGACATGGAATATGGACGTTTCCAGCTTCCTTGAAACGTTTTAAGGTACGAAAACCTACAGGCATAAGGCTATTGGAATATCTGACGGGGCCCAAGCTTTTGGCAATTTTAAACTTGCTGAAGAGTAAACTAATATTTATATAAAAATATAAACATAAACAAACGGAATCGCTTATTTATTCTTGCAGCGATAAAATCTCAAAAGAATACACTCAAAAACGTGGGTATAATCAATTCCGCAGTTACAAACCGCGACTGAAAAATAGTGACGCCAATTGTGAGACACACTGCATTAAAGTGTGTCCACGATGAAATTGCCACACTATGAAATTGCTCCAACTTTTTAACCGTTGGGTAGAATTTAATGAAAATTTGGGTGGATTTAGTTCATAGTGCATTATTTACATCCTGCAAGTTTTAAAGTCCTGTGATCAAAACTCGCGGAAATGGAGTCGAAAGAACAGCTCGTGCGTGATAAAATCTTGCGCATTCATCACGAGAACAAGGATCTCTCGCATCGTTCCATCGCTAAAACGTTGGGAATCGCGAATTCCACGGTGTCGCGAGTGATTAAGCGGTTCGAGGAACGGTTGACCACCGATCGGAAGCCCAGAAGTGAAGGAAAAAGTATTCCGTACAACACCAAAAAATCACAACCGCGTAGTTGGGGCCTTCAACCGAAATCCGAACGCCTCCGTTCGGGATGTGGCTAAGAAGCTGCATCTGTGCCGAAGTTTTGTCCAGAAGGCCAAAACTAAGGCTGGGCTTCGAACGTTCAAGGTACAAAAGGCCCCTAATCGCGACGAGAAGCAGAACAAGTCCGCCAAACCCGTGCCAGGAAGTTGTACCTCAACATGCTGACGAAAGTTGAATGCTGCATCATGGACGACGAAACATATGTGAAGCGCCGACTTCAAACAGATCCCCGGCAACCTGTTTTTCACGGCCAAGCGATAAGTTCAGCGTTCCGGAGCATGTCCGCACTCAGAAGATGTCCAAATCTGCGAAGAAATTCTGGTTTGGCAAGCCATCTGCACGTGCGGGAAGCGGAGTGCACCTTTCGTGACCCAGGACACGATGAACGGACAGGTGTACATAAAAGAGTGCCTCCAGAAGCGGCTGCTTCCTTCCCTGAAGGCCCACAACGTCCCAACAATCTTTCTGGCCGGATTTGGCCTCATGCCACTACTCCAAGGACGTGCTGAAGTGGTATGCGGACAATAAGGTCAATCTCGTGCCGAAAATGTTCAACCCTCCCAACACCCGGAGCTCCGCCCCATCGAGAAGTACTGGGCGATTATGAAGCAGCACCTTCTTAAACGACCTAAGGTAGTGAAGACAGTCGAGGAACTGAAGAAAGTATGGGTTTACATGCAAAAACGGTTGATTCACAGGTTGTGCAGAATCTTATGGCCGGGGTTAAGGCCAAGGTGCGGGGCATTTGCGTATGGACTGTAAATAAAATACGAGTAAAATGGTAAAATGAAGTTTAATAGTTATTTCTCAATCCCTGAAAATTTGATGGCAATCGGATGAAAACTCGAATTTTGCGAATCAATTTTGTGTGTGGCAATTTCATCGTGGACACCCTTTAGTTGACTCTTCTTGCTCATTCGGTATATATAATTGAACACAGTCCTGGCAGCGATTTGTTAATGCATATCCATAAGTAACTATTTGTATAAATTTTTTTTTAATCAGTTCGTTTACCTGTTAGGCTCAGGCGTGTAACACTTGACGGAGCCGATATTCAATATTGTTGAAAGTAAAGTTTTACTTTCTTCGTTATTAGTACAAGAGGGATTCCAATTACTCGTGGCTAGCTCGAGGTTAGCTGGGTTACATTATCGTTTGAAAGGCTAGGTAGGTAACTTTATTTAAGCCATTATTTGTCAGTTTTTAAGCTATGGAAAACTATTTGTATATTTGTATGTTTAAAAATATAGAAGAACATTTGAGCGGAATTTAAAATGAAGCAAAGAGTGTTAGTGTCAACATTTTAATTTTAAGACTAACTGGGGAGGTAGACAGTTATAACAACTACACTACTAAATCAAGTAGGTAAACAGATTCAACGGTGCTGACGTTCTTTGGAAGCTTACCTGAAAGAAAAAGGAAAATAAGGACATCTTAGAATTTATCTGAGTTGATTATTTAAAAACCAGGTTTTGTTTTGTACAAGCTGATTTATTAATCCGGAATAACCTCAATGGATGATTATTTCATTCGGAATTTCAACTTTCCCACCCTAAATCCTTCACACCGTTTGCAGGTTCCCACTGCTATGGTCAGAAGGTTGTTGTTGCTGTTGTTGTTGAGATTAAAAAGCTCTCGTTACAAATTCTGACGATAGTCTTCCTGCTGACCGTCCACGCTAGCAAGGTCGAATTCGGATGTATCCAGAACTCAAAAGTTTACTTATTCAACCTAGCCCCATATCCACTGCTTACGATAGCCATGATAACTAGGACAGCAGGAGAGGAGGAGGAGTTTAAGCCTAGCTAACGGCATTTATTATGCATACATGAACAATTCCATTTGGTTAGAAAACACTCTCGTTCCGCCGAAGCGGACGACCACCGCCTGCCTACTGGCCGGGTGCAAACAACTTGCCGGGAAATGAATAATAAAATCTCAGCTCCGTGGACAGGGGAGGGTAACGGCGCAGTAAATGTTACAGCACGGTTTGTTAAAGAAGAGAAGCCTGTAGCTGGATGATGGGGATGGTTTGTCCGGAGGAAGAATATCCATCCGGAGGTCTTTGGGGGTAGAGAGGAAGGGTGCTTGAAACACAAAATGGAGATGACGCTTTAATGGATCGCACAGGGCTCTGTCCAATGTGGCAGAATGGGCATCCCAGCTCATCACCGTCGTGCGGCAAGCTTCCTTGAAGTATGCGAGTGGGTTTCATAAAATATTCATTAAAATGGGTGTTAATGTTGGTAATGAGAGTTGGCAGTTAGTTGGTAAGTTTGTTTGTATTTAAATTTGCGAAGCCTGGATCGCGTATCGTTTACTTCTTTTTTGATGAAATTTCACTTCTTTATAAAATACTAGCTGAATTCGGGCGGGCGTTGCTACGCTTGCAACTAAATGGATGAAAATTCAATAGAACTGGTGCGTTTATGGTTGTTTTCTTCGGAATAAGTTTTGTTAAAGTATTTTCGTTTGCTAAATGTGTGATTATAGAGCTTTTTTTATTTTTTGTTCGTGTTTTTAATTTAACCATCGGATCGGTTGCTTCTACCATGGATTTTTTCTATCTGTGTAGAAGCATTTCATTGATAAAAACATTATCTTCAAACTACGCCGTATCCTGTCAATTTGAACGTAATTTCCTCTTGCATAACTTAGATTAACACGTACGTCCCCAACCCCTCTGAAATGAAAAAATGCCAATTTAAAATTACTGATGCTCAATCGTTAGCCAGCGGATTTTGATGCGGGTTTTGCAATAGGTCACAGCATTATTTCTGACTATACTGGCCACTAAAAGAGAGCCTGCAGGATCCGAGTTCCTCCAGAAAAGTGGCCATATTCAAATCTTTTCCAAAACCTGGATTGCGACATATCAAAGTTTATGATAGAACCTTTGTATTCGAGAGGACATTCTGAGGATGTCTGAACATACTGGCCCTGTGGGATTTTGAGCTCTCCGGGAAAGTGGCCATAATCAAAGTTCAACCAACAGCTGTCGTATCAAATTTTATGATTTTGCAAAACTAGGTCTTCGTAGGACATTCTGAGGATTTCTTACCATCCTGGTCATTTAGGGTGACCCTGGCTTGGCTTGGTCAGAAACCCTCAGAATGTCCTCCGAAGAAAAAGTTTTGGAAAATCATGAAGTTTGGTATGGCGCAAGCCAGGTTTCGGAAAAGAATGCCCCCCCTTACAGAGCGAGGAGGGGTCCGAACCGCCATAGAAACATTTCTTGCTTCCAAAAAACCTCATTTGCCAAATTTGCATTTGCTTGGTAATTTCTCGAGTTATGCAGAACTTTGTGTTTAATTTGTATGGAATCCTCTCTTCAGAGGGCATCCGCATAAAAACATTTTTCACCTACAATAAACCTCCACTTGCTAAATTTGGTTCTATTGACTCGATTTGTCCTCGAGTTATGCAAAAATGTGTGTTTCATTTGTCTGAGAACCCTCTCCCCCTTCCAGAGAGGAGAGGGGTCTCAAACTACCATAGAAACATTTCTTGCCTGCAAAAACTCGCATGTGCCAAATTTGGTTCCATTTGCTTGATTAGCTCTCGAATTATGCAGAAATTTTTAGTTTAATTTGTATGGGACCCCCTCTTTCAGAAGGCGGAGGGTTCGCAAATCAGCATAAAAATTTTTCTCACCTCCAAGAAACTTCCACTTGCTAAATTTGGTTCGATTGGCTCGATTTGTTCTCAAGTTATGCAAATATTTGTGTTTTATTTTTCTGAGAGCCCCCACCTCTCCCCTTCAGAAAGAGGAGGAGTCTCGGAAATATTACTTGCCTTTTGAAGCCTCTGAATGCCATGTATGGTTCTATTTGCTTGGTTAGCTCTCGAGGTATGCAGAAATTTGTGTTTCATTTGTATGGAGAGCACCGCCTTCCAGATAGAGGAGGGGTCTCGAACTACCATAGAAAAGAATTTTGCCTCCAAAAATACCCACATGCCATTTTTGTTCAATTTGCTTGGTTAGCTCTCGAGTTATGCCGAAATTTGTGTGAAGGAGGGTCTCAAACCGCCAAAGAAACATTTCTCTCTTTCAAAAAACCCCATATAACTAATTTGGTTTTATTTGCTTCATTAGTTCTCACATTATGCAGAAATTTCTGTTTCATCTGTCTGATAGCCTCCCCTTGCAGAAAAGGAAGGTGATCGAACTACCATAGAAACATTTTTGTCTCCAAAAAACCTCACATGCCAAATTTGGCTGTTTTTACTTGATTTGTTTCTCGAGTTATGTAGAAATTTGTGTTTCATTTGTCTGAGAACCCCCTCTTTATAAGTGGGAGGAGTCTTGAATCGTCGTAGAAACATTTCTTGCCTTCAGAAACCTCCACTTGCCAAATTTGGTTCCATTTGCTTGGTTAGTTCTCGAGTTATGCAGATATTTGTGTTTCATTTCTATGAGAGCACCGCCTTTTAGAAAGAGGAGGGGTCTCAAACTATCATAGAAACATTTCTTGCCTTGAAAAAACCCCATATGCCAAATTTGGTTCCATTTGCTTGATTAGTTATCAAATTATGTGAAAATTTTTGTTTCATCTGTCTAAGAGCCCCCATGTCTAAAGAGGAGGGTCTTCGAACCGCCATAGAAACATTTCTTGCCTCCAAAAACCCCACATGCCAAATTTGGTTCCAAATACTAGATTAGTTTTGAAGTTATGCAGAAATTTGTTTTTCATTTGTATGAGAGTTCCCCTCCCTCCTTTCATTGGAGGACGGGTCTCAAACCACTATAGAAAAAAACCTTTCAAATTGAGTAGTTCTTCAGCTATGCATAAATTTGTGCTTCATTTGTATGGGAGCCTCCCCTATGGAGAGGGGAGGGATCTCAAACTACCATAAGAACCTTCTTCGGCCCCCAAAACCCCTGCATACGTATTTTCACGCTGATCGGTTCTGTAGTTTCATTGTCTATAAGGGTCAGCCAGATAGACAGAAATTCATTTTTATATATATTTACACACTACCAAAATGTCATGTAAATTTATGTCCTCTGAGGCCCAGGGTGGTCACAGACTCTGGAAAATCGGGAAATGCGGGAATCCAAAATCCTCGGAAAATATGCGGAAAATACCCAGGAATATCAAAAGCCATCGGGAATTTTTGTTTAATGGAAGAAACCATACTCACCTTTTCCAAATTATTTGAGTAGCGTTTTTGTCGTTTACTCGAATCAACGATCTCATTAACGGAATGAAACAGTGTTTTTTCTGCAATTTTTTCCAGCATTGCTGAAAAAGATGGCTCGCTTGTCAACTGGAAGACGACCAAAGAATTGACTGGGGAAATCAGGGATCTGCGAGCCAGCCCTGGGTTTGAAGTCCTCAACACCGTTTGCTGCGGCATGCACGTCGTTTACAATTCCTTCAAGGAAGGGCTAAGACAAGCAGATTTGCATGTGGATCATTTTCTGCTGATTTTGTCCAGCCTGTTCAAAACGTACCGCTTAGGGCATCTTCAGCGGTGGTCTATTTTTGGAACTACTTTATACTTGATTTACATCAGCAAAACTTGAATAGAATCTGGAAAAACCGACACATTTGTTGTTAGACCCACCAAGACCGTCATCCTGTCAATCATTCAACATCCAGAGATCAGAAGTTTTGTTTTTTCAGAGAATGCAATTTTTTCGCAAACTTTTTGCCATGGATTGGTTTGACCAAATATTTTATACTGCCAGTAGTGCGTCGTTAGCAGACGACGAGAATACCTGCTCGTTCGTTTGGCAGAAGGTAAGTGTGTAAATGCATGCATCTCATTTCAACAATATCAGATAATGCTGATTTGTAATTTGGCAGCGGATTTTTCCGCAAATCTATCCCGAAGACTTATTTGCGTCCCCCCTCACCGGAAGAGATGAAGAAACTAATGAACGAAAATGCTTCCCAAAAATTCGATTATCAGAATCTCGGTATACTTCTTAGAAATTCAGGAAACCTCCCCAAGGTTTCGCTATTCTCCCTGATGTTAAGGGAACATCCCAAAAAATCTGGGAACTTCCTAGAAGTAAAGGGTTCTTTCTAGAAGTTCAGACAACTTTTCTGAAATTCCGATTGTTTCCTAGAAATTCAGAAAAATTTCAACATATTCAGCGAGCTTCACAGAAGTTCAGAAAACTTAACAGATTTGTTTGGGTTCTCAGAAGTTCATAGAACTACTTCAGATGTTCAGGGAACTTCCTAGAATCTAATTACCTTTATACATGATATTTTTTAGCATTAAGTTATTCTGGTTAAATCACAAACATTCAAATATCACCTCCGTAATTGTTTTAGTATTGAATTAAGACGAAAATAATGCATAAAAAACGAACTGGAATAATGTCTCCTTTTTTAGTGAAATGAAACTCGTTGAGGAGCTTCAAAGGGGCTATTTAGTGTAGATAAAAAATTCTTGTTTTCTAATATATGTAAACCCCCATGCCACTTTGTGAGTGGTCCTAACGGCATCATTACTGCTGGTTCAAATCGGTCCAAAGTGGTCTGTAAGCGTAGTGTAAAACATATTTGCTTCTTTTCGCAATGAAGTAAACTACCATCACATTCCGTGATCTTGGTGCTGTGTTAAATCGTTTCCAAGAGACTATAAAGCTTAGTTCAAAATTGTTTGTTTTCCCAATAAAGCAACCCGGATAAAAATAACCATACAATTACAATACAATAATCTATATATATAAAAATGGATTTCTGTCTGTCTGTCTGTCTGTCTGTCTGAACCTCATAGGCTCAAAAACTACTGAACCGATCAGCGTGAAATTTTGTATGGAGAAAGTGTTGGGGCTATGGAAGGTTCTTATGACGATTTGAGACCCCTCCCTTCTCTGGAAAGGGGGGCTCCCATACAAATGAAGCACAAATTTCAGCATAACTCGAGAACTGATCAAGCAAAGGAACCCAAATTTAGCATACGGAAGTTTTTGGAGGCAAGAAATGTTTCTATGGTAGTCAGAGACCCTCCCTCTCTATAAAGGGAGGCTCCCATACAAATGAAACAGAAGTTTCTGCATATCTCAAGAACTAATCAAGCAAATGGAACCAAAGTTGGCATGTACGGTTTTTGGAGGCAAATTCTTTTTCTATGGTGGTTTGAGACCCCTTCCCTCTCCTAGAAGGGGTGCTGTCATACAAATGAAACTAAAATTTCTTCGTAACTCTAGATCTAATCAAGTAAATGGAACCAAATTTGGCAGGTAAAGGTTTTTAAAGGCAAGAAATATTTCTAAGGTGACTCGACACCCCTCCGTCCTCTGTAAGAGGGAGGCTCTCATACAAATGAAACACAAATTTGTGCATAACTCGACAACTAATTAAGCATATAGAACCAAATTTGGCATGTGAAGGTTTTTGGAGGAGCGAAATGTTTCTATAGAAGTTTGAGACTCCTCCGCCATCTGGACGGGGCCATACGAATGAAACACAAATTTCTGAATAACTCGAGAACTTATCAAGTTAATGGAACCAAACTTGGCGTGTGGAGTTTTTCGCAGGCAAGAAATGTTTCTATTGCGGTTTGAGACTCCTCCGCTCACTGAAAGAGGGGTCTCTCATACAAATGAAACACGAATTTCTGCATAACTCAAGAACAAATCAAGCAAATGGAACCAAATTTGGCATATGGAGGTTTTTGAAGGAAACAAATGTTTCTAAGGTGGTTTGAGACCCCTCCGCCTTCTGAAAGGGAGACTTCCATCGAATCATCCAATCGAATCAAATTTGGCATGTGGGGGGTTTTGAAGGCAAGAATGTTTTTATGGTGGTTCAAGACTCCTGCTCTTTCTGAATGGGGGAGGGGTTTTAAACAAATGAAACTCAATTTTTATTATAAATATAAGAGCCCAGTGTGATGGTTCGAGAACTAACCAAGCAAATGGAACCAAATTGGGCATGTGGGAGGTTTTGGAGGCAATGATTGTATGGTGGTTTGAGAAACCAACCCCGTCTGGTAGAGAGGGCTTCCACACAAATGATTCACACCAAAAATGAGAATTATCCAGGTTACCTTAACACAAAACGTGTATTTATCAGGTAAGCATGTTTTGATAGAAGTTTGAACCCCTGCTTATTGCAGAAAAAAATACTCATTCCGAAAAAAACCATAAAGATGCCAGTTATATTAAATTTCCCTTCATTTAGTTGCAAGCGTAGCAGCGCACACTCGAGTTCAGCTAGTATAGAATAAAATTAACATCTATTTCCGACCATGAATCTTATTGTGAATGAATCAGAACAATGAAAAATGCATATTGTCATTACAATAGAACTACAATTTTTCTCTATGCTAGAATTTTCAACAATTGAGAAACAATACAATTCATACTAATTGTCTCAAATTTGTTCGAAAAAAAAGATTTTTATACAGTTAAGACACATAACAACCCCTCTTCTATTGTCGATGTCTCAATTTACATTAGATTCTATTGTGATAACAATAGCTCCTATTGTCGTCTTATCGTTGAGAGCAATACTATTAATTGTACATACTATAGTTGCAACTGTATGGCAACAATAAATTCAATTGTAAATCTATGACAATTTTTATTCGGGAAACCACCATCACACATTTTAGGTGGCCCCAACAGCATCCTTACATCCTTACAAATGGAATCAATTCGGTTGTTGAGCATTGAACAACACTGTTTACTTTCTCAATTAAGTAAACCACCATAACACTTTGTGGCTCAAACAGCATCCTTAATGATGGTGTAAATGGATTGTTATATTTAAAAAGTTTACTAGACGTCGTTTGAGATCAACGTATCGTTTACCAACGCGTACCCAGCTGCCAACCCAACCCCTTTATCGAACATGCCAGTGATTTCTCGTGGAAATACAGAGCAACTTTCGACTTCCAATAAAGCGAGGATCCCCAGATAACCAATAAGCAGTTCCAAAGCGTCTAAACGGCAGCCTATCAAGCAATTAAGTCGCCTTGTATGCAACATAAATGCCACTTTTAGCCCAATATACGGCCTGCTTTACTGCAATGCTATGATAATGCTTCATTAATGCTATTGTGCATTGGTAATGCTTATTACAGGCTACAAACATCTAAATTGCATTTGATATTCAACTTTACAACAGATAGTATTCAAGACGCTGATAAAATGCTAATATAATGCTGGTAGCATCTGCAATGCAGATTTAAGGTTGATATATTGCATATGCTAATGCTCATTGGTTACCTGTGTCGTCTCATAGCATCCACCCTTTGCTTAATTGACCTGAATTTGGACGTTTCGGTGCCGGTATTGCCTGAGTTTCCAGTTGCCAGTTTTTACACATTGAGGATGTCTGTTAGTCCAAAGCAGCATCTGTTGGTTTTTAGAGTAATGATGCTTATGCTGATGCTAAAAATACGAATTTATTTCGTTATGAAAAACAACTAATAATTTTGCTCTAAAACGAAAATTTCTGTGGTTTTGTTTGTTGCGGCGTCTTAGAAATTTCAGGCATCAAAAAAGGGATCAATCCCAAAACACTTCTTCTATGGACAACAGCACTCCTACAACCATTCTGTTTGGTCCTGGCGGCGCCTCGCTAGTCTCGCAGTCTGCAAAGGGTCCGCAGGTCGCCTTGTTCTTGATCGATCCACCTCACTCATTGTGTTCCTCTTCTTCATGTGCCCGCCGGATAGAGAATAATTTTAACTGGGATGTTCTTCCACATGCTTACAACGTGCCCAGCCCATCGGAGACGACCGATTTCAGTGGTGATGTTCTTCCAGAAACTGATGCATATCGTGGTTTATTCGCCTCCACCACGTTCCGTCTTCCATCTGCACTCCACCGTAGATCGTACGAAACACCTTCCGTGACACCAAGGGCGCGTTGATCATCCACTAGCAATGTCTATGTTTCGTCGCCTTAGAGGACTACCGGTCTAATCAACGTCTTGTAGATGGTCAACTTTGTAGTTCGGCGAACTTTGTTCGATCGTAGTGTCCTTCGGAGTCCAAAGTAGGCAATATTGCCGGTCATAATGCGTCTTTGTGTTTTTCTGCTGGTGTAGTTATCGGTGGTCACCAATGTAGCCCAGATACACGAACTCGTCTTCTCCCTCGATTTCATCACCGTCTTTCTCAAATCCGTTATCATTGTCTTCTCGTGTGCCTCTTCCCTTCAGGTATTTTTTTTTTCAACGCATTAATCGAAAGCCCAATCCTACCAACTTCAGTCTTGTGTCTGAGTCTCAAGGATGCGTGCTACGATATCAACGTCGCACAGTGGGACGAAATAAAAAAAGGTGGGACATGTGTTTTTCCGGCGCAGCTATTAGTTGTAATTGATGTCTTCTACAATGTTTCTAAATTTTTTGATTTTGTGAAATTTTTTGACTGCAGCGGACAGAAACCTATTGTGCCAATCACTTTTCAGCATTAACAAAGACACCTAATGCATCAGTCATTTTTTTTATTGGTCCATTTATTTTCAAGGCTCAGACGTGTGTAAAACTTTGCGGAGCCGATAATCAATATTTTTATAAACAATGCATTGCTTTTTTGTGTTTTTGTGAAACGAATGCTTTTCACAAAATGAGCTGTGCATTTTTCAATCCCTGTTAACTAAAGAAACTAAATCTGGAGAAATCTGCTTTTGTAAGCAAACATTTGAATTGACGTTTTTAAGCGAAAAAAATCTAAATTTCCAAAATAAAGACCACAATCGGCTAGCAGAAGCTTTCTTTTACTCGGTTGTGGTCTTAGTTAAAGAAATTGAGCTTTTTTTCGTAATAAATCGTCAATTTATTTTTGTCAACTTTTTTTGGAAATATAAAAAGTCCACCAATTGATGCATGACGATATATTTGATCACTAGAATAACCTAAATGACGTAAAATCGTTAAGTTGTCTCATTTGAAAAGATTTGTGGACGAAGTCAGGAAAGTCACCTGAATTTCAAACGGAGCTTTTCGCCTTAATTCCGATCAAAAGAGTTCGCTATTGTGGCTGATGCGGAAGAGGATAAAATGCTGTAGTTGAAAGTTGACTTTGGCCATCATTTCTGCATCAATGGTCGAGTCGTTTCTCAGACCTATGGCATCGTTTCAACGATTTGGAAATTGTTAAGCCTGGGCGTCGGAGCAAAATCATTACAGGTATACCTCGATAGTACGTACATCAACTTACTCACTTCAAATCGCAATTGCATAAAAACTACTGATTGTATCTGAAATCTAATACAACCAAAAGAAAAAGCAACCTTTTCCTCTTTTGTTTGGTTGTATTAGATTTCAGATCAATCTTAAGTTTTTATGCAATTGCGATTTGAAGTGAGTAAGTTGATGTACGTACTATCGAGGTATACCTGTAATTGAAAGAGAATTGACGTAGAGCAATCATCTGCCAGCCCTTAATATGGAAATCTAGTTTACCTCTAAATCAAGAAAGCGAGAGAATTAGCATAAATGTCCGTCAAATACTGTCGATCTATTTCCTGTGGTTTCCTGGAGTAGCTACTCATCAAATCTTTCCCTTTAAGGTAAAACTGGAGGCAGTCATTTCACCCTATGAATTAAACAAACAACGCTAAATTTTCTAACCAATGCATTTTTACATAAGAACAGTGCAAGTGTGAGTAATATTACTCGCGCCGATCTTCAGAACCGCATGGTATATGAGTTATTTTTCAATGTTTTGGGGGAAATCGGGTAAAATGGACCCTTTACTGTGGTCAACCCTAAACGAAACCATCATCATTCGATTTTCCAGACATTTTTACATAAGAACAGTGCAAGTGTGAGTAATATTACTAGCGCCGATCTTCAGAACCGCATGGTATATGAGTTATTTTTCAATGTTTGGGGGGAAATCGGGTAAAATGGACCCTTTACTGTGGTCAACCTTAAACGAAACTATCATCATTTGATTTTCCAGACATTTTTACATAAGAAGAGTGCAAGTGAGAGTAATATTACTAGCGCCGATCTTCAGAACCGCATGGTATATGAGTTATTTTTCAATGTTTGGGGGGAAATCGGGTAAAATGGACCCTTTACTGTGGTCAACCCTAAACGAAACCATCATCATTCGATTTTCCAGACATTTTTACATAAGAACAGTGCAAGTGTGAGTAATATTACTAGCGCCGATCTTCAGAACCGCATGGTATATGAGTTATTTTTCAATGTTTGGGGGCAAATCGGGTAAAATGGACCCTTTACTGTGGTCAACCTTAAACGAAACTATCATCATTTGATTTTCCAGACATTTTTACATAAGAAGAGTGCAAGTGAGAGTAATATTACTAGCGCCGATCTTCAGAACCGCATGGTATATGAGTTATTTTTCAATGTTTGAGGAAATCGGGTAAAATGGACCCTTTACTGTGGTCAACCCTAAACGAAAACCATCATCATTCGATTTTCCAGACATTTTTACATAAGAACAGTGCAAGTGTGAGTAATATTACTAGCGCTGATCTTCAGAACCGCATGGTATATGAGTTTATTCAAGTATGAGGGGAGAATCGGGTAAAATGGACCCTTAACTGAGGTCAACCCTGAACGAAACCCTCCCCATTCGATTTTCCGGACATTTTTACATAAGAACAGTGCAAGCGAGAGTAATATTACTAGCGCCGATCTTCAGAACCGCATGGTTTATGAGTTTCTTCAAGTATGAGGGGAGAATCGGGTTAAATTGGCAATATGGACCACTTCCTGGCATCCGATCAAAGTGAAATCTGTTCCATTCAGTTTTTCAGGTTTTGCTGCAAATTTACAGTGCATTTGGATGCAATATAATAGCATTAAGTTCTGTTTTTGGGTAATAATCCTAATTTGCATCCAAAATGAGGGGAGAAATGGGCAAAATGGGACACTTACTGTGGTCAACCCTAAATGAAACCAACACCATTCAATTTCCCGCATTTTTTCCCATAAGAAAAGCTATTTTTCAGGACTCCAACCCTGCGCCGTCTAAATTAATGGGATTTTGGTTCCATTTTTGCCCACTGTGCAATGGATGATCCAGTGGAACAAACGATTCTTTAAAATTTCACGTCTGAAATACTAATAGTATGCCAAAATCAAATAAGTCAGAATTTCAGATTGAACTATTTCCTCGAATACTTCAAAACCATCAATTAATGCAAATTATATTAACTTATTTTCCCAGTCGAGAAAATTAGGCAAACATGCGGGAAAAAGAATTGTTGAGTTACAGCCAATTTAAAACTGAAAAGAACCTTTAAATTAAAAGTTCGATAGCTCCGTAAACTTTGAGATTTGACCATATGCTTAGAACAATATTTTTCATCAAATATCATCTGCTATTGCCCCAGAAAATATTTGCGCTAAGGAACCCAGCACATTGTAGTTGAACTGGTCTGTGTCACAAATGTTGGGAAAAAATAGTGACATCAATGAATTTTGTTACCAAAATATTGACATTCTAGTGACTCAAAAAAGGTGGCAAAGTCATTAAAAAGTTACCAGCTACCAGAACTGGCAGTTGATCCATTTGTGGAATAACAAGCAGAACCCTTGCAACACACTTGTTGCCAATCAGTTGAAATAAGTTCAATGTAACGCAATTGAGTTACTGCAACCAATAATGATGGTTGCGTGTTGCTTGGAAAAACAAGGACATCATTGAACAGACTGAATTCCGAATGGTGTATCATTCTGAAGTCTGTGCTAGGGAGCCAATGAAAAAAAAAAATATTTCGAAGTAATGTTTTACATTTTTATATTTATATAGTTTTCCAATATTCTGATGATCCCTCTTTACTGAGAATAATGCTTGGATTTATTTGCTTACTGCGAGTGTATAACAATCTCGTGCTTTTTTCGTGCTGGGGGTTCAAAACCTGACCACTTTTCGTTACATCCTCAAAGTTTTTAAAACTCCCTCCAATATATGCCCGAGGGACGTTTCCTTCCGTGAGCATCTTGTGTTTCACATTGAATTTTCGCAACAATTTGTTCCGCCATTTCGATTGGCCATTCCCTTGAATCTACCTACTTCCGTCGTCGTGGAACCGGTGACTTCGTCATCTTCCCCCGACAACTGCCCGGAACCAAACACGCAGCATGAATGAATCACATGCCATTCAACTTTGCGATGGGATGCGCAGGTTGACACATTCCTCTCGGTCACTTTATTTTCCAACTCATTTTTATTTAAAACAGCGGGGAAGCGTGCAACGGAACCAAGAGCGAGATATGAGCTGTTTATTATTGCCCCGAACGACCATCATCGTGGCGGTTGAGCGACGTTCGGTGATAGCGGCGGCGGTGGCGGCGGCGGTTGGCTCCGCCGTGGATTTGTTTCTTATCAGCTGTCGACGAATGGTTGGAGCGCGGTTACACGTTCGTAAGCATGTTTCGTAGAAAAAACACATCCCCATCCTCTGGGAACTCGTGACGGTACCTGGACGGAGGAGGGCGGGGGATCAACGAAAAGCAAAATATTTGTTATTGAACGCGTGGTACTCGACGACTGTTGTTTTGTTTGGGAACTCTGCCGTATTGAAGGTGCATTTCGAAAACCACCAACACCACCACCGGCAGCAGCACCGAAATGTGTGTATTCATAACTTCAAGTGCCCGCAAGAGGGAGGCGCCAAGGAGTCATAAAAACATACAATTTCTGATAGCGAACTTTGTTGAGCAAGTTCGCCTCGCCGCCGCCGACGACGACTTTTTGGTTGGTGACAGTTTAGAGCGGGTGGCAAGTGATTTACGGCTTCCTTCAGGCCCGAAACGGTCGTAGCTAACCGATTCGGTGGAGTTCAGTTGGGTTTGTTTCCCGGATAATGGCGCGACGAGGCTCTTGAGAAGAAGAAGTTAATTGTTCCGACGAAATGTCTTGTTCCATGATATTGATTTTTCTTTTTCTTTTTACTATCTCTCCTTCCAGGTGTGTGCGGCAGCGTGGATGTGCGGAACTCACCGGCCCATTTAGAACGGCTAAAGGACTGCGTCGTGGTCGAGGGCTTCGTGCACATCCTCCTCATCGACAAGTATGGCGACGCGAGCTTCGAAAACTATTCCTTCCCCCTGCTGACGGAGATCACCGAGTATCTGCTGCTGTTCCGGGTCAACGGACTGAAAACGTTGCGCCGGCTCTTTCCGAACCTCGCCGTCATTCGCGGGGATGTCCTCGTCGGTGACTACGCCATGGTGATCTACGAGTTGATGCACATCGAGGTAAGTCGACTTGAGTTGTGAATTTCACGCATCGTCGCAGCCGGAGACAGGCGTGACTATCGTCGGCTGAGTGGGAACTTAATTTCTGCTTTGATTTATTGGCCGGGAGATAAACTACCGCAGGAGAATACTTTCCGGGATGGATTGGCTAGACCGAGGAGAAGTTTGATGAATAATGGAAAAGTGTTAGCTGTTAATTTGTGGGGCACTGTATTCTTCCGGTTGTCTGATTGGTACATGATGAGTATCGTTTTACGGCGATCGTCTGTCCAAATGTTGAACGTTGTGGGCTGCTGATTTTGTAAATATTGTTGGCCGGAAGATTTATTGAGCAGCCGTTGAAGTTGGACGGATTTAATTTCATTTGGATTCTAATTTAAGAGCTGTCGTACAATATGTTCTGGAATTAAATGCAATTATTTTAAACTACAGGTTCTTAAAGAACACACCGGTGATTCTGGCAGTGGCCAATGTAGTTCGAGTTTTATCTGTATTTGTCTTTATATCCATGGAATTTGTTTTTTTACAAATGATGCGGATGATTTTTAATTAAGAAAGAATTTGATAATCTACAGGGTGGCCACAGACTCGGGAAAATCGGGAAATGCGAGAAAAAAGCGGGAATCCAAAATCATCGGGAAATATGCGGGAAAAAGGCGGGAATTTTAAAAGTCATCGGGAATTTTTGTTATATGGAAGGAACCATACTCACACCTTTTTCAAATGATTTGAGTAGCGTTTTTGTCATTTACTCGATCCACCGACCTCATTGTTCAGCCTGTTCAAAACGTACCGCTTAGAGCATCTTCAGCGGTGGTCTATTTTAACATCTTTATAGTTGATTTGCATCAGCAAATTTAAAAAGAACCAGCTAAAACAGACCAACTTTGCGTTCCCCGCACCGGTGTAGTATTTGTTGTTGTTAAACCCACCAACACCTATCATCTTGTCAATCATACAACATCCAGAGATCAGAAGTTTTGTTTTTTTCAGAGACCGAGGATTTTTCGCAAACTTTTTACCATGGATTGGTTTGAGTGGTAGTGAGTGTGTGAATGCATGTATCTCATTTAAACGATATTAGATAGTGCTGATAGTGATAGATAGCGCCACGCCAACCTATGACAAGAAGCATCTTCTGTGACGTTTCAACATGCCAAGGGATATGATCTTAGACATTATGCGATAACTAGAGTCAACTGATGACTTTTTCCAGCTGTTGCGATGCAGCTGGATATGTTGGCCTTAGTGTTACATAGGTGCACTGCAGCCTAATGGATGTTGGCGTATGTCCTCAGCTAGTTCTCTCAACGAAAACTTACGGGTTGGTGACCCTGAGGAATTTTTGCAAATCTGTCCTTAAAACTTACGCAGTATTTACGTCCCCCAATATCGGAAAAGGTGAAGAGACTGATGGACAAAAATACTTCCCAAAGGTATAAATTCAGTGCACTTAGAAACTCAGAGAACTTATCAGAAGCTCGGTATACTTCTTATATTTGACTTAGAGTTTCTCAAGGTTTAGCTATTATCCCTGATGTCAAAGGAACATCCCATAAAATCAGGGAACTTTCCAAAAAATCGGGGAGCTTTCTAGAAATTAAGGGTTCTTCCTAGAAGTTCAGACAACTTTCCTGAAATTCAGATTGTTTCCTAGAAATTTAGGGAATTGTCCACAAATAAAATCAGGGAGCTTATCACGAGTTCAGGGAAGTTTCCAAAAGTAAAGGGTTCTTCACAGAAGTTCAGGTAACGATCCAGAAAATCAGGGGGGCTTCCAGAAGTTAAGAAAACTCATCAGATTATTTTGGGTATTTTTCAGAAGTTCATAGAACTACTCAAGATGTTCAGAGAACTTCCTAAAATTTCAGGGAACTTCCCAAAAGTTCAGGGAACTTTCCAGAAAATTGGAGAACTTCCAATAAAGAACAGTCAAGAAATTCACGAAGCTTTTCAACAGTTTACGGATCTTCCTAGAGGTTTAGTGAACTTCTTAGAATTTCATGAAACTTGCTAGACATATACAAAACTTCTTAGAAGTTCAGCAGAACATGTAAGGGGTTCAAGAAACTTCCTTGAAGTTCAGGGTTTCTCATGAATTCAAAAAACTTCTCAGAACTTCAGGAAATGCTCAAAAAGATCATAGAATTCCCCCAAAGATCAGCAAACATCTCAGACGTTTGGAGAACGTCACAGAAATTCGGAGAATTTCCCAGAAGTTCGAGGAATTTTCCAAAGGCTCGAAAAAACTCCCAGATGCTCAGGGGATTCAGCAATTCAGGAAATTTTTCTGTAGTCCTGAGATCTTCGGAGAATTTCAGAAAACGTCCCAAATAAACAGGAAATTGGATTATTTGAGTATTCAAAAAGTTTAGGAAACATCCAAAGGATTTTTCCATAAGTTTGGGGGAGCTTCCTAGAACTTCAGGGATCTTTCCAGGTGATCGAGAAACTTTACAATCGTTCCGAAAACATCCCAAAAGTTCAGGGTATTTAAGTTTTAAGAAGAAATTAAACTTTTCACTACTCGATAATTTTTCGAACCCAACCAAAACGAGTATAAAGAAACCAACTAAGATTTAATCAATTTCAAAGAATTTCCACCTATTCACAATCTTGGAGATCATAGAAAGTTCCTGTATGGATCCACAACATCTTAGTAATGCTAACTATTACACAGAAATTCCACGGCTTCCAAGATTCTTTTTTCAATTTCTCGTCATATTTGTGACATTCTGCTTGTTATCACAGAATATGTACCTGCTGAAAGTTAACACAACTTTTGGGAAAGCGATTTTATAGGTTCCCGTCATTTTCAGACATTTGTTCCTATTCTATGGATGATCAGCAAACTTTTTGGAAGTTCAACAATGTTTCCAGAAACGTTAATATTTTTTCGGCAATTCAATGAACTTCTCTAAAGTTCCACAATTTCTCTTCTCGAAAGACAGCGAGCAAACTTCATGATTATCTGGAAACTTCCAATTATGTTATTCAACTGCCGAGAAGTTTAATCAACTTCTGGCATGTTCATTATAGATATTTTCACCCAATCTCCATAGATATTCCGAAGTTCATTAAATTAAATTTTTAAAGAGTGCGTTCAGTTAGAAACTTAGAAGCTTATATAAGTTCTGAAATGATGCAAAATAGATCCGGTATGAGAAAAAACTTACAAACACCGGTGCAGCGATGTTTTTGCGTTTGGTCTAAACAAATAAATCCAAATCACGATTTGAACCACCGTTGAAGATGCCTTAGAAGATCTGGCTACACGGCTGTAACAGGTGAGGCCAGAAATAAACTTATCTTTCATGTGGTGGCGAATTTCATGTGGTGGCGGCGGAACAAGCCGATGTGAAGTGAACAGCTTCCAGCTGTTGAAGTAGTCAGACAGAACATCCAGGTCATCCTGGAGTTTACGTTTCAGAGCTCAAATCGCTCGACCCTTGTAGATGATGGCAGTGTCATCTGCGAACATAGACAAAATACTAGCATCTGACGTGAAGATGATGAACAATATGGGACCTAGGAGACTCCCCTGGGGGATCCCAGCGTCAACATTGAACACATCGGAATAGGAACCACTCAGGAAGACCAGTAATCGTCTATCCGCTCGATGATGTTCAAGAGGAAGATCCGGAAGTTGAATCTATTAAGCTTATACACTAGACCGTCATGCCAGACATTGTCAGACGTTTTTGAAACGGACTTGTTCCGCCTCAAGATGTTAGTAACCCATGACAACTGGTGGACTGTTTAATAACTTCTCCGATATCCGAACTGCTCTGGGACGAATATATTATTCTGGTTTGAGAATTCCAACAAACGGCTGAGGATCAGCTTTTTGAATAGTTTCGAGATGGAAGATAATAAGATGATGGGGCGATAGCTTTTTGCACTTTTTCAGACCGGTTCCAGAACAGTTGCCATAACTTAGTTGTTACGTGTACATAAGTTATTCGGCATTTGCATAAAACTTTTGAACCTTAAGCTTAAACTGTCCATTAGGGTTTGTGCACACTCTTCATACACCGAGGTTCATTGTTGGAGGTGTTTGATGTGTTCGTGTTTAGAGAAAACGTGACGATCCATGGTTGGGTTATAAAAACTCAATTTTTGCGTGACGTAATTAATGGACGTTCCCTATTCGCAGTAAAAACGTCGAGACCGTGATTTGACTGACTTGTCCTTGCGAATTGGAACTGTTTTACTTATTGCGACTTCAGTCCAAAAAGCTGTTTTGATTTCTGACAAAATCAAGTGACATTCCTATTTTACGTTCCACCGTTCGAACAGACAGATTCGGGGTTTCCTTCAGCATCCTGTAAACCTTTCGGTTCATGACAGGATCTGCACGTCGATTATCATTTCTTGGCTTCCTCTCGACCGTTCAAACGGTCAAACGTTCCGAAAATGATTTGAGACACCGTGAACTGTAGATTTAGGTATATCCATATGTTTTGCTTGTTCCCGTATTGACAAGTCAAACTTTGCCTGACAATCGTACAAAGTCCGCTCGCGTCCAAGGTTTTCATTCGTTGCCATCTTGAATACTAATCATGGAATGTAAACGCCAACCATAGTCATTTTCATCAAATACACCCAGTTATACCTCAGCGAAATGTTTCAGTGTAATATTTCAATAGTTACAGTGCTTATCAGGGGTTCTGATTAAGGTGGATACAGACCATCCATGAATATATATACATGAATACATGAAGGGAAGAGGCTCACGAAAAAACAATTTTAGGCTCCTACAACGTGTTCAGATCGATGTTGATGAGATCGAGGAAGTAGACGAATTCGTGTATCTGGGCTCATTGGTGACCGCTGATAACGACACCAGCAGAGACATACAAAGTCGCATTTTGGCTGGCAATCGTGCCGACTATGGACTCCAAAAGACGCTGAGTTGAAAGAAAGTTCGCTGAACTACAAAGTTGACCATGTACAAAACATTAATTAGACCGGTAGTTCTCTACGGCCACGAAACATGGACATTGCTAGTGAAGGACCAACACGCCCTTGGTATCTTTGAACGGAAGGTGCTGCGTACGATCTACGGTGGAGCGCAGATTGAAGACTGAACGTTGAGGAGGCGAATGAACGACGACTGGCATCAGTTGCTGGGAAAACCTCCAATCGTACACATCGCTAAAATCGGTCGACAACAATGGGCTGGGCATGCCGTAAAAATGTCGGACGACAGCCCTGTGAAAATGGTTCTCGAAAACAAACCAACGTTTACAAGAAGAAGAGGCTCGCAACGAGCAAAGTGGATAGATGAAGTAGAAGGCGACCTGCGTACTCTCCGCAGACAGTGAGGCTGGCGAAATTACAATGGAGACTTCTGTGTACAGCAGAGGTCACACCGGCCTTGGTCTGATGGGTACGGTAAGGACCATTCAGGATCCGGTGACCAAGGTTATTGTTCTGATCACATAATAAAACCTTATTAGTTAACTTGTCCATCTGATCCTGGAAGAATTGAAATTAATAGACAATTGACAAAGTTAAACACTTAAAAGTTGACTACAAATCCTAGCTTATCCTAGTTATTTTGGGCAATCCCTGTTTTTATCACGCACGAGCTGTTCTTTCGACTCCATTTCCGCGAGTTTTGATCACAGGGCTTTAAAACTTGCAGGATGTAAATAATGCACTATGAACTAAATCCACCCAAATTCATTAAATTCTACCCAACGGTTAAAAAGTTAGAGCAATTTCATAGTGTGGCAATTTCATCGTGGACACCCTTTAGTTTAAATAATACGCTTTGAATTATAACATCTGACGACATCTGACTAAGAGACTGTCTACTCATGGGGCCTCATGGTGATGAGCTAACATCTCCTTCTACATCATAATCGTTACTCTACGTACGGAGAATACAAAATTAACAATTATAGTAGATGGTAGTTCGGCGAACTTTGTTCAATCTTAGCGTCCTTCGGAGTTCGAAGTAGGCATAATTGCCAGCCACAATGCGCGTTTGTATTTCTCTGCTGATGTCGTTATCAGCGGTCACCAATAAGCCCAGATACACGAATTCGTTTACTACCTCGATTTCATCTCCACCGATCTGAACTCGTGGTGGGAGGCTAACATTGTCTTTTCCTGAACCTCTTCCCTTCATGAGTTTTGTTTTCAACGTATTTATCACAAGCCCAAGCATACCAGCTTCAGCTTTAAGTCTGATGTACGTTTCCGCCATCGTCTCGAAATTATACGATATCATCGTCTTTGGCGAAGCCAAAAAGTTGGACAGACTTCCTGAAGATCATGCCACTCATGTATATCCCAGATTTTCGAATTGGTTGATAACTGACTGGACAATGCATACCATTGCACAGTGGTCCAGAATCTACCAATTTAATTCACCGTATGATCTCATCAACAAGTTCTAATTAGCGTAACTGTGTTTCTTTCCGAAGACTGCCTAAGAAACAGCACTTCTAACAGAAAACAGTTGAGCTACTATGATCAAACAGCAGATGAATCCTATAGCGAAATTACTCATCGATTATATCAGAAAGTAAAGACTTTCATCAGGACAGTTTTCCTTAGATAATTTAGGGTGTCCCTACAAAAAAAAAACAGTTCTTTGCTCTAACTTTGTTATTTAAAATTTGCTTGTTATTTAAAATGTTTTGTTGAGATGATTTTTATAACTTAAAAAGATAAAAGTTTTGATCTATAAGTCTTGCTAATATCCGTTACCATTAGCAAACAATTAACGATTTTCTCATGAAATTACGCCCTTATCAAATGTGTTTTACTCAATTTAAAAAAAAATTACCTATCTCCAGTTTTAATATGCAATAATAAAAATCCTTTCGAAGCTGTTGAGAAATATGTTTTTGGTTTGCCCCGACTAGAAAAATCAACATTTGAAAAAGGACTATTTTGTATACAAAAATCATAATAACTGTTGTTGGACATACGATACAATGACAATTTCAGCACACCAACAATTTGTTACAATTGTAACTTTTATTGTTCTAGAATCAAGGAAAAACAACTTGAAAAATTTGAAATAAAAAAGTTAACAAAAAAGATAAATAATTGATTTTTATAGGGACACCCTAAGCTACGTAGGAAAAAATGCTCTAATTCGGTCATTTCAAAAGGTATAGAAAATTTTATTCAATCAAATGCGCTTAAAATTATTTAATTTACAACTTTCCCGAAACATGTGTGGCTTTATTTAAGCAAATAAGAAAGTTAGATTTTCGATTTCACTGAAAATAAGGACCACCCTAGTTTTCATTCACACCAAAAGAAGCGCCTTATTTTTAAAAACAACTTTTTAGAAGACAATTCTTCGAACTTAGGCTGAAAATGTATCTCTCCAGTTAAATTCGCATTCTAGAGCACTGTGCATTGGTGCTGTGCATGATGGTCCTTCGGCGGGACGGGAGGTTGGGGAAGGCCCGAAATTCGTCCTTAAAAATCCAAAATACGAATAATACAGAAGTTAATTATTTATTATTATCACCGTCTTTGATAAAAACAATCGTACAGCCTGAACTACTTAATACTAGATTTCAATAACTTGAAGGCTAAACTATTCTACTTATTCGATTTTTAAAACATATTTTTGGATATATCAAAGTCGAATACGTCACAAACAACATTAAAAGTGCGAAGACACGAATCTAACGGATTAATATATCTATAGTTAGTGCGGTGATAAGCAATCTATGGCATCTTTGGCTAGCAATAAATTGTTTGAAAAGTACGTTCAAACTTGAAAATAACGATTATTTATACATTTTCATAAACACCATCTAACATATTGAAATAAGTAGACTTTGGAAGTTTGATGTCTCCGGCAAAACATTTCACCATTTCAAATTAAAGACCTATGCCGAAGAAACCCAACCACGCAAGTTTCACTTTGGCTGAAATGGCATATAGGACTTTTATACGAATGATACAAAAAAGTGCACACAACCCAAAACTTTTAGTCTCATCTCAAGGAGACAACCTTGCTGAGATATCCTATAGCAAAATGATAGTTTCAACGAGTTAGAGGTTCATTCCGTTATTAAGGTACAACCCGACCAAAAGGAAACAACAAAATTATTTCAAGTCTTGTTATTCAATTACGCTGTTTTTAGAACAGAGATTGTTGCAATTTAAATCGTGGATGTAGTTAAAATAACAGAAATTGTAACAAAAAGTCCTCAAGAGGTAACAAAATTACAGCAAACTAGTGATATAGATACAACATAAACTAAACAAAATTTGTAACCGTTTTGTTACAATGTAGCAAAATCATATCAGCTAGTGTTACAATTAATCTATTTCTTTACGCAAATAGTGTTTCGCAGAGCATCGAGATTCGCAGCAAGCCGTGCTTTCTAAACTGACGTGTTTTGTTTCTGCTGCGTCGTGTTTTCGCGAACAAAAATCAAACAATAATTCGTTATTAAACTCTAACTAACAGTGCACACTGGGCCAGAATTAAAAATTAGCAGGAATAAATTATTTTCACTATGAAGAAGCAATTTTAGAACAGAACTGTCTTCAGCAAAGTTGCAGCTTATAATTAAGGCTTTAATTTGACATCAATTTCAGTTAGAGTGGCCCTCGAATATATTGAAATAAAAATTCTATCTTTCACATTTCTTGACATAAAGCAATACAATGTTCAACAAAGTTGTTTCTTATTAAATTTAAAGCAACTTTGCTGCAAAAACCATAGTCATAGGTCTTTTGTGTCATTAGTTATGATCATTTTTACGCTTAAGAGTAGGGTGGCCCTGATAAAATTAGTATTTTTCGCCTAACTTTTTCATTTCAAGTTTTATCAGCAAATTTTTAGAACTTATTTGAATACACACTTTGATGAAAGAAAACGTTATTTCACACATCCGTTCAAAAGACATCGTGATTTTAGTCCAAAAATTAGGATTTTTTCAAATTTCGTTATTTTTTAAAGGGGGAAAAACGGGGATGCAAATACGATTGCATATGAATGGCAAAGACAAGAGGTCTCTTTTGTACATAAATACTCAGGTGAATTTAGAAGTATTTGGGGTTAAATGGTACCATGAATGTATGCCCTTTTTAAAATAAAATTATTGATTTTTTCCTAAATGTTGATGGCAATGACGAATAAATCACCATATTTCAATAAAAAACTAATATTTGCAATGTGTTCATTTTAAATCGATGAATTTGCTGATAGTAATTCAGTTAACCAAGGGTAAATATATGCAATGATTATTAGAATACCTATCATGAAAATCAATTTGAGGGACGAAGAAGAAAATATTGAGGAAGAAATTATTTTGACCATGAAAACATAATTGTAGCAACACACTGTCTTTGACAAAGTGTATGGCTTAAGAAGCTTTATTTTGATATAATTTGAAGTTGAAGTGGTCTTTATATATACAGAGATTTTAAAGATGTCTTTCGTGATCTATCAGTAATATATCATATTTGTCAATAACAGATAATCGATGCTGTTGTTTGCAACTTTTTTTCTATAGAACACTAGGAAATGACTGGTCATTCGCAAACAATCCAATAACAACTTAACAGCTCCAGAGCAAAGTCAATATACCTTGGTAATCATGGTTCACTAGCTCTGTCAAAATGAATGAATCCTAGAACAAAATACCAACTAAACGCATTAACATCGACTGTTATTTTCAAAGCTGTGGAGCTCATATTCATACTTGATGAATATAATGCTGATGATGTGTTGTAATTTTTTCTAAACGTTAAATAGTGGATAAGTTTACCCTTTTTACAGAGAATATGTAACAGCATAGACACACTCGAGACTTAGAGTACTAGCAAATGATTGAATAATTTAAAAACCGTTATTATAAAACCACTCAGAAGCAATTTTCAGCACTTGAAAAAATCAGAAAGCTAGCTAGACGTGAATAAAATGGCAGCCTTCTTCACTTTTAAATGGCGCACTATACTTTCGCACAATTTATAATTTTGGTACGTTTTTGGCATGTATGTTTATAATAAAAATGAACGCATTGCAAATATTAGTTTTCTCTTTCAAAATGTTCAAGTAAAAACACAATCAAAAGTTGTATAGTTTTAAGTTTTTTTTGTACAATTTAGAATATAAAATAAGTGTGTAATGTAAACCATACTTAAAATTCCCACCCATCTTCCTATCCGTTAAATCGTTATCCCTATTAACCTCGAGACGGCCGCGAGTAATCGGCTCTCTACTCCTAACTTTAGTTTTAAGATACCTGATATATACATATATGAAAACTTGGCTCTGTAAAGTTGATTCGATTGAGCCTGTACAAATAAATGATAAATAAAATAAATATAAGTTTTTTTTTATTGAAATATGGTGATTTATTCGTCATTGCCATCAACATTTAAGAAAAAATCAAGAATTTTATTTTAAAAAGGACATACATTAATGGTACCATTTAACCTCAAATTCTTCCAAATTCACCTGAGTATTTATATACAAAAGAGACCTCTCACCTTTGCCATTCATATGCAATCGTATTTGCATCCCCGTTTTTCCCCCTTTAAAAAATAATGTAATTTGAAAAAATCGTAATTTTTGGACTAAAATCACGATATCTTTTGAACGGATGTATGAAATTACGTTTTTTCTTCATCAAAGTGTGTATTTAAACAAGTTCTAAAAGTTTGCTAAAAACACCAATGTCATAAAACTTGAAATGAAAAAGTTAGGCGAAAAATACTAATTTTATCAGGGCCACCCTACTCTTAAGCGTAAAAATGATCATAACTAATGACACAAAAGACCTACGACTATGGTTTTTGCAGCAAAGTTGCTTTAAATTTAATAAGGAACAACTTTGTTGAACATTGTATTGCTTTATGTCAAGAAATGTGAAAGATAGAATTTTTATTTCAATATATTCGAGGGCCACCCTAACTGAAATTGATGTCAAATTAAAGCCCTAATTATAAGCTGCAACTTTGCTGAAGACAGTTTTGTTCTAAAATTACATCTTCATAGTGAAAATAATTTATTCCTGCTAATTTTTCATTCTGGCCCAGTGTGCAGTGTAATCATTAAAGAGGCTGTGCTTGCGAGCGAAGCAGACGTTTGTTTTTTCTCCATCATGGTTAATTTATGTTTTAAATTGTAAAATTATTGTGTCTCGATAGAAATTGATGATGAAATTGTACCAAAGTGCTACTGAACGGGTTTTGTTCACTGGTGTGTCAAAATCAGTGCACTCCCGGTTGATTCTTGGAGGAATTTTCGTGTCAGAAAATAAAGGACGAGTGTTTGAAGATGGAAGCAAGCAGCAGATGGAAGTAAAGTTTTTTCCGCAGTATTTTTTGTGTGTTATTGTTTTTAAAAATAATTGAATTGTGGATTAAAATAGTGACTTGACTAAGAAAATTGAAAAAGTAGAGAAAATTATTTCTGCAGTTTTAAGCAAAACAGGAAAAATAAAGAGAAAAAAACTGTGAGTTTTACAATGGAAAATGGCGTATGATGGAGTACTGGAAAGCACAGCTGGTCGTAACGCCAGCCGAGGAGAACTGGAGAAAGAGGGATCATCTTACTACTCCCTAGAATAGGACTATTGGTTTGAGCTTGCAGCAGATAAGTACTATTTTGACTCATTAAATTCAGTGGCGTCTCGTGAGAAAATTAACCGGCTGTGCACTTTTTTTCGAACCTGGACGTCAATTTTGACAACAATATCTTGCTCCATAGTTCCTCCTTTGCTGAGTCTCTTGTGATATGCCACAAAAAGTACCTTGTCAATGGCCCGAAACAACAGAATAAAATTGCAATTAGCCAGTGAGTAAAACTACTCTGTGCAGACAACAAAGTGCACAAAATAGACACTAACTCATCGGCAATCAAGTTATAAGAAGAAGAAAAAAACATCTACAAACGATCCGCGTGTGGTATATACAGGATCTGGTGCAGCATTTGAAATGACCGGTCTGCGAGTATTAACGGAGTATTAAATCGATGAATTTGATAATGCATGAAATATAAAATTTTAGACTGTGCAGTGCACGAGGTGCACATATGGAGGAGACGCCACTGATTAAATTGCCTGAAATGCACTTTCCTATCATAGCAATTTCCTATAATAGTGGTTGAAAGATGACAAAAATAGCGAAAACCTATACCCTTGCCACAGCATGGTAACGGTTTTGTTGGGTTTTGATCCGTGCTTTCTTATTAGACTCAGATTCTCATTGTCACATATCGGAATACAAAAGGTCGATTAGTTTGTTTGACGTTTAATCTCCTCTCCCTTTTTGGCACATATGAAGGAGTGATGGTTGTTTTCCTCCAAATAATTTTCTTTCTTACTTGCACTTCTTTGATCTGAATGGCGATGTAGTGTGCGTGCGTGAAGCGTCACTAAGCCTAATAGAAGAATATTACTGTTACTAGATACTAGATACTAGCAAAGTAGCAGTTGAATGAGGTAGATCTTTGTTAGTTACAACATCCACAAAAAAAAGGAAGACGATTAGCAATGATGATGCGAAATAAATGAATAAATATTACCATTTAGTCGCAACAGTGAATGCTTTTGTGACATTATTTTCAATACATCAATTGGAAAGACCTATATTATGCTGGGGGAAAATTATTCCTTGTGACGGTGGTGAAAGTTGAGGAATGGGAGGGAATATGTTAATTGCGGGGTATTAGGCAAAAAATTTGTTCGCAGAATTAAATCTTGAGTTGCTATAAATTGCTCATTTGTGAAATCGCCCAGGAACATTGGCGCATGGTCCCGTATGCTACCGTGTGGTTATCGACGTCACTCTTTTTGTCAACATTGTTTAGATCGACTAACATAAATGAATTTGACGATCTGCTTCTCCTTTATCCTGTAATGATCACTGAATTGAAAAGTTAAGTTGTATGCATTTAAGATGAAGAGTTGGGATCAACAAAGAAAACAAGAATTGTGTGTTGCTGCGGTAAGACGGAAACAGATGAATGAATGGATAACGGCAAGAAAAATCTAAAACAAGAATGAACAATCGTAACATGGAGTATTGAGGCTAATTGGAATTCGTGAAAAAATTCAAAATGCAAGAGTTGAGGCAACGCACACACACACACACACACACACACACACACACACACACACACACACACACACACACACACACACACACACACACACACACACACACACACACACACACACACCGCATTCAAGGGCATGGAGGTCAGGTAATTGTTACCCATTGTATTTATATTAATAAAATTTATTTTTTATAGGTTTGCGTCGACCATCAGTTTAATTTGTTGAATCGGCTGTATCGACACTTCGTTCCGCAATATTTTGTTATCTGGCCAAACGTTTTGTCTATTGTTTCGGTTGCCTATTGTTCGTTGCGCGAGTGTTCGAGTAAGCATGAAAAACCGTGGTTCGCCGGGTAAGATGGATCGGTGGTGAGGTACATAATTGATTGTGGTCCAAAATATTCGTTCGTAATGCCCGTCGGACCACCCTATCTTGGAACAAATGAACCGCTGTTCCATTTTTTAAGTGACTACAGCAGCATCCGTACCGTTGGTCTAGATCGGTCCAAGTTGGCTTTCAGGCGTTGAGATGAATTGACTTGTTTTCCTAATGAAATACCACTATCACACTCTGTGAGTGGCCCCAATAGCATCCTTACTGTTGGTTTAAACCGGTCAAAATCGGCTTTTTAGCATTATTAAAAATCACTTTGTTTTCCCAATGAAAACCCACAATCACACTTTGTGAGTGGCCCCAATAGCATCCTTACTGTTGGTTTAAATCGGTTCAAAACGGCTTCCCAGCATTATTAAACATTTTCTAGTTTCCCAATGAAAACCACCATCACACTTTGTGAGTGGCCCCAATAGCATCCTTACTGTTGGTTCAAATCGGTCAAAATCGGCATTTTAGCATTATTTAAAATCACTTTGTTTTCGCAATGAAAAACCACAATCACACTTGGTGAGTGGCCCCAATAGCATCCTTACTGTTGGTTTAAATCGGTTCAAATCGGATATCGGTACTAATTTTCAAATATTTCACTTGACAGCTTATCGTTAACCAAAACGAACCCTGCTGCTACCCAATCCTGTTATCCAAAATCCCAGTGATTTCTCGTGGAAGTGCAGAGGTGTTCTCGGCTTCCAATAAAGCGAGTATCACGTCAACATATTCCTACCCTTTCCTTACTTGACCTGCATTCGGACGGGGCCGGCGCCGGTATTGCCTTAGTTTGAGATCACCAGTTTTTACACATTGAAGATGTATGTTAGTCCCAAGCATCATCTGTTGGTTCTCTGTGTAATAACAGCTGATCTGGCAACAACGGAGTAGCAACCTCGGGCGGTCAGTCATGCTCATGCTCATGCTGCTCAAATAGTGTTTCGCAGAGCATTATATCTCAATTTGTTATAAGTATGTTATACAATCCATTATCCAGAAATTATCCAGATGAAAACGTCTTTTACCAATTTATATCATAATCAGTTAGTCGCAACAAGGTTTGTTACAATTTTGTTATTTTTATGTTATGCCCATCTGGATAATTATATATCATACTTATAACAAATTGAGATATAATGCTCACGTTGTGCCTCGTTGTGCCTGCGTAAATAGATTAATTTCAACACTAGTTGATATGATTTTGTTACATCGCAACAACACGGTTACAAAGTTTGTTTTGTTTATGTTAGGTCTATATCATAGTTTGCTATAATTTGGTTACATCTTAAGGATTTTTTGTTACAATTTCTGTTATTTTAACAACGTCTGCGATCCTAAATTCTACCACCCTCTGTTATAAAAAACTGCGTAACTGAATAACACAACTTGAAATAATATTGTTGTTTCCTCTTGGTCAGGATCCTTGGGTGGTCAACCATGCTCATTCGGTTGGTTTTCTTCTAATTCGTAAATTTTGGGACCTTAAAATAACTTTGCCGAAAGACACACTGCTAGGTGCACTGATAGTTGCCTCCCCGGTCCAATTTCATTAAACGTTTTTCTTGTTTCTTCATTTTCCTCCAATTAATTTCGGCTACTCAAGCCGGGATTTTCCTTCATCCCAATCCCTAGGGTGTGCCTTCATTCAATATCCACCGTCCTCGTCGTCGTTGGCGGCGGCGCTGCACGCTGGTGGTGCTGTAACAGATGTCTAATTTTAGAAACGATTGCCCGCAGTAAATCACCAAAAATTGCCAATAAATTTGGGGAAACAAAACCAAAAAGAAGAATCATCAAAATCAACAGCTTTTTTCTCCTCTTGTTCGATATTTGGGGTTTTCCGTGTACCGTGTTCACCTTGCCTATTCAATTGTTTGTACCTAATCTACCTGTTGTTGTATGAATTTGGCGCGCAGCAGCAGCGGATAATCGATGCAATGAAGGTTGCGTTAGGTTCTCTCCGGTTCACTTTCTTCGTTTTACGGCCAACGAAGTGATGTGGCCGGTTCGATCTCATTGTTGCGTAGTTTCTTCCTCCCACATTGTCTATTTTTGTCTACCGTTATTGATCCCAAAGGGGAGGGTTTAATGGGACGTTTGACATTTTCTCTTCAATATTGATTTAAGTTTTGTTGATAAAATTTGCGTTCTTTCTTTGCAGGAAATCGGTCTAGTGTCGTTGGCCGACATAACCCGCGGTGGCGTTCGGATCGAGAAGAACCCGAAGCTCTGCTTCGCCAACACCATCGACTGGAAGGCGATGACCGTGTCCGGGACGAACAACTATGTGAAGGTAGGTTCTGTTGTTGTTTTCTGCTTATTTGGGTGGGAGGATGGAGGATGAAAGAGTAAGGGGGGAAGCGCCTCATAATCCCATTATGGAGGGACCGCGCCGTGAATTCGCGCTCGCCTATTGCATTTAAGCTTCTACGTTGGACGATTTGCAAAAAAACATTTATAGGGTTTCTTCTGTGCGAAATTGCGAAATTGGCTTTGGTCGTTGAGGGCGCCACCTGGCCTACTATAGTTACCTATCAGTGGCGTCTCGTCCATATGTGCACCTCGTGCACTGCACAGTCTAAAATTGTATATTTCATGTATTATCAAATTCATCGATTTAAAACTCCGTTAATACTCGCAGACTGGGCATTTCAAATGGTGCTCCAGATCCGGTATATACCACACGTGGATCGTTTGTAGATGTTTTTTTTTTCCCCTATAACTTGATTGCCGATGTTAGTGTCTGTTTTGTGCACTTTGTGGTCTGCACAGAGTAGTTTTACTCACTGGCTAGTTGCAATTTTATTCTGTTGTTTCGGGACATTGACAAGGTACTTTTTGTGGTATATCACAAGAGACTCGACAAAGGAGGAACTATGGAGCAAGATATTGTTGTCAAAATTGACGTCCGGGTTCGAAAGAAAGTGCACAACCGGTTAATTTTCTCACGAGACGCCACTGTTACCTATGTTAGTTGCAGGAGTGAGCGCTGGATTAACGAAATTGGAATAAGTAGCATTTGGGTCCTTCCTTGGCACAGTTACAAAACAAGATCATGCTCTTATGCTATAGGTAACTGGGTTCGATTCCCGGTCTTGCCTAAGAATTTTTCGTAAAGGGAAAGTTTTCAACTCCCTGGACACTGGGTATGATTGGACTTGCCACACAAATATACTAATGCACATTGGCACATGGCAGTTGGGAGTAGGCAATAAGCTGATTATGATTAGCAAGCTTCCAAGTGAAAATTTTGAATAATTTTGACACTTTAAATTACAGTATTACTTATCGTGAACATTGTGAAGGTTCATGACATTCTCATGATATACTCACTGAACGATATTAATTTAAATTGAACGATATTAATTTTAATTGACATACTGCCACTCTGCAATGCATCTCTCTGTTTTGAGTTTGTACAACTCAGAATGTCACAAACTGCTGATATTTTCGGGGATCTGCTCTCAATCACGTCAATGCGATTGTTGAGTCGGTTCCTATGTAGTATTTCTGAACAGGTATTGAGTAATTCTAGTGAATGCTTGTTAGAATTCGTACTCCGATCACTTCGTCGCTCAGTTCATTACGAGGGATCGGCTTGTTATGTCAGCGGAGTGACTTGCGTGTCTCGGGGTAAGGTTACATCGTAGTGAACCGCTGTCACTAAGCTGGCATTGACCAGAGGCGTCTCTTGATTGAAGTTAAGTTGAACCTCAACGAGTTTAGCCCTCATATTGGCTCGCTCAGTTGAGTGTGAATATTTATTGTATCCCACAAAGCCAGCGAGACTCCAAAGTTCTTCCAATTTCTCGCTAAAACAGTTTTTGAGGCCTTAAATCCGGTTAGCTTTACGGACCTTTACCGACATTTTAAAAGGGAATGATAAGAGGATTGCTTATTAGATCCTTCAAATCGAGCTTCGATTTTCGTGTTGCGACTTTCTTCTACTAATGTTTACTGTTAGAGCATTTTCTATCCCGAATAGCAAGTGTAGCTGAATGACTATCGCTTAATCTTTATAACTTGTCCGGGTCAACATGACCTGGAATTTCTTTTTAAAATGCTACAACTTTTAAATATGAGATGATTTCTGCGGCTTTCAGCTCTTATAAATAAAGGAAACAGATAATCTTCTATTTTCTACCAGGAACATTTAATTTTCTGCGTTATCTAATGCACCTAAAGAGAATGCTAGATTTGGCAGAAAATAATGAAATATTTCATGTAAATGTAAGCCAGATAACGCCTGAATCTAGCCTGTTGTATGAAAGACTGCAAACAATGCTGTATGGCACATGAAAGATTGCAAACAATTTCGTTGTTTACGCATTATTTCGCTTGGATTTAAATGAGGCTAAATTTTACACGCCAGGTTAAATCCATAATTTTTTCCTGTGTAGACATACCGGAACACTGTAAAAGTGTAAAAATTGGTTATGTACAATAGAATTACTAGACGTTTTAATGTAAAAACAACTAATACGACAAAAACCGAAATCTGTAAGCCTTGAAGTAGGCGAAATATAATACGCCGAAACGTCGGAAAATAGAAAATCATCTGATCCACCATTTATAGACTGAAAGCTAAAGAAATCATCTCAGAAGTACAAAGTCATAGTCAATAATCAGTTACAATTTCTTAAAATGAGTATGTAGAAGTTTGATTTTTATTGACTTCCCAAATCATATAGATTCTCGTTTCTGCACCAAACCCAATTTTTTGCCATTTCTGAAGGGCTTCTAAAAAAAAAAATTACAAATAAGATGTTTCGGGTCATTTTAACCGGGATTTCAAATTCACATTGCGTAAGGTTTATATGTCCAAATTTTAAAGTATTTTCAGTCAAAATGCTTGTTGGAGCCTAATCTTCAATTTCTGATGAGTACTGCCATTTTTGACCCGATTGTCCACAAGGAATCTGTGCCGGAAGCGGACATCTTTTGCCACTAGTCCATTGGTCCATTTAAGGGCTGGAAGCGGACTATTCATGTCTTACATACGTAAGAATTCTGGATTCTACTGGTATTCTTCTGTACATAAAGAACGCATAGAACGGATAGAATCCGTCCATAAACAATTCCTTTTATCTGCTAGAGTAGCCATATTAAATTGGACTGAATTTCCTCTTTCATCATATGAAGCACGCTGCAAGCTCATCGACATACAAACACGTCAAAGAACTCCGTGACTTTGCAATGCTGTTCTTCATCAACGACATTATTTCGCAACGCATAAACTCAGCAGCATTGCTCTCGCACTTAAACTTTTACACCTCCTCTCGGCATCTTAGAACTCGAAAATTGGTCTCAAAAATACCGCGTAGAAAAAATAATTCGAAAAATGAATCCATAATCGAATGATGCGACACTATAATCATAACTGTAGTATCATTGACATCACAATATCTGAAAAACAAATTAAAGCAGTAAAAATAAAACTAAAGGGATCTTGACAGTAGAAATAATGTATAGTATGTAAGTAAAACATTGTAATCATCAGAAGTCTACAATGCTTAACCAAAATAATTAAATCAATTCAAAATCATAAAACAAAAAAACTAAGAGAAAGATTAGTAATTTCCATTTAATTCCAACTACCTTTATTGCTTATCCTGACAGATACGCGTTTTTGTAGACGCAATACGGGTATCGATCTAGATAAGCAAAAAGGTAGTTGGAATTTAATGTAAATTACTAATCCTTCTCCTCATTTTCTAGTTACAAGTATTCAAATTCAAGTAGTTTGAACCGTCAAAAGACATGTTTCGGCAAAAATCCGTGTTTGTCTCTTTCTAAAGGGTTCTTCCGGGGAATCCTATCGAATCAAAAAGGGTAGCACTCTTCAGAAACTGACAATTGAGACTCCAGCAAGCATTTTGAATGCAAAGACTCAATTTGGTCATATAAACATTTTACCATGTAAGTTTGAAATCCGGGTTAATAACCACAAAGTGTTAACACCCAAGGAAGGTTAAAAGAGTTCCAGAAATTTTGATCTCAAAGCTTTCTATGGTAACATGTATCTTAAGTTGTGTTTCATCAAATTGTAGGAATTAGTGAGACCATTCCAATTAAGAAAAAATGTTAAAACTCTTGACGATTCACTACTTATTCGTTGTAGATGTTATTTTTTAACTTTTCGTTTGCGATTGCTAGACTTTAACTACATCGAATTCCACTGCCGCTTGATTTCTTAGCTTCCTGAATTTGTGAAAACATAAAAGATCATCATGAGAAATTGCGAGGCTTTGTTTAGTGAAGTCCACGGGTTCTATGTTTCGATTCCAAATAATAAAATATGGTGCTTTTTGTTTCTCTTTAGTCGTAATAAGAAGAATTTTACTATCATAAATCAAGATTTTCATTTGGACCACAAAACCCTAGTAACACACTTGTTGTCATTCGGTTGAGATAACATAAATATGACTTGTTAAATCATAATTAAGTTACTTCAACTAATTATGATCGTAGTGGAAGGCAACATCGTATTTTTCGAAACATAAACCTTGAGAGCTGCAAACACTTTGAAGTTGCTAACCAACATTTGATGCACTACAGCACATGTGAATTAGCAATTTTATAATGCAAGTCGTGGTAGTTTTTTTTTTGCATTTGTGTTCTGGAAAATTTAACTTCTAGGTTAGAAACTGTTTCACTCCAATTAAACAGTAAAAATTGCTTTCCAATCAATAGCGTTTATGTTTATTTCTCCTTATGAATTATAGTTTAGGTTAATTATCACTTGTCTTAGATTGTAGTTAGTTTAACCTGTATGTTTAGTTTAAGTTTTTTTTTATTTGTGTATGTGTGTGTTTTTTTTCTGTTTCAAAAAATGTTCAACTCAAAAGAAAACCATAAATTGTATAGTTATAAGTGTTTCAATAATTAAGAATTTAAATTTAATGTGTTATGTAAACCATACTTTGAACTCCCACCCTCTTTCCCATCCGTAATTTGTAATTCCTATTAACCTCGAGACGGCCGCGAGTAATCGGTTTTATCCCCCTAACTTTAGTTTTAAGACAAATGATGTATAAAAACATGAAAATTTGGCTCTGTAAAGTTGATTCGATTGAGCCTGTACAAATAAATGATTAATTAAAAAAAAAAATTATCACTTCACATTATTGAGACTAAAAAACATAAACAAAACAAAACAAACAACGCTCAAATTGCTAACCAGGCAATGGTTAGTGGAGCAAACGATTTTTGAAAATTTCACGCCTTGAGTCCTAGTAGTATTTGTGGTTTGTGCTCAGAAAATCCTCGAAGTGATAGTAACATTGATCCCATATGTTCTTAAAAGCAGCTTAGAACGTGTTCACTGTTGATTTGGAACGGAATTGATGTTTTTGAAATCTAGAAAATTAATGTTTGTACCTCTAGGAAAGCTTAAAGTTGTAAGAAACAATTAACCTGTTTAATGAACAGGTTGAACATGCTGACGAGACGCCTTTAAGCTTTTGGGTATGTCTTCAAGTCATTTCTTTTCTTTATCCGCTAGATCCTTGTGATTGTAGTCCTGCATTTCTTAACTAAATCACGAGTAGAAGCTGATTTGTTCTCCTGAATATAATCGACAGCTTTTTGGTCCAATTCGGGCAAGAGTAGCCGAACAGTTATTGAAATTGGTGAGTCCACGGTGCACAAAATGTGCCAGAGTATCGTTGGCACATACATTTTCAAAAGGTTCACATCTCAATATAAGAATTTGGTGAGACCATTGCAATTGCAAATAATTTATTCAAGATCATTCCGATCCTCAAATTGTTCGTCTTGGTTGACAATTTTTGATTTCCCTCTCTCTGCTAGATGATAATTGAATCTATTGTACGGTAAACGTGCACAAATATTAACTTTCACCGCCGTTTGATCAGCGAATGATCATAATGACAAGGTACTTACCTGTAACATGATGTAATAGTGCCATTTATTGTAGCAAAGTAACTTTCTATAAAACTGTAATAATCTGAAAAAAATTGATCAGGATTCTATTGTTGTTTGCGATCATCAAGCTCCTGTATGAAGCTCATGTAAAAATCATTTCGGCGAGTCCATAAGCAGAGGCACTTACGCGAAACGCGCGTATATAGAGTAGAGAATCTCCTTCCAAACAGCAAGTTAACACTCACAGCACTAGAATCGAGTCCCAGTGGATGGGGTCGAGAAAGAGCTCGCCCTCGTTCCGCGAAATGTTAAAATAGGGAGAAGGCAGTCCCATGCCTCCTATCAAAATCGATTCAGTTGGGTGCCCTGGTGGTCCCTTTCTTTCTTCGTGATATGTTATGTCATGGATATTTAGTACATTTTGTCGTGTGATTTGATTGCTTTCCTTGTGTTACCTTGTATTAGCAAATTTTGTTGAGATAAATAATGGTTAGGGCTGCATACCGTTCGTTGTTTCTTGGATTTGGTTTTATTCTGATGTAGGGTCAGCATTATAGGGATGATAGGTACAACATGGATGACAATTACCTGTTTTGTTCCGCGTTTTTGAGCGTTTTTTCAAGTCTCTGAAAACCCTTTACGAGATCCACCCGGATCACATTCAGACTCTTCCGAGATATCCGGGTGGTTGTCACAGTGTTTCTGCTTTTGAAGAGTTTATTTCAATTATGTAGATTCAGATCCGCCATGTATGTGCTATATGAAATTGATCGCGGTTATGAGATAGGGAAGAGAACAGGAGAAAGGAGAAAAGACAATACTAATTGGTAAAAGGCAATGCGCATGTGACATATTCATGGTGATATTCTTACAACGGCCATTCAGAATACACGACCAGAAATTGTACTCAATTTGAGAGGCCACTTTCCTCAGTCGTATGGGAATTGCGATTCAGTTTCGTAAAAAGTGGAGTTACTCAGTCTACAAGAAACTGAGTCCCATGCGACTGAATTAGTTCAGGCAATTTTTAGCGTAGATGGCAGCCTGTTCACACATGAAATCTGACCAAGTCGACAGAAGGCGACCATACTCCTTTCTGAAACGGAATGCAGCGTTGTTTGCTGCTTTGTTCATCTTCTACAATTGTCCTTCTAAGTCTCGGTTGGTCGGTTATAGATCCCTTGCTGTGTCTCTCACGTTTATTATTATTAGCATTGCGTCATCCAGTCCTATGAGAGTTCTAAGTTCTTTTCAGTGTTGAACCCAATTGGAGAGTTGCTCATTGTTAAGACTTTCTTGAGCTAAATCTAGTCAGTTTGACACATGGTCATGGTCAAGGCACAGTTTGGACTTCCAAAATCGTATAATCCGGTCCACCATGGACTTTGGAAATTCGCAGTTCTACTGGTTGAGATGTATGGTCTTTCCTGGTCACGATTTTAGTTCACTCAAAGCTGAGAAAACAGCCTCGAACTCCACACAACCCCTAACTCGGCAGAAATGTTCAAATCTACTGGACCACATACCGTGACCTTTGAAACAACGATGGAATAGCTTTTAGGATTAGCATGATGTTGTGGATTGTGGATTTTATGGTATTACTCTTAGGTACTTCACTTCTTAAGCAGCGCTCACCACTATCCAGTTCAGTAATCGAGGTATTCGATCCTGTTTGGTTAGCTTTGCACTCTTCAGTTTGATGTTATGACTGAAGCTTCTAATGCTCAATGCTTGAGGGGCATTTACTGGTAACTTCAGTGAAGGATTAGGAGGTAGCATTCCTGTGACGTCCCGTTCATTGAACAGATAATCAGTTGTTTCACAAAACCTTAATCATCTTATGCATGCCACAACCAAAAAATGTAGACCTTGTGGAATGAACCATTAAAGCAAAACGGTAGGTACTGTTTGCTCTTCCTCTAAATGATCTCTACGGGAACGAATAGCTTATAAGAGAAGAGCTTCAATTTATCCCCAAAGCTAACGGATTTTGCGGCAGTGCAATCTGAAATTCAACATAAATAAATTGGAATGGACTCACCAAGTGGTACTTTGCGATGAGCTTTTTAACTTATTTCTTTCCTTCTGAAAATTATAAGCCACGCATTTCTAGAACTCTTTCCAACAGTAGACTCGTTAGTTCCAGTTCTTAACTTAGCGCAATATTTTTGAAAATTGGATAGAAAGGACTTTCGGTTACGAAACGCCTCTGCTACAAGCTCCGACAATAACGTCAGATTGGGCAAATGATCTGAAAAGTTTGCACCTTCAATGTACACACTTAGAAATTTTGAATTTTACACGAGACGTAATTTATGTTTGTAAATTTTCGGGGAACGTAAAGAAAGATTTCGTGTAAAATTACGTCTCATTAGACTGACCCATACGCAATTCGACGAAAGATGCGTTTGATTGAATTTATTTTCGCATCTCTTTCAACTCATTCTTATGTGCTAAAGGACGCTTGCATGTGTCGGTCTCATGGGACAGAAATTTACATGACATTTTTGTAGTGTGTAGCTACCAAGTTTTTGATCTTACTTCCGAGATATGTGACCCTGTCAAGCTTTTTATAAATTTAGTGTAGGAGCGTACCAAATCTTCACTATCAGCTGCTTTGTTCCTGACATACAAGACAGTTTTGTAGCCTGGCTGAATTTCAAACGCGGCTGTAGTCATCGTTTTGCCTATGTGCTAAGCATGCAAATTTACATGTATTAACATGTAAGTTTACTGTCTACCAAACGAATTAACTACATAACTTACAGAATACTTTGCATATTTGGTGAAGCCTAACTCATTACATCACTTCACATGACAAACCATCGGCTATCTTTCTCCAACTGTACTCAACCGTTCGAAACTTGCTCCTTCCGAAATTTCTCACCGGTCGCCGCCATTCCGCACCGTAGGCGGCAAAATGACATCATTGCCATTCTTTTTCGCACGGATTTCATCGGTCACCACAAATCTCGAAAAGAACCTACCCCCGTACCCAATGATGTACGATGACGACCGGTGGCGTTTTGTTCGAATGGAAAGAATATACATACAGTGAGCCGAGGTCGACCAACCTAACCTAAATTGCTTATCTTCCCGCCGCCCTGCTCGTCGTCACCGCCGCCATCGCCGGCGCATCTATCCACCGCCGAGCGTAGGCGTTGATCCGAATCAAAACAAACCAACAGGTTAGCGTTTCACAGCAAACCACCTCCGCATCAATCTCGTCGTCGTCGTCGTCGCAGTCGTTGAACGTTTGTTCAACGGAACCATATCCGGAGACCCCTCCGGTCTTTGCCATCGTCCGGTTCGTTCGTAGCGTGATCTAATGAATGAATGGACCCTGCCGAATGAATGAATGAATGAGCGTAAAATTTATGTCGGTCAGAGACAGAGACCTGCTACGTGCAATTGGCATTCATAAGCGTCGGCGTCGTCGTCGTCGTCGTCGTCGGGAACGCCTTAATTGGAATGGAATCTTCGGTGTACTCTACGCTGCTCTTCACAATGATTAGTTGATTAAATTTCTCACGTCACCCGCCGGAGGCCGCTGTAGGCTGACTTCGGTGTGACATTTATGGAACTTGCTAGTAGCCGGATCCCGCTGTAGGTTACTATGACGTTGATGGCGTCATCGCGTGTGCACCCACGCAGCCCGGCATCCGTCGCCTACTGCGGTGATGACGCCGGCCATTGTCGCATTGCAAGTTAGATGTTTGGGAACATTTTGAATAACAAATCAATAGTTTCGCAAAACAACAAAACCATTAGTTTGGTTGGAACTGGTGCCGAACCGCGAACGCCTTCCGAGATCGATGATATTTTTGGAACATGCAGCCGAAAATACCCAACAGGCCTCCGCCAACGCCGCCGTCATGGTCGTTACTATTTTTGAATATTTGCTCTACTAGCGAACTATATTTAGTAACACACGAACCGGAGCTGAAAAATTGCAGAATTATTACCAATTACCTCATTCTTTGTCGTGATTGCGGAAGATGTTTTTTCGTTGGGGATTACAGGAATGGCACATCGGGTCCTACAAGGAGTTGCGACTGATGGAAGGTTGGCTTTTAAATTCGCAATGATGCAGTTCTGATACTATTCGCATAGTAAATAAGTTGAAATTTGTCAACGGTTGCAACGACACAACAAAAGAAAACATTCTTTTATTGTTACGAATTTTTCGTACATTTTCGTACATTTCGTACACAGAAAGACATAAATGTCGTGTTCTTTTTTTGACACGAAAGTAATTTATTTTTAGCGAAACAAGCTAACCAAAACGGAACGAAACTGCTTTGTTGCGGATGATAATGAATAAAATCGTGGCTTGATTGAATATTTCGTGCCATACATTACCTTTAACCTCTTAAAAAAGAAAAGAAAAAGAAAACTAAAAACTTAAAACTAAAAAAACGGTACAAAACCACTTCGTTGTAGATAAGAATGACTAAATTTGTGGCTTAAATGAACAAATTCTTTACATTTACTAGCTTTTACTCCTTAGAGTAACTAGAACGAATATAAATAAATTGAAATTCGTATGCATCATCACACTTTTGCTTTCTAAAATTTACATTCACAGTTTCAAAAAATAAAACCCCTTATATCAACTAATTTTTCGTACATTTTGCTGAAAATTTCGTGTTATTTTTTATTTCGTCACGATTTTTTTTAAGCGGAACAAGCTTAATAAAGCATTACGAAACTGCTTCGGTGTAGATAATAACAAATAAACTCGTGGCTTGAGTTAAACAAATTCGTTCAATATACTAGATTTTACTCCTTCAAGAAAAAAAAAACGATCATAAATATATTGTAATTCGTATGGACCATCAAACTTTGGCTTTCTAAAATTTCCATTCACAATTGTTACGGCACAAGAAAAGAAAATGTTCTATTTTTGTTATGAATCTTTCGTACAATTTTCTGTTAGTTCGAAGATTTCGTATTTTCTTTTGTTTTGACACGAAAGCTCTAATATGTTTGCGAACTGAGCTAAAACAAAAGCACACATTGAAAAAAACATTTAATCAATTATGTTTTTGTTGTTGCATGAAGCACTTAATCAATTGTAATGTTTGAAAATTTGAAATATCCTTCTTTTTTTTTATTTATTTACTTTCCGTCGGCCTATTTCCTCACATGGTGACAATCACCGACGCCAGGGAGACGACTCCACCACCTGGACCCTACCTAAGGACTCATGACTATGAACCTGGACCAACGGCTTTACTTTTATTCAATTTCACAACCTGCCGTGCTCTTACGGCCTATCCATACTTTCTTTTCACATCTTTCTTCTGGCAAAAATTGCTGATCACTCCTTGGGTTACATGTTGATGAGAAGAAAAGCACGAAACTGCTTCTCTGTAGCTAATGATGAATAATTTCGTTGCTTAAATGAACAAATTTGCACAAAAATTCACACCAAAATAGAAGAACTTTTTTTTATTGTTACGAATTTTTCGTAAAAGTTTCTGTCATTAAAAAAATTACATTTGCATTTATTAGGTTTCGAGAAAAAAAACCAGTGTTCATAAATTAAAACTCGTATAAACTAGTAAACCATTGCTTTTTAAAATTTACATTCACAAGTTTTACGGCACAAGAAAAAAAAATTTCTTTCATTGTTATAAATTTTTCGTACAATTTTCTGTTAGTACGAAAATTTCGTATTATGTTTTGTTGAGACATGAAAGTTCCTAAGTTTTTGCGAAATAAACTTAAAAAACAGGTACGAAACTGCTTCGTTGTAGACGGTAATGAATATTTTCGTTGCCTAAGTGAACAATTTCGTTACACATACCAGCGCTTCCTCTTTTATTAAATAAATAATGAGTTTAGATAAATTGAAACTTGTATAGACTATCATTTTCTAAAATTTCCATTCACATTTTTAACAGTGGTACGAATTTTTCGTACAATTTTCTACTAGTACCAAAATTTTGTATTTTGTTTTGTTTTGCAACGCAAGTTATTACTTTTTTTTTTTTGTGAAACAGTAAGAAATAACTTTGTAATAGATAATTATGAATATTTTCGTTGCCTTTAGGAACAAATTTGCTAATGCACAAAATGTTATGTGTTGCAACGCAAAAATTTTGCTTGCTGAAATTCCCATTCATGATTATAACGACACAATTAAAACATGCTTATTTTTATTTTTACGATTTTTTCGTACAATTTTCTGTCAGTTAAAAATTTCGTATGTTCTGTTATGTTCTGCATCGCAAGTTCTAATTGTTTACGAAACTATCTGAACAGAACAGTACAAAATTATTTTTGTAGATAATTATGTACAACTTCGTGGCTTAAACAATTTCGTTACATATACTAGCTTTTACTCCTTCAAGTAACAAGAACGAAAATATATAAATTGAAATTCGTATTGATTATCAAACTGTTGCTTTCTAAAATTTACATTCACAAGTAGACAATACAAGCAAATTTCTTTTTCTCCTATTGTTAAGAATTTTTCGTACAATTTTATGTTCGTTTGAAAATTTCGTATGATGTTTTGTTTTGACACTAAAGTTCTAATATTTTTGCAAAATGAGCACTAATCTGCTTCTCTGTAGATAGTGATAAATAATTTCTTGGCTCAAATGATCAATTTTGCTACATTTACTAGGTTTTACTCATTCGAGAAAAAAAAATGAGTGTAGATAAATTGAAACTCGTATGGACTTGTAAACTTTTGCTTTCCAAGATATTAGATGTCTTTATATAAGAGATTTTCAGCCGGTGGCTGGTTCGTCTCTTAAATTTGCTTTCCAATATTTCCATTCACAACTGTTACGGCACAAGAAATTTTGTTTTTATTGTAATAATTTTTTCGTACAATACGAAAATTTCGTGTTTTCTTTCGTTTTGACACGAAATTTGTAATGTTTTAGCGAAATGAACTAAAAAAAAGGTACAAAATTGCTTCGTTGTAGATGGCAACGAATGTATTCATTGCCCAAATGATCAGTTTTGTTACAAATAAACAACGAGTATCGCGTCAATTGAAACTCGTATGATTTTCTAAAATTCCATATACATTCTTAACGAAAATTTATTTTGAAATCGCTTGTTACGAATTTTTCGTACAATTTTCTATTGGTACCAAAATTTCGTATTTTGTTTTGTTTGTGAAACGAGCTATAAAACAGTACGAAATTGCTTCTTTGTAGTGGCCTAAATAAACTTATTTGCTACATCCCGAAAAAATTCTATAAAAGAACTTTCTTGTATTGTTACGAATTTTTCGTACAATTTTCTGTCGGTAATTTTTTTTTTCGGATATGTTGTTATGTTTTGCAAGGCAAGTTCTAATTGTTTGTGAAACAATCTTAACAAAAATGTATGAAACTATTTTGTAGATGAAAATGAATAAATTCTTGGCTTAAATTTACAATTTCTTTTCATAAACTATCTCTTACTCCTTCAAATTAAAAGAACGAATATAAACAAATTGAAATTCGTAATGATTATCCGACTTTGCTCATTTAAGCTTCTACACATTCGAGAAAAAAATGAGTGTAGATAAATTGAAACTCGGGTACGGACTTGTAAACTTTTGCTTGCTAAAACTTCAATTCACGACTGTTACGGCTCAAGAAACGAAAACTTTCTCTTATTGTTATGAATTTTTCGTAAAATTTTCTGTTGGTACGAAAATTTCGTATTTTGTTTTGTTTTTACACGAGAGCTCTAATGTTCTTTAAGAAATGAACTAAAACAAAGGTACAAAATACGGTGCAAAAATGCTTCTTTGCAGATTGTAATGAATGCCTTAACGAAAAATTTCGTTACACATAATAGCTCTTCCTCCAGACCAGCCCAGGAGACAAAAAATCAGCAGAATAAAGCCAAAAAATAAAATAAAAAATATCTCAAATTATAATATTCCGCCCACTATATCACAAAACATTGCGATTTGCTGAGCGGATTGGAGATAAGGAAAGCATTGGGTACAGGACCAAGTCTCCCCCGGTTGGTGCTAAACAGATAAGCATGGAAATCAATAGAAGCATAAAGTTGACAATAGGCGTGGAATGTTTTTGTGGCGCTTATTTCGCGAAATCCTTCAATCGTGATTCAAAGTGTAGATTACTCTTTGGGACGTTCAGCTTGCTTATTGCAGATATCGGTTCCAGTTGTGAAATGGTTTTTGACTGTAGTTGTGCAAGTTGACAGTTTGAGAAAATCAAGGAGCCTGCCTCGGACATCGGTTGTGAACATTTGTGTCGAGGGTGTGTTGCGCAAAGTGTTGTTGTCGGGAATATCGCGTTTTCTATTGTTTCGTTTACCTATTGTTCGGTGGCGCGAGTGATCGTGTGAACAAAGAAGAACAATGCTTCCCGTGAGATGTGTTGGTTCGCCGGGTGTGGTGGGCGGGTGGTGGGGATCATAATTAATTGTGATCCATATTATCGTTCGCCAGACTCGCTGGGCCACATATCTAGGAACCAGCCAATCACTATTCCATTTTGCAACAGCGTCTGTACTATCTGTGTAAACTAATCTAAATTGGCTCTCGTGCTTTAATATTATATATTATCTTGTTTTCTCAATGAAAACCACCATCACAATTTGTGAGTGGCCCCAATAGCATCCTTACTGTTGGTGTAAATCGGTTCAAATCGGAAATCGGTACTAAAATTAAAATATTAAACCTTCACACAAACACATGATAAGAAAGCGTATTATATATGTTACCACTAACGAATATCTTTATTATGTTTGCTATCTTTCCATGTATGTAAATGCGTCCCACACAATATACGAGCGGTAGTGGAAATCAAAGAGCAAGTTGGACGACAAACTTGCACTTGTATAAGTGCAACAACAACCAATAGGAGAAGAAACAGATGAGAACTATTCATACTTGAACTAATCAATTACAATAATCACTAAATCATTATTTCGTTTTCGTTTCAGCATTCAAACGCCCCTCTCTCTCTTGCTTCACTTTCTGCCTCCTACTATCCTCTATGTAATCAATCTAACACTTGTTGGGACTGGTTAGTTAATAACCGGCGCCTGCTTGTGGAAGATCCCGGTGTGCTATATGGTCTAGGGCATATCAACGGGCAGGCTTGGTAGGTTCTCGCCTAGCCCAAACGCAGATGGGCGGACAGTGGTCTGCCAGGGCGGGAGCTGAGAAATTACAATTACAATTACAATTTCGATTTTTTCATACAATTTTCTATTAGTACCAAAATTTCGTATCTTGTTTTGTTTTGCAACGCAAGTTCTTATTGTTTTGTGAAACAATACGAAATCGCTTTGTTGCAGAAAATAATGAATAGTTATGAACAAATTTGCTTCATCACAAAAAAATTAGGAAACTTTTTTTTATTGTTACGAATTTTTCGTACAATTTTCTCTAAGTAAAAATAAATTCATGGCTTAAATGAACAATTTCATTGCATTCTAAATACTAGCTTTCGCTCTTTCAAGAAAAAAAAACGAAAATAAATTTATTGAAATTCATATGAACTATCAGACTATTGCTTGCTAAAATTTCCATTCATGATTGTAACGAAAACATTCTTTTGTTGTTACGAATTTTTGGTTACAGTTTTCTTTTAGCACCAACATTTCGTATTTTGTTTTGTTTTGTAACGCAAGTTCTTATTTTTGTTAAACGAACAGTACGAAATGGTTCGTTGTAAATGCCTAAATGAACAAATTAGCTTCGTGCCTAAATGAAGAAATTTGCTTCATCACAAAAATATGGCAGAACTCTCTTTTATTGTTACGAAATTTTCGTACAAATTCGTTAGTAAAAGAAATCATATCTTTTGTTATGTTTTATAACGCATGTTCTATTGTTTTAGCGATACAATCTAAACAAAGCAGTATGAATTTGTTTTTGTAGATAGCAATTTATAAATTTGTGGCTTAAATGAACATTTACAGTACATACTAAAAACTAGCTTTCCCTCTTTTAAGAAAAAAAAAGTATATAAATGAAATGAAATCCATAGGATCTATCGGACTCTCGCTCGCTAACATTTCCATCCACAATTGTAACGACACAATAAAAAAAAACTTTTTTTTTCACTGTTTCGAATTTTTCGTACAATTTTCTGTTAGTTCAAAAATTTACTTTCTAAAATTTCCATTCACTTTTTTAACGACACATTAAAAGCAAACTTATTGTTAAGCACTTTTCGCACAATTTGTCGTTAGTTAAAAAAAAATGTTTTGTTTTGCACCGCGAGTTCTTATTTTTGTGAAACGAGCCTAAAACTGTACGAAATTGCTTCGTTGTAGATAATAATGAATATTTTCGTTGCCTAAATGAACAAAATTGCTACACATACGAAGCTCTTACTCCTTCAGTAAAAATAAACGAGTATAAATAAATTAAAATTCGATGGACTATTAAAATGTTGTACTCTAAAATTTCCTTTCACACTTGCGATGGCACTGAATGAGAAAACTTTTCGTACTGACAGAAAATTGCACTAAAAATTTTTTCAACTCAAAAGTTCTATTTTTTTTAACAAAACAGTGTGTAACTGCTTCTTTGTAAATAATTGTGAATAAATTCGTGGCATAAATGAACAATTTCATAACAAGTACTAGTTTTTACTCCTTCAAGACCAAAAAAAACGAATAAAACGAATAAAATTAAAATGGCCATCAGACTTTTGCTTTCCAAAATTTACATTCACGATCCTAACGCCACAATAATAGAACATTTTCTGTTATTTTTACGAATTTTTCGTACAATTTTCTGTAAGTACTAAAATTTCGTGTGTTGTTTGAGATTAAGCAGTACGAAATTTCTTCGCTGTAGATGGTAATGAATATTTTCGTCGCCTAAATGAACAAAATCGCTACACATACGAGCTCTTACTCTTTCAGTAAAAAAAACGAGTATATATAATTTGAAATTCGTATGGACTATCAAACTGCGATGGCACAGCAAAAAAAATACTGTTCGTACTGATTGAATTCATTGTTCTGGCACTAAAGTTCAAATGTTTTAACAAAACAGTGTGAAACTGAACAAGTTCGTGGGTTAAATAAACAATTCCATAACATATACTAGCTTTCACACCTTCAAGAATTAAAACGTGAATATAAATAAAATGAAATGTATATGGACTATCAGAATTCAAATGTCTCAAATTTCCATTCACGATTCTATCTGCACAACAAAAGCAAACTTTCTTTTATTGCTACGAATTTTTCGTACAATTTTCTATCAGTACGAAAATTTCGTTTGTATATTTTGCAACGCAAGTTCTACTTTTTGCATAACAAGCTTGAGTACGAAACAGTACGAAATTGCTTCGCTGTAGATGTTAATGAAAATTTTCGTTGCCTATATGAACAATTTCGCTACACATACTAGCTCTTACTCTATAAAAAAAAAAAAAAAAAAAAATGGATAAATTGAAACTCGGATAGAGTATCCAAACGTTGTCTTTTAAAATTTCCATTCCCAATTCTAACAGCACAATAAAAGAAATTTTTTTTTTTGTTGTTACGAATTTTTCGTACATTTCTCTACTAGTACGATAATTTCGTGTTTTTTTTGCTATACTACGCAAGTTCTTATATTTTACTTAACGAGCTAAAATGCAGTATGTGTTGTAAATAATAATGAATGAACCAACAAAGGCTCAAATTGACTAATTTCGTTGAAAATACTAGATTTTACTCTCGATTTACACGTTTAGAAGCATTTTTCATTGAATGTTCGTTTTCATTTCCCTATTAACATTTTTAAACAATTCCGTCGGATTAAATATCCATTAAATTTAAAAAACAAAAAACCACCCAAAATCTCGACAGTTGGCCGAATCACGATCATAAAACATTTCATCGCTGCCTGGCGTATTTCTCTGTCGAAACAATTATCTGGGACTTCCTGAGCTGGCCCGGCTTCATTTCGCACCTGGTGGTGAATGAGTAATGCGAATGTGTTGACCCGCTTAAGCGGCACGAATTCATCACTCCGCTCCTAGCCCGTGGCCGCATCGAAGAATTCTTCGGAAAACAAACACTTTCAACTTTCGACTAATCTCCCCGCTAAACTGGGCTAATCACTCTAATTATGTCGGCTCAAGACGAAGACACGGCCCGAACGAAATCCGAAATACTCGCACTTGCTGCCGGGGGCACGCTCGGACTATTTTTTGTTTCCTTCCCCGCCCATCATAGGCCGGCCGGTTCTCGTCCGTCCAATGAAACATAGCAGGAACCCAAACAATGCGCCTTTCTCACATGACATGAATGTGTCACAATTAAATAATTTGAATTTTAGACCATCATCATCGCCGGCCATCATGATTACATTTGCCATCACACAACGTCCGAGCCGAGTCGCGAGCGAGCACATTCCTTCTCGTCGTATTTCGATGTTATATCGGTACATTAGGAGGTGCTTTGAAAGCTTAGCTCCTGAGTCAAGGGAAACTGTAACGCGAACACGAAACGGTGACAAAAAGTGTGACAAGTTGTTTATCACCACCACCACCCCAGACCAGCCCCGGCCGCCGCCTGTTTCTTCTTCTAACCACATTTCAAAATAGATCGCTCTGCTCCTCTGTCAGGGAGATTCGCTCTCTTTCTACCGCTATACCGTGGGTCGCGCGCTTCTTGATCAATCAGTCAAACTTTCCGGTCACGAGGAATTGGGTGTTGCGTTCGTTGTTATTGTCATCATCATCGTTGTTGTCGCGCTCGTCGAATCTCGAATCTTGAAAATTGAAATCGATCATCATGATGGGCAAATGGGCAAATGGGCGACTGATTGACTAAATTGCGATTGCACTCGCAGGGGGTGAAGGTGGTCAAATATTTCCCAGCTCTCAATTGGTTCGCTTGAATACGGCCACTTGGGACGGAGAGGGTTAAATGAGAGCTAGTTGGTTAACGTTTTGAGTTTCGAAGGAGGAAGGACGGGGGCTAGATAGAAATTCCACAAGAAATGGAACAACAGGCACTATTCCAGCCGACTTAGTTTTCGAAGTTTTTCGCTGCTAAATTGCAGTAGTTCGGGTTGATTTTTTCTCGGCCTAATAACCACCGCGGTGGTCGAGTTTTTTTTTGTTTGCTTCCTGAAGAAGAAAACGTGATAAACAGTGCAATAACGACATGTAAATTGATTGCAATTGGCAGTCGTCAAGCCATTTTGCACATCAGCATCTCTGCGTGTTTACGCACACCACCAGCTCATCAAGTGATAGCCTATTCGTCCCTTTTCATCTGCTGCAGCAGGTCATCGAACCACACTCGTTGCGCTTCACACCCCACCAACGTTCGCCACCCGGCAGCAGCGGCGACGGCAGCAGCAGCAGCAGCTCAGTTGTATATATAAGATAAGTTTTTTGTTTCTCTTGTTCTCTCTTCAATACACTGTACATTCATTCTGTTGTGTTTCTGTTGTATTTAGCTTTAGTATTGTATCTGTTTTGTCATTGTTTCAGTGGTTGAGCGTTTAAAGCTCCCACGGGTGAATCATGGATGATTTGTCGGAGGATGATTCATCCATGACACCAAATGTTGAGGTGTCTCCTAAAGCCACCCGTTCACGTGCTTATCCAGCTGATTCGGCTGGTCCATGGGTTGTCTATTTTCAGCCCAAAACGAAACCACTGAACATATATCAAATTTCAAATGATCTGACAAAACGTTTCTCGGCCGTGACCGAGATAATTAAGGTGAGACCCAATAAATTAAGGGTCGTTGTGTCCAACCTTAAACAAGCTAACGAGATTGCTGTCTCTCAGTTTTTTACACTGGAATATTTAGTTTACATCCCAGCTCGAGGTATTGAGATACAAGGTGTGGTCTCCGAAGCGAGTTTGACCCCCGAGATCCTGAAGAAGCAGGGGGTTGGTCGCTTTAAGAACCCTCTGCTTCCTTCAATCGAGATACTCGATGTGCAGAAACTAGGCACAGTATCGATTAGTGAGGGTAAAAGAAATTTACCCACTCAGACTCGTTTCGTGTGACCTTCTCTGGTTCAGCCCTCCTCAATACGTCGAGTTGGGAAAACTTCGACTACCTGTGCGCTTGTTTGTACCACGGGTAATGATCTGCCAAAAATGCCAGCAGATGGGACATACGACCTCCCACTGCGGCAATAAGGCACGCTGCTCGAACTGCGGGGAGAAACATGAGGATGGCGCCTGCGCAGACAGCACACCCAAATGCGCTTTCTGTAAAGGTACCCTCCTCATGCTCTCTCGTCGTGCCCGGCGTACAAGCAACGCGGGGAAAAATTAGAACGCTCACTTAAACAGCGTTCTAGGCAATCTTTCGCCGAAATGGTGAAAAAGCCTCACCATCACCCAATGCCAATACGAATCCCTTTGCTCCTCTGTCAGATGACGAGTCTGACTTTGACTTGGTTGAAGAGGGAACATCAGTCAGTTTTCCGGAAGGTGCTTCAAGGAAGCGAAGACGCGTTCGCCAACGGAAAGTTGCTGAGCCGGAGCCCAAAACCAGTTTGCCCATTTCAAGGAAAGGTGGAAAAAGGAAACTCCTAGTCCTCCTGGTTTCCGTAGTACTAACTACACCCAGGACTTTCCATCTCTCCCGGGGACATCCAAAACCCCTGAAGCCCCAATTTTAAGAACAGAAGCCCCTCCTCAGTGGGCTGTTCTCATTTGATGACATTGCCGAAGGTATCTTTAAGTACCTCGAAATTTCTTGACCCTCTCAAAAGCATTGTTATGGCAATGCTTCCCACTGTGAAAACTTTTTGCAGAAATTAACATTAAAGTGGCCCATCCTTGCAGCTATCATTTCCTTCGATGGATAATTTTCCAAATGAGGTCGGGGATTTGATCACTGTTCTACAGTGGAATTGTCGAAGTTTGATTCCTAAATTGGAATCTTTAAATTTTTAGCTCACACTACCGGTTGTGATGCATTCGCTCTTTGTGAAACATGGCTCTCTTCTGAAATCGCTCTTCCTTTTCATGATTTCAATATTATTCGTCTTGATCGGGAGGATTCGCGTGGAGGGGGAGTACTTTGGGGATCAAAAAGTGCTACTCCTTCTATAGAGTGAATTTTCCTCCTATTCCAGGTATTGAAGTTGTCGCATGTCAGGCTGTTATTAAAAATAAAAGCCTTTGCATTGCTTCCGTTTATATTCCTCCAAGAGCCTCCATTAACCGAAAACAACTCTCAGATGTTTGTTCGGTTCTTCCTGCTCCGCGGTTGGTCATGGGAGATTTTAACTCTCACGGTACAGGCTGGGGAGAACTGTACGATGACAACCGGTCTTCCCTAATATATGACCTCTGTGACAACTTCAATATGACAGTACTTAACAATGGAGAAGTAACACGTTTGGCTGGTACATCCTCAGTTGGCAGTAGATTAGACCTCACACTTTGTTCGAATTCATTATCGTTGGATTGCACATGGAATGTGATTCAAGATCCCCACGGTAGTGATCATTTGCCCATAAAAATTTCGGTTGCCACCGGGTTCAATTCGTCGAAATCTGTCAACGTCACGTATGATCTTACCCGTCACATCGATTGGACAAAGTTTAAGACAGCAGTAGATGAAGCCGTAACGACGGTAGAAAGGCTTTCACCGCTGGAAGAGTATAACTTCCTCTCCAACCTGATCTTAGACAGCGCGCTTCAAGCTCAAACTCGACCAGTTCCAGGAACGTCATCTCGCAGGAAACCTCCTTCTCCATGGTGGGATCAGCAATGCACCGAGGTTTACCGTAAAAAGTCCGACGCGTTTAAAGTTTTCCGTAGACGTGGAACACCTGAGTACTTCGAAGTATACACGGCTCTCGAACGCGAATTTAAGAGCCTCATCAAGGCCAAGAAACGCGGATACTGGCGAAAATTTGTGAACGGGCTATCGCGCGAAACGTCGATGAGTACTCTTTGGAACACGGCGCGAAGGTTGCGTAACCGAACTACGAACAACGAGAGCGAAGAGTACTCGGACCAATGGATCCTCAAATTCGCGCGAAAAGTTTGTCCAGATTCTGTGCCGGCACGGATGATTCCTCGCGAAAACACGAATTCGATAGATGAGATTAGCCAACCCTTTTCAATGGTAGAGTTCTCTCTCGCACTCCTCTCGTGTGGCAATACGGCTCCAGGGGCTGATAGGATCAAGTTCAACTTGCTTAAGAACCTCCCAGACGTCGCGAAGAGGCGCATGTTGAACTTGTTTAATCAGTTTCTAGAACTCAACATTGTACCGCATGATTGGAGGCGGGTGAGAGTTATTGCCATTCAAAAACCTGGTAAGCCCGCGTCCGACCACAACTCCTATCGACCCATCGCGATGTTATCCTGTATTCGAAAGTTGTTGGAGAAAATGATCCTCTTCCGTCTGGACAAATGGGTTGAGACGAACAACCTGCTTTCAGATACTCAATATGGTTTCCGTAGGGGTAAGGGAACGAACGACTGTCTCGCGTTGCTATCCACAGATATTCAGTTAGCTTTTGCTAAAAAGAGCAAATGGCTTCTGTATTCTTGGATATAAAGGGGGCTTTTGATTCAGTATCTGTTGAAGTTCTCTCAGATAAACTCCACGCTTGTGGCTTTTCACCATTAATGAATAATTTTTTGTACAATTTGCTGTCAGAGAAACAAATGAGCTTCTCTCATGGAACCTCTACAGCTTCCCGATTTAGCTACATGGGTCTCCCCCAGGGATCATGTTTAAGCCCCTTTTGTATAACTTTTATGTCAAAGACATTGACAGTTGTCTAAGTGACAACTGTACGTTGAGACAACTTGCAGATGACGGCGTAGTGTCTCGTCACGGGACCCAATGGGGTCGATCTGCAAGGACCCTTACAGGATACCTTAGACAATTTGTCTACTTGGGCTCTAGAGCTAGGTATCGAATTCTCTACGGAGAAAACTGAGTTGGTAGTTTTTTCCAAGGAAGCATAACCCTGCACAACCGAAGCTTCAAATTTGGGGTAAGCCGATAACTCATTCTATGTCCTTTAAATATCTTGGGGTCTGGTTCGATTCAAAGTGCACCTGGAGATCCCATATTGAGTATGTGAAGCGAAAGTGCCAGCCAAGGATCAACTTTCTCTGCACAATTACCGGGACCTGGTGGGGAGCGCATCCACAAGATCTTCTAACGTTGTACCGGACAACGATTTTGTCGGTTATGGAATACGGTAGTTTTTGTTTTCAATCGGCGGCTCGGTCACACATCATCAAACTGGAACGTATTCAGTATCGGTGTCTTCGTATAGCGTTAGGTTGCATGCACTCGACTCACACCATGAGCCTTGAAGTGCTGGCTGGCATGTTGCCACTCTCGGATCGGTTTACAGAATTATCTCTCCGGCTCCTCACCAGGTGTGAAGTTATGAACCCTCAGGTAATCGAACATTTTGAGAAGCTCCTTGAGTTGAATCCTCAAACCCGCTTCATGACCTTGTACCATTTGTACATAACACAGGATGTCAGCCCTTCGCCGAATATTCCCAATCGTGTTTGCTTTTCCGACTTCGGCAGTTCGGTTCATTTTGATTTATCCATGAAGCAGGAGCTTCATGGAATCCCAGAGCATCATCGTCCTATGATTGCTCCTGTGATATTTGCTGCAAAGTTTGGCCAAGTTGATTCCACTAAATCGTTCTTCACTGACGGATCATTGATAGAGGAGTCAGCAGGCTTTGGAATATTTAATGAAATTTATAGCGCCAATCGTAAACTTCATGCTCCTTGTTCCGTATATGTCGCTGAATTAGCGGCAATACACTTTACGCTAGAAATTGTTGCCTCACTAACACCGCATCAGTATTTCATTTTCACGGATAGTCTCAGTTCTATAGAGGCTATTCGCTTCTTGAGGCCGGTAAAGCACTCCTCGTATTTTCTCATGAAAATACAGGAGCTTCTTAGTGCTTTATCTTCGTGGAATTTTATCATCACCTTTGTATGGGTCCCTTCTCATTGTTCAATTCCGGGCAATGAGAGACCGGACTCGCTTGCAAAGGTGGGCGCTATAGAAGGCGATTTTTATGATCGACAAATCGCCTTTGATGCATTTTTTTACTTTTTTTCGTCAACAGTCACTCGTCAGCTGGCAGTATAAATGGAGTAAAGGAGATTTAGGGCGATGGCAATATTCTATCATCCCAAAGGTGTCGAAGAAATCTTGGTTTGAGGGGATGGATGTGGGACGAGACTTCATTCGTGTCATGTCTCGCCTCATGTCCAATCATTATTCTTTGAACGCTCATTTATTCCGTGTTGGACTGAGTGACAGCAGTCTCTGTGAATGTGGGCAAGGTTACCAGGACGCAGATCACATTGTTTGGTCATGTGCTGAGCATCGTGGAGTCAGATCTGAGCTTTATGATTCCCTTAGGGCTCGAGGTAGACAACCCAATGTACCGGTTCGAGATATTTTAGCTTTACGTGATCTGGAGTACATGAAATTCATTTATGTGTTTTTGACTAACATTAGCCTTAGATTGTAGTTAGTTTAACATGTATGTTTAGTATAGTTTTTTTTCTGTGTTCGTGTTTTTTTTTTCTTTTCAAAAATGTTCGAATAAAAAGAAAACCAAAAAGTTGTATAGTTTTAAGTTTTTTGACAATTTTAGAATATGAAATAAATGTGTTTTGTAAACCATACTTTAAATTCCCGCCCATCTCCCTATCCGTTAAATTGTAATTCCTATTAACCTCGAGACTGCCGCGAGTAATCGGCTCTATCCCCTAACTTTAGATTTAAGATACATGATGTATACAAATATGAAAACTTGGCTCTGTAAAGTTGATTCGATTGAGCCTGTACAAATAAATGATTATTAAAAAAAAAAAAATATTCCAGCCGACTAGCATAATCATGAGCATGACTAACCGCCAGTGGTTGCTACTCTGTTATTGTCAAAACAAAACGCGATGCGAATGATGCGTTAGATCTTGTACTCATCAGGCAATAAATCTTAAATATTAAAATTTCAGAATGTGTGTGAACATTTGCACCTATTTATTTGGTCCTGGAGTTATCTACATTTAAGGCAACTAATCTCAAGCTGCTTAAGAAGCTAAACATATTGGAAAAAAAAATCATTGATGGTTGCCTTGCTCTCAGCTATTTGATATTAAAAAATATGTTCCACAAAACCATCTATAGCAGCAATTGATCTGTAGAAGAGTTTTATATAACATTTTAAGAACTCCGCTTCAAAGTTACGAACAAGTTTACTATTAGCTTACATGCAGCTTGAAAGCTTCATAGAAGTTCCGTTGAAGCTCTCTTGATATTACTTGTTTAATAAGATAAGTATGTGAAGGTTGTTGATTTTTATTAACAGCTTTATTGGCATAACCTGTTCAATTGACTACTAAGAAAAGTATTTTGAGTTATTATATTATTGTATGAAATAAAAACGATTCTGAGATTTGCATAATATATATAAATATCATTAAATTATAACGATTGCAATACCTGGATTACCTTCAAATATAACATCTCTACCATTCTAATATAACGATCTAAAAGGTTCATGAATACTCAAATTTTTGCAGTGAATGTCTTTTACATTTAATGAAAATCATCAAAAATACAGATATGAGTTTGTCACTAATCAAGATATTGATTTGCTTGATGCTGCTGGTGGAAAAAATTATCGATAAATTTACGAGCAACTACTTAATTTGATATAAAAATCGCTGAATCCCACCTATGCTTTTGAAGAGAGGGCTGCAGATATTGCCATAAGTTTCTGCACGATTACCCTAAGGACACCGAGCCCCAAATGCAGACGCAAGTCTTAGGAAAAATGTGAAAAATGTATATATTTTCTTAACTATCAAATTGCAAGAATGCTCGTGAGACATTAAATAGTGGAAGCGACCATGGCGTTCTGAATAACACCTTTCGTCTTACACGGAATCCACGTGTTTGAAAAAAATCTGGTTATGTAACAATAAAATCCAGAAATTGAATTTTCAGTGACTAAAACGGAAGAAGACCCATGTAGCCAAATTTCGGCAAATGAATAACTATATATAACTAATTTTTAACTTATACAAAAATTACAAACATGAAATTTTAAACTTATACAATAATGTTGCCGTTTCATTGTTTCTTCTTAAGAAGCTAAAACAATATAAAATTTCCGTTGAAAAAAAAAACAGCTTTAAAGATAAATACACAAGGTAAAACAGAAGTTGAAAAGAAACATAGAAGAATTAAATTGCTCAATACTTAGTTGAAAAGCCGTAATTTAATTACTCTTCAACTATAAAAAAAACTCAAAACTGCAACAAAGCATTAAAAACCCAAAAAAAAATCATAAAAGTTTCACAAAAAGCAAGAACAAATGGAAATCTTTTATGTCAACAGCATAAGTTTTCTAAAATTAAGTCGTTAAAAGCAATAATGAAAAACAGTAAAGCATCAAACGAATTAATTAACTAAGTAATCAAAAACAAAATTTAATAAACAAAATAATAAAATTAAAGTTTTCTAAAAAAAGTGCAATAAAATCCAAAATTATCCATTTAAAAAATGTCCATATTGAAAAAAAAATTCCGATCAAACGCTTAACATTTTGCTTATAAAATACTGTGCTTGGAAAAAATAAGACACAACTTGTAATTTTGCAGCGTGAGTAAAAATTGATAAAATTTTGACTAAAACTAGAGTGTCAGTCAGTCAGTCAGTCAGTGAGTCAGTCAGTCAGTCAGACAATCTGTCGAGTGGTCGAGGAAGCAGGCTTCCATAAAGCTCCGTTATAGTCGTCATCCTATTCTTCGTTCGGTTTAACGGGATTTTTCTGAGGCTACCAGTAGGCATCTTCATCTTTGGAGGAACCTCCTTAAGCTCGCAACTGAGTAACTGAGTAACCTTCTCCGGATCATCCCCGGAAGACGTCTAAACTCACCGTCAACAGCAAAATTGCAGCTATTGAGTACCCATCAAAACTGATTAAAGTTATTAAGGATGGTGCATATCATGCAGACCAACTCTTAAACGCCAATGAAGTTGGTCTGTTTTGGAAAAAGATGCCATTTAGAAGTTTCATAGCTTCAACTGAACGTACGGCACCAAGGTTCAAAGACTCAAAGGATCGAATCACACAGTTCTGGATTTGTATGTACATATGCACGCTAACAAACATACGTATATTCTTTCATACATACTTATTAAAAACATTACTACATGCACACAAACACACTTACACATTCACACATACACTCACATAAACACATTTTAAATCATAAACACATACACTCACTCACACTTTCATCCATACGCACATAAATAAACACATTCACGGCTTAAAAACCCACGCACACACATGCATACACACATACGATCACACATATACACATAAATACTTATCGTTACACAGAACAAGTAGACGAATTTTCAAATGCTCAATTTCGCATGTTTCCTAGCGCCACGTAGCGGTGGATTTCCAATCATAACGGTTCACTTTTCGAACGCCCTTGACTTTCTGAACAACTTTGCCGAAAACTAGAACTTTCTATCCTATAAGAATCACGAGCTAGAACAAGTTGAAAATTGTTAATTTTGCATGCTCACCAGCGCCATGTAGTGGGGAAATTCTGAACAGAATGCTCCATCTGTTGAATGCCCTCGACTTTCGGAACAACTTTGTCGACGACTAGAACTTTCCATCTTATCAAAATCGCGAAATAGAGCAGGCTGAAAATGCTCAATTTTGCATGCTCACTAGCGCCACGTAGCAGTAAAATTTCGAACAAAACGGTTAATCTATTGAACGCCTTGACCTTCTGAACACATTCGCTGAAGACCGCACCTTTCCAGATATTAAGGGTCTGGAGATATACCATCACGAATGTACCTGTATTATAACCACTCATCCTCACACAGATTCACTCCGGTCCTATTTTGTGTTCTGGCCCTGGGCCCCACTTGTCTCTTGGACCTTCTTGGGCTACCCATTCCACTATTAACAAATTTTTTCAAGTGTTTTTCACTGCAAAACTTAGCATGTTATCGCAGTTTTTTTTACACGGATTTCGGAATCAGTACGGTTTTTTTTACACGGATTGGAAAAAAAACCGTGCAAAACAAAAACCGCGTTAATTCCGGAATTGCAAAATGATACAAGGCACAGCTCCATTGGGTTGTTCAAATTGATGACGTAGGATTACGAACTAGATGTTAGCCATTTAGATTGTAAAATGCAATATTCTTTGAATTCACCCTAATTTTTTCCAAGCGTTATTATACAAACAATTTGGTAAATTCTGATTGATTTGGAACTCTTAAAATAATTGAAAAAGTAGGAAATATTTATTTTTAGGATGTGCTAGGTTGTCCAAACTGTCCTGGAGTTCAGAAATTAAGATCTACAGTTGTAAAAGTAGCTTTATCCGCCATACAATGTTATGATGTGTATTTAAACATGTTCAATGAATGTCCTGGAAGACCAACAGACATTATGAAATTATCTTGGGATATTCTATGCCAAACAAACTTACTTAACTTCGTATAGGCACAATGCTACTGTTACAATTGTAGACCTTAAGTTTTGAACGACAATTTGAACGACCTGAAACTAACAAGGTTATCATATGAAGTCTGTGGACGTTTCAGAATATTTATGAAATATGTTTGAATATTTATCGTGGAATGGCTATGATTACTATATATCTTAAGTTCTGAACGGAAGTTCAGTTTTAATAAACTTGAACATCCCAAGATAATCTGATAATGCTTGGTGAACTTACAGAAGATTCACAGAATGTGTTTGAATGCATATCGTCACCTTTTAGAGGTGATAAAGCTAATGTTACGAGTACCGATCCCAACTTCTGAACTTAAGAACAGTTTTGGTGACTTAGAACATTACAAGACATCTCATTATATTGTTTTTTGATTTTCCAGAAGACTCACATAATCTAGTCAAATACATATGGTGACTTTGTTTAGTTGATAAAGCTACAGCAACAACTGCAGATTTTATGTTTTGAACTCACAGATATTTTGGATCATAATGTCTGTTGTTCTTCCAAGATATTCCATGAATGCGTCCAAAGAAACATCGTAGCTTTGCATAGCCCAGAAAGCTTCTGATACAACTATAGGTCTCTTGTTCTGATCTCAAGGATAGTTTGGATGACCTGGAACATGTCATATTGCTTTAGAATGTTTGTTGACCTCTAAGAATATGAATTGAATATGTTTGAATATTTATTGTAACTTTGTATTACGTAAAAATTACTGGTACAACTGAAAATCTTAAGCTCCGAACGCCAAGGCAGTTTGGATGCCCTAGACCATCTCAAAATTATCTTGTTGTGTATTTTACGTTCGAAAATATTAAATGAATATGCTTGAATACGTGACGAAACTTTAAACAGCCCAAAAAGCTACTGTTACTATTATAGATTTCAAGTTCTAAACTCAAGGACATTTTGGATTACCTAGATCACAAAGTTTAAAATAATAACTGTTGATCTTCCAAAATATGCAATGAATATGTTTGAATACATATGGTCACCTTATATAGCCCAAAAACAACTGTTACAATTGTAGATCTTATGTTTTGAACTTAAGAACTGTTTGGATGACCTAGACAATCCCAGTGTATCCCATGTTTTTTTACCTTGCGAAAATATTCGCTGAATATGGGTTGAATACGTAGCGTAACTTTGTATAGCCAAAAAAGCTATTGTTACTGCTGTAGACCTTAAGCTATGAAATATAGGACACAATTATCAAATAATGACTGTTGACCTTCCAAAAGGTTCATTCAATATGTAATTTGATTACATATCGTAACCTTATATAGTCCTAAAAGCTACTGTCACATCTTTAGATCTGAAATTCTGAACTTAAGTACATTTTGGATAACCTAGAACATCCCAGAAAGATACAAAAAATTTGAACGTTTAACGTATGCATTTGAATCATATCCTCAAACAACGCCTTACACTATTAAAAAGACATTTATTTTTTCTTCCTGAATAGAACTCAGGATGTTAGGCTTTAAACTCATTTTTTTTGTTTCCCGTGTAGAAGAATTGATAAAGATCAAATTTGCGGAAGACAGTGTACAGTTTTATTCAGTCTGTGCTTTATACAGCTATTTTCGTTTAAGGTTCATATATAACCCCTTAGGCCTGAAGGAGTTAATATACTTTTGAAGACAAAGCATGACATTTATGAAATTTTCCATACTATGTGGCCCAAATCTACAATGTTCTCTACTGAAGTCAATGCGTAGACATATTTCCGAACGATTGATGCAAATATTTCGAAAATCTTTTGAGAAATGACTGAGATATTAACGCTCAAAACCTGACCACTTTTCGTGACGGGTTTTTTTAAATTGTGCCCCAGTATAGAAAACAAAGACGTAGCCCTACGTCAAAAAAAAACCGTGAAAAAAAACCGTGCAAGAAAAACCTTAGTGTATAGGAAGCAGATAGAGCTGCTCTTGGTTATTTAAATAAGGAATATTCTCCCTATTACATTTATTAGCTTTATATCCCAAAGATTTAATGAAATATTAAGTTCAATCTTCTAATTATCGAAATTCTCATGACCCTTTCGGCCTAATGGCATTCAACACAATGGAGTTCGAGCTAATGGCGTTTGACATTTTGATTATCGCATAACAAATTTAGTTACCACCATCGGCAAATTTTGTTATCATGTGTTATCATTTTATGCATACATTTTTTTACGAACGTTATTAGTTGAATGCAAAACCATGAATGTTACCAAAACATTTTTTTTTTCAGTTATTGGCATGAGAATTTGATTTCAAATTGATAACAACATATTAAACTATTTCAATAAAATACAAGATTTGTTATCCAGATGTTCGCAGTGGAGCGTTTCCAGCCAAAATGACCTGACGACCAACTTCGAGTGTCTCCGATGTTATTGAAAATTTGTACACACATTTTACCCACGAAAGTAAGTTTTTTTTCCACTGATGCAAAATATTTTTGGACTCACGAGGCAGTTTTAAAGAGGGCGTAAGGATTATGAATAGCACTTCAATTAATCATTTGTTGCTCGAAAACCTTTGGTTGTACAAAAAAACTGACTAAGAACAAGTTGTGCCCCTATGTGTGAAGGTTGTGAAAAAAATATACACTGAAAAAAAAAATCGGAAATTTTAGCAAAGACTCCAGGATGGAGAAATGTCAGGAAAAAAAGTGCCAGAACATTAACTTTTGGTGTAATTCTCAAAATATTAATGTATACGGGAGTAAACGTATTTTGATGATATAATCTGATTTTTGAAGTATTTTAAAAATTTCAGCTTTTGATAATGATCTTCGGAAGAGCATCCGTTCTCGAGATATTTCCGTTTTAATTTTATCATATTTGAATAATATTTGAAAATAAGACCTATAAGATATAAATTATTCGCGTTTCTCCAGGAACCACAACACGTTTTTCGGAATGTTTGTTAAGTTTCCTACAACTCTCTTTTGGACAGCAAGACGATTGGACGATATTTTTCTGATTGGCCCTATCATATAATTTGTTTGCATTTGTTATTGGGTGTTCATGTCCTTTAGGTATATTTGCGTTTCTTGCCATTCGTTTTGATGTGCCACCAATTGCCACGCAATCCTATTTTTATGTTGGGATGCAGCTCCATCAGACATAAATATCGCTTTTTTCAACTGCGTTAATTTGTTTTTGTAAAAGCTCATCAGTTTTGAAATAAATACCTGAATTTATTGACATCCCTTCGACCTACCCCGCAGTGGGATGTTAGGCAAAAATGTCGTTGGTTCGAGTACCACTGTACACATGCCCTTTTCGCTCAATTTTCATAAAACATCTGTTAGATTTCCAAGCCTGCCGCACAACTAGCGGAACCATCAAAACTTTCTCTTCATATCTTTAATTCTAGCCAAAAACATTGTTGTTCACTCTCGGTGCCTCACTGGTGATGAGCGAACATCTCCTTTCTACATCATAATCGTTACTCCTCGCATGGAGAATATATAACATAACAATTAATGACTGTTATTAGACTTTGTTATCAATTTGATATAATGCTTTGCTCGGGTTGTTTCCCTGTTCTGTTATCAATTTTGAGGACTTTTCTTGGACTAGTAGATTGCAAAACTGTGAATATTACCTGCATGTTTTGGAATTTGTGCTTTTCATCAGAATTTCTGTTACAAGCGTATGAAATTGATATCGAATTGGCAACATAATTTTGTATTATTTCAAGTAATTTCCTCTCACTACAGGATTTTTTATCAAGATGAACTCCATGATAATAAAACTAGTTACTGTCGTGGTATCCAATCGAACATGTTTTTTGTCATCTGTTTCTTTATGTTGGATGTTAATTCAGCCCAAATGATAACATATTCAATGATCAAACAGTGATAATCTCGATATTAGAATTTGTTATCAATTTGGTAGGAATCTTTGCTCGGGTTTCCGATCACGACGTTCTACCCGAAAAAAGTCTGAGAACAAATTAAAATCTAAATATGATGTCATAAGGCTTGTTCGCGACAAAATCTGGACGGATTAAATTTGGAATAAAACAAATTTGCTGTCAGTTCAATCAAGATATTAGTTATCGTAAAACTAATTACAGTTACTTAATTAGGCTGCATGTAGAAACTACGAACTTTTGAGTTTACTCCAGAGTCTCTGCAACCGATTTAGCTGCTTTTGTCCAAGATTTTCGATTTTTTCTATAGTTGTAGCTTGTTGTTTCTATTAAGAGAGTTCTCTCTTCACGAGAGCTCCAATACCGCTCGATAGGTCGTAATTTCGGGCAGTTAGGTGGATTCGCCTCTTTCGGTACAACATGGACTCTATTCGCTTTATACCATTCCAAAACATCTTTGGCGTAGTGACACGATTCCAAATCAAGCCAGAATAGCGAGGGAGCGTCATGGCTGCGTAGGGATGGTACTATGTTTACCGTTCCGGTAGTGATGAAGCTTTGGCCTGCTCGACAACATCTGCATATTGCCTGCCAAAGCAAATATTTTTGGGAAACTTGACCTTTTTATTCGTCTTGAAATGCTCCTCTACACCGTTCCGTTGCATGGCAGCATAATAAGAGATTCCGGGAAACTGCTTAAAGTCTTCCAACACATAAAGACTGTATTCGATGAAATTTGGACACACGCAAATTGTTCGTAACTTTTAGCGTGTGGGTAAAAATTATTGAAATTTTAACTGAATGTATTTCATTGTGTTGTGTCAATTGTGTAATGAGTTTCGTGAAAATCGGTCGAGTGATTTCAGTGATGGCTTCGAATGAAGAAATAGTGCGCCAACAAATTTTGGGCACTCACTTCGAAAACCCAAACGCTTCTCATCGATGGATCGGAAAACAGCTCGGAATCGCACATTAAACCGTGATCATGTGATCAAAATGTTCAAGGTAGTGGAAAAAAACGTGGCACATCAAATCGGGAGAAGGCCAGGATGGTATTGAACCAATTTAAGCGTTATCCGAACATTTCGATCAGGGATGTTGCGAAAAAGGCGAAAGTTTCAGTTTGTTTTGTGCAGAAAACAATGAAACGTACTGGATTACATGTGTACAAGGTCCAGAAGGCACCAACCGGAGCAATAAACAGAACTCGGTGGCCAAAACTCGTGCAAGAAAACTGTACAGGGAGTGGCACACAAAACCGTTCTGCATTGTGATGGACGATGAGACCCATTATAGCCAACACCAAACAAATGCCAGGACAAGAACACTACGTCGCCACCTCTAAGCTGGCACGTTCCGGAGAGTGTACAAAAGAAGAAACTGTCGAAATTCGCCAAACAATTCCTTGTCTGACAAGCGATCTGCGGATGTGGCAAAATGAGTCAGCCCTTCATCACCTCTGGGACCGTCAACGGACAAATCTATCAAGGACGAATGCCACCAAAACGACTTCGCCCTTCTTGAGATCTCACGACGGGCCCGACACCGTTTTGGCATCTTGCCACTATGCCCGTAGCCCGTCTTAGACCGGTACAAAGATAACAATGTAAGGTTTTTGTACCAAAAGACGTCAACCACTCCGAACACCCCGGAACTTCGCCCAATTGAAAAATTTTGGGCAATCATGAAGGCAAAGCTCGATAAAACTCCAAAACTGATAGAAAATGAACTTGAACTAAAAGTAAAGTATAGCAAGTCAGGCCTATCATTGCCCAAAATTTGATGAAAGGGATCAAGGCAAAGGTTCGGGCATTTGGGTTGGGAGAAGAGGTTCAATAAACCAATGATGTCAAAACTTAACCATTTAGTAGTACTTTATTTCCAGGAAGTTTGAAAAGAATCGGGCTCAAGGAAAATTTTTGGTGACCTATTTTGTGTGTCCAAATTTCATCGACTACAGTCTTTAAGTTTCATCGTCCATTTTCCCGCAGGAAAACTTCGTCATATATTCGCGATACAACTTGGGAGTCCGGGTTTTAGCAGTCACATTCTGTTTATCACTACGGTTCGCTACAGTTTTCACCTTGAACGACTTCTTACCTTGCCGGTGCTTGGAAGTATGCACGAAAGTTGAAGATATATTAATTTTTCTAGTCATAATACGTACCGAAAGATTTGGTCTCTTCTGCAATATTTGCTTCACCTTCGCGTCCTTCTAGTGGCTCCTAAGATCCGTTTTTGTTCCGGTTCCAGCCTTCCTGGCTGTTGTCAAACGTGTATCGAAAGATTTAAGAACGTCATGGACAATGCTTGCAGGACAATCAAGCTTTTTTGCCAGTTTTTTCACTGACAGGTTTTCGTTACGACCGCATACAGTTGCTTTTCGTACTTGCGCTTTTTTCGACGCCATCTTTAATTTAAAAGCTTGTAGTATCGCCAAAAAATCATTTTACACAATGAACAGACATACGTTCATCAGTCTGCGAAATATTTCACGCGTTGATGAAGTATTTCCAGAGATATACGTATTTAGGGGGTGTCCAGATTTTGTCGTGAACAAGCATTATGGCAATCAACTAAATATGATGTTGCTGTCAATGACTTCTCACGTTTGTCGTTTCAACGGTTAACAAATTTAAAACTGATTCTACTATCAGTGATAGCTGAGTTGTCAATTTGCTGTAATTTTTTTTCAAACTTGATGATCTGCCAAGGCAATAAAAACAAAACCACTTTCCTCTAAGAAAGGTGCGAACAAATGCAAGATTACAGCAATGTTAAACTAAATTTGGCACCGAATTTGCCAACCATAAAGTGAAATCAAATCATGATGTTGACATCAGAATTTGTTTACTAATTGCTCACTACAATTTAAATCTGAATTCCGTCAAGGTCATTAATAGTTTGAAACAGCAAATTCTTGCCCACAATTTCATTTCTTACTGGTGGAAAATGTCTTAGATTTTCTCCTTATTCAGGTAGTTTTTAGAGGAAATCGAAGAACACTTACTCGAATGAATCTCTCATTTATCTCGCATCCACCGACCGTGTCATTGTCAGATAGTGCTTCAGGAATCTGCTCTCAGCATCAGACACGATTCGAATATCAGCTGACCGACTGTTGTGCTGAGTCGCGTGACTTTCCCCAATTGGCAACTCTCGATGTCATCGTCGTCGTCGCCGTCGTAATCGACGTAGTATCTAATCACAACGAAGCGCCTCTCTGTCCCCGCCGATCGCCGCTACCGTTTCTCAATAGTTGACATAATCGAATGTATCAATCATACGAGCCAAAATCGGCATCGAAGCCGTTTGGATTTCGTCTGTTGAGTTTGAATTTCACCCGTAGTCAAGCGGAAGTTCCCTGCGGATTTCTGGCAAAATGAAGAAGTTCTCGGGTTCAAGAATCGCAAGTCGCGCTGGTGTTTTGGTTCGTCACCCCAGACGTTGTTTTTCAACCTCAAACTTGATGTCAGCTGTTTTTTGTTTGTTTATTCGAAACTCAGGACATTCGCATTGCCCGCTCTCTCTCTATCTCGGTGGACAGACACGAAAGTATGCCTATTCGTCGTTGTCGTCGCGCACACATTTTAAAAATAGCGCTCCTTCATCAAGTGGATCCACTAAAACGATTTGGATTGGGGCTATTTTCGTTCGTTTTCAAAAAGAATTTTTTTTTGCCTGCTGCTGCTTGCTTCTAATTTGTCGTTTTTGGTTTCGAAAACACTCGCAACCTGGTCGACGCGGGCCAGTTAGGCGTTTAACTCTCTGACTAAGCCGCATAATTAGATTATAATTTCGGTATTCCATCTCCTCGGCGAAGAAGAAGAGAAACGAGATCAACAAAGGCGTCCCACGTCGTTCCGTTTCTGCTTCTGCTTCTGTGGAGGATGACAGGGAAAAAAGTGGGAATTTATCGCATTTTGTAATCGGTTCCTACAACCGTTGAACAAACTGCAACAATGTTGCGATGCTAGTGACTTAGGCTTAATCTATGACATACGTTGAAATCGTTTCGAAGTGACGATAAATTGTGGTTGGAATCCTTCCACTCACTCACACACACACACACTCTCTCTCTCGCCCCACAAAACGATCTCCGACGTCGACGGAGAGCCGGTTGTGGGTTGAAATGAAATAGAAACGTTGGAAGAATTGGAAGTCGGATAGTGGGATTAGACGAATGGGAAATTTATTCCTCAGACGACGGTGGCGGTCGGTGGTGGGACTCGCATCTAGGTCCAGCTGTTTGAAAAATTATTGAAATCGATTCCACTCCATCGGATGGTAAAGGAGGAATGCATAATTTCAGGTAACCTTTCCCCGGCCTAGCCGGTCAGCCCGGAGGAGGATGTGTGAACAGCTGGAACATTTGTTAATCTAATTGAATTAACCTAGAAATTTTAAATTTGCCTGGCGATGGCTGTTGCAGGGGCGCAGACGGCTTCGCTGGCTTTTCTCGGCTTTTGAGATGTCGAGCTGCGTTTGGGGAGGTTTATTTTTAAGGGGTTATTTGAATATTAGGGAAATTAGAATTTGAACTTTTGCTGCTCCAGTTTGTTGCGGCATTGACCAATATCTGGTTAATGTTAGTTAGGGAAATCAAATTTCACTCTGAACACTCTTCCAGCATTTTCAGACGAAGGTTCTTTCTTATAAAAAGGTTTATATTTATTTCCGAAAATAGAAGAGTTTGTTAAAATTTCGTTGGACTTTCAAATGAAGTTACTGAGAATGCTGTGTTTGATGTAATATCGTAGCACGTAACTTTGAGACGATGGCGGAAACGTACATCAGACTTAAGGCTGAAGCTGGTAGGATTGGGCTTATGATTAATGCGTTGAAAACAAAATACACGGAGGGAAGAGGCTCACGAGAAGACAATGTTAGCCTCCTACCACGAGTTCAGATCGACAGTAATGAAATCGAGGTAGTAGACGAATTCGTGTATCTGGGCACATTGGTGACCGCCGATAGCGACACCAGCAGAGAAATACAAAGGCGCATTATGGCTGGCAATCGTGCCTGCTTTGGACTCCGAAGGACACTAAGATCGAACAAAGTTCGCCGAACTACAAAGTTGGTCATCTACAAGACATTAATTAGACCGATAGCTCTCTACGGCCACGAAACATAGACATTGCTAGTGGAGGACCAACGCGCCCTTGGAGTCTTTGAACGGAAGGTGCTGCGTACGATCTACGGTGGAGCGCAGATTGAAGACGGAACGTGGAGGAGGCGAATGAACCACGAATTGCACCAGTTGCTGGGAGATCTCCATCGTACATATCGCAATCGGCTGCGATGGGCTGGGCATATCGTAGGAATGTCGGACGAGAGCTCTGTGAAAATGGTTCTCGAAAACGAACCGACAGGTACAAGAAGAAGAGGCGCGCAACGAGCAAGGTGATCGTTTGAGATGGCGATCTACACGCAGACAGCGATGCTGGCGAGTCACTGCCATGGACCGAATAGAATGGAGACAACTTCTGTGTACAGCGGAGGCCACGCCGGCCTTAGTCTGATTGGTAAGGTAAGGCATGAGAATGCTGTGTATACAAATATGACTTTTTCAAAGAGTTTTGAACTGGAATTCAAGGTTGTTATCCGACGGTTGTTGTCGCCGTTGCGTTTGTCACCCTTTTCGGGCACAGGAAGCATGACTGCCGATTTCCATTGAGCGGGAAAAACTCCACTGGCCAGCGGCTCCAGTCGTACACTTCTTTAGCAGCACAGCTGGAATTCCGACTGGTCCGACGAAGTTCGCAGGTTTCAAGTTGAAAATAGCTGCGAAGATTATTGAATCCTTAATATCAATAGAGTTCAACGATTCACCGAATAATGGTACATTTTGTGCTGCCGAGTTGATACTGGCAAACTTCTCTGAGAACAGCACACATATATCCTGCGCATTAGACCCGGTTCTGTCACCAAAAACCATTGATGAAAGAAGTTCCGTGGTTTGCTTACGTTTTTCCAGAACTACCCTGGATCCGATTTCAATCACCTTTCGACATCACAAAGGTAGTCATCAAAGGAACGACGATTTCTTCCAGCACCGAACCTTCAAGTCATCATCGTCAACCACCGCTCCGACACTTTCAGGAAACCGGCGTCCCCCAAGGGTCGGTCATTGCAGTCACCGTATTCCTCATCCGATCGACTACCAGTAGGTATCTTCATCTTCGTGTATGCGGAGGACATCGGCCTGATGACAATAAAGAGCACCCTGATCGCCCTACGAAAGAAACTGGGCCATGCGATCCGTATCGTCGCAAGCTGGACCGCAGCCTCCGGCTTCCAACTGTCACCGGCGAAGTGCAGTTTCACGCACCTATGCAGCAGCAATCACCGCTCCCTGGCCACTCCAATCTCCCTCAGCGACCACCGTATCGCTCAGCGTTTATCCGTGAAAGTGATCGGCATCAGGGTCGACCATCTCTCTCCGCCAGCATTTCAACGAGATCCAAATCGCATGCCGGACCCGCCTCAATCTCCAGCGTACCATCGCCGGACGAAACCGCCAATGCAATCAGTCAACCAGAATACGAGTCACCTCCGATATCATTAACAGCCGACTAACATACAGTTTTGGAGCTCACCTGCTTCGCCAGAGCCCAGGTCCCTTTCCGTTATTTCATCGCCTCCTGCATCGGTTAGCGAACCATTGGCTTTCTGGAGAAAACAGCCGGTTCTAGTGAAGGAGTTCACCTCTTCGGGGAGGTCAACCGACTCCCTCTTCAAAATGGCTTATCAAGAGCTCCCCCCGGTGGCCAGGGTTCATTGCTGTCGAGCCAATGGTTGTAAACAGACCCTACCATCCATCGAACACACCCTTGAAAAAACTTTTAAGGCCGGAGCCAACCCCTTAGCAGTCCAAGCGACCTTTCGTGACCTCACCAACCGGAACTATCCAGTCCATTGCATCCGATACTCGGATGGACCCGTTGGCTCTGCCAGAGTCGGTATCGGGATAACCGACAGCGATGCCGCCCGGTTTCACAGGCTCCCTCCCCAGTGCAACCAGGAATGAATGGTCACAGAACCGCGATCTCTTCATCCGGAAGATAAAGAACACCGTCACCAGAGGAACGGACCCTCCGGACCACCGACAGCAGGTCGTCTTCTCTCGCCTCCGCTCTGGGCATACACTAGTATCCCAAAAAATGAGCAGAAACGGCCCTTTCAAGATCAGCTGCACCCTCTGCAACGATGGCCCTCGGACATTGTATGACTCCTTGAAGGACGCCCTGAGCGATGACCCTACTAGGGAGGCAGCTCTGATGTGCTTCTTAAAAGACTGTCAAGTTTACGACAGCATCTAACCCGCCCGGAACAAATCAAGACTATGAAGCTCACTCAGCAATCTGTCGCAGCGAGGTGGGGTAGCGGGTCTGCCGGTGATGGACCACTCTAGGATGCCCCCGGCCCCTCTCTCAAATTACAGCCTGAACCCCAATATCCACACCCTCGTACATTGGAACCTCCAACACGCACATGGATACCCCACGGACCTCGATCTACTCCACGCCACATTACGGAAATTATCGACCCTACCCGCCACGATCTGGATATGACCCTGGAACCTAAACCACCTCACCCCTCAAGATTATACCGACCTGCACACCACGGATACAATCCCAAACCCCGATAACCCCGACCGCATGAAATTGACACGAGCTCGAACACCGTTAAAACTACGCAATTAAGGATACCGGAACAATGACATCGACAGCCCTCACCAAACAACTCTGCTACTGCGCAACTCGGTAGTTATACATAACATGTATTAAGGGACTCCTTGAAACCCCTCCACTTGGCTGGACCCCTCTGGCCCATCCTCATATCTCCCTCATCAAGAGACGAACGAGCCACCGGCTGAAAGTCTCTGAAATAAAGACATCTAATCTCTCTCTCTCTAGTGCTCCCGAAGAGCGACGTAGTATTCCTGTTTTGAATACTTCCTAACTACTGACCTCCCGGTGGCCTTAAGTTTTCGCAGCTCTGGAGTTTGCCACGACAGAGGTGCAGTATCGGTTGCCGTTCTCTATGAAACATGACGACCAAACTCAGGATGGAACGGCCAAAACTTGGTCGACTCAAATATGACGTAGTTTTTTTAATCGTGCGCTTAAAAAACTCAAAAACTCAACCCTCATTTTGTAGGTGTGTACAGGTGTATAAAGTTGTCAAAATGGCGTCGAAGTAAGAAGAGCAGTGTATCAAAATTTAGCACGCTCATGAGCAAAATCCAAATCATTCCCACGCCTACTTGTCAAAATCTAATTGCCAAATGAAAATCTATTGCCAAATCAACCGTGACGAATGTTATAAAAGTGTTCGGAGAATGTCTGACGACTGCCAGGAAGCCAGGATCAGGAGGAAACTGAAACCAGGAAGCCGCAGCGACTGGAACAATAGTGGTAAGTATTTTTAAACGCAATCCCAACCTTTCCATCAGAGATATCGTAAACAAATTGGGAAAGTCGCACACAACAGTGAAAAAAGCAAAAAACGAGCCGAACTGTCAACATATAAGGTTACAGTGACACCAAGTCAACAGCCAAGTTGACCAAGTTGATCGCGTCGTAATGGACGATGAAACAAACGACAAGGCTGATTTCAAGCAGCTCCCTCGTCAGGAATTCTATACGACTACCGGAAAAGGAAAGGTTCAAGATAAGTTTAAGCAGGACCAAATGTCAAAGTTCCCGAAAAAATACTTTGTTTGGCATGCGATTTGCAGCTGTATGCTAACAAGTGAAACTTGTACTGTCAACCAAGATATTAATGTAAAAGAATGCTCGCAAAAAACACTTATTACCTTTCTTAGAGAAACATAATTGTTCCGTGCTGTTTTGGCCAGACCTCGCTTCTTGCCACTACGGAAAAATGGCTCAGGAATGAAATACCGTACAAACCGTACCCGAGGAGAAAGACCCTCCAAACTCGCCGGAACTGCGCCCAATTGAAAAATATTGGGCAACCGTAAAGAGAAACCTCAAGAGAACCCAGAAAACAGTTGGTTGAAATCAGTTCATTATTATCAAACGTATTATAACGCTATTAAACGTAGTTTAAAAAGTGTTGGTTTTCTTAATAAACGAAACCTCCATCACATTTATAAGTTGTTCCAACAACTGTTGGTTACTGTTGGTATGAATCGGCCCAAATTGGCTCTCAAACATTTTTTTTTAAATAACCTTGTTCTCAATGAGCAATCACCATCACACTTTTTCAGTGACCCCATCAACATTCTGACTGTTGGTTCAAATCGTTTTTTTGCGTAGTTAAAAAAGTGTTCGTTTTCTGAAACAAGTAAACCACCATCACACTTTGTGATTGACCCCAACAGCATCCTTACTATTGGTTTGAATCGGTTTAAGGTGCCTATTGGGCGTTGTTTGTTTCCCAATAAAGGAAAACCACTTATTTGTGACCCGATTACCGTCCTTGTTGTTTGTTTAAATCGGGGTTAAGCTGATTTTAAGCGTAGTTTAATTAAATTGTTTTCGCAATAAATTAAACCACCATTACATTTAGCGAATGGCTCCAACGGCATCCTTATTGTTATTAATCAGTCCAAATTGGCTCTCAAGTGTTTTTATAAATAATTTTGCTTTTCCAATGAAAAGCACCACCACACTTTGTGAGTGAACTCTACAGCATCCTTCATGTATTTTTTTGGATTTTTTTTTTTAATTTTCCGTCGGCCCATTTCCTCACAAGGTTACAATCACAGACGCCATCACCTGGACTTGATCCTTCCTGTTTGTTTAAATTGTTTTCCAGCGGCTATTAAGCGTTGTTTAAGAAGGTTGTCTTCCAAATGAAGGAAATCACCATCAAACTTTAAGAGGGCTTCAACGACAGCACCAAATTAAATGTTCATAGTGAAAGAGTTTCCTAACCAAACATGTCGAAGGCGATCTAATGTCTTGATCTATCTTGATATCTCGAAACTTGATTCTTACATCTGTACGATCGCCTCATAGATAGTTAGAGTAACTGGATTTAATTGATTTGATTTGTATTACAGCTGATACTTTCTTAAGTGTCTTTAAAAATTGTGAGAGCACAAACTGAAACTCCTGGAAACTTCCAAGACCTTTCGAATAGTTTCGACAACACGTTGTCTGAAAATATTTTGCAACTGCTTTACAATGTCTTATTCGTCTTCGAACTACTAGGAGCGAGATTTGTGTAACCCTATGTATAAGTCGCGAGTTTTGAGAAGGAGTCCCTAGAATCCGTGGTGATCTCGCGAGCATTGGGCGTGACCGAAGTTGGAGAGTGGCAGCCGCAAACCGAGTATTTTGGCGTACTATTGTTGATTATGTCTTATCCTTAATGTGATGTTGAACAAATAAATGTATGTTTGTATGTATGTATGTCCCTAGAAATTATAATAGGTTTGTAAGCTTCAAATAAAGCCTTAGCAATTCGTTAGCAGTTTGTTAGCAACTAATAAAATTACCCAGTACTCCATAGAACATTACTCATAAGTTCAAAGGTACTTTTCAGAACTTTCTAAAAGCTTTTGGTATTTGGAAAACTAAGAAAACTTAAATTACAACGTCATTTGTTCACTTCAAAATAATTAAAAAATCTAAATATACAGCTTAAGCAGCGGTGGAAGCTGATATGTGTACGCTTTTTCGTATAGCCAATTCCATTTAAGTCGACGAGAGAGAGAGATAAAAATGCAAAAGTGAGCAAAAATATATTTTTCATAATTGGAATGGTCTCACCAAATTGGACTATTCGATAATATTAACTTTTATAAAATTTAAAATACAATTTTGAGGTTCTCAAGAACGGAAGAAGCCGTTTTTGTTGACATTTCTTATAGCTGGCTATCCACGGTTGAACTCGTCGCGAATGAAGCACTTTGCATTTCGCACTTACAAATAGCTTGTCAAACTACGAATTTCTTGGAAAATTTCGATATGTTTTGCTTCCGTTGGAGATCGATGACAGCGCACTTAAGACTTGCGTGGCCCGTGATTTTTTTGCCACATTCTGCTGGTCGTTACGATGTAGTGTCTTCAAGACTTCGAACGTCTGTATTTTTGACTTCGTGCACAAAACTTTTGGTTAAGTTTACCCCGGACAGAAGCGTTTGGTTCGCGTCTGGAAGCTTGGATTACCCTCCTGTAGTCTGTAGCTCCTTCGAGGATATTTTTCTCTACTCCCTTTTTTCCCGATCGGCAGTCAGACGTTTTTTGTGACGTTTGATGACACGGGAAACAACAGAGTTCACAATGCCCGTTCACGAACACTCCACACTGAAGAAGTCTGTAAGTCGCAGTTAAGTTGTTTAATCAGTTAAAGCAATTTGCTCGCGTTCACTAACGATTGTTTGAGAAGGCGTTTTAATTTTTTATTGTTTACTAGCTGAACCCGGTGCGAGCGCTGCTACGCTTGTAACTAACTGAATGAAAATTTAATAGAACTGGCACGTTTCCGGTTGTTTCTCAAAATGAGTTTTTTTTTCTTGACTAATCAGGGGCTTAAACTTCTATCAGAACATGCTTCTTATCCGAGAAATACACGTTTTGTGTTTAAGTAACCTGGATAATTCTCATGTTTTGTTGAAATTCCTGTTTCATTTGTATGGGAGCCCCCGTCCAGAGGGAGAAGGGGTCTAAAACCATCATACACTTCAAAACCCTCCTTACGCCAAATTTGTTTCCGTTTGCTTGTTGATTAGTTCTCGAGTTATGCAGAAGTTTCAGCTTCATTTGTATAGGAGCCCACCCTTCCAGAGGAGAGAGAGGTCTCAAACAGTTATGAAGTTATGCAGAAATTTGTGTTTCAATAGAATGAACCCCCCCCCCTCCAGAGGGGGGAGGGGCCTTAAAAAATCACAAGAATCTTCCCTAGCTTCAAAAACCCCTGCATGCAAATTTTCACGCCGATCGGTTTTAGTAGTTTCCGAGGCTATTAGAGTTAGACAGACATAAATTCATTTTTATATATAGAAATCCTGCCTCCTAAAACCCCACATGTCAAATGTGGTTTTCTTTGCTTGAATAGTTCTCAAGTTATGCTGAAATTTGTGTTTAATATGTATGGGAGCCTCTTCTGTCAGTGTGGGGTGGGGTCTCAAACCGTTGGTTCCGTTTGCTTGATTAATTGAAGAGTTAGGCAGAAATTTGTGTTTCATCTGTATGGGAGCTCCCCTTTTCAGAGGAGGGAAGGGTCTCAGACCATCATAAGAACCTTTCCCGGCATCAAAGACCTGGATCGGTTCAGTAGTCTCCGAGTTTATAAGGGTCAGTCAGTCAGTCAGTCAGTCAGTCAGTCAGTCAGTCAGTCAGTCAGTCAGTCAGTCAGTCAGTCAGTCAGTCAGTCAGTCAGTCATCAGTCAGTCTGGCAGTCAGTCAGTCAGTCAGTCGAGTCAGTCAGTCAGTCAGTCAGCCGTCAGTCAGTCAGTGTCAGTCAGTCAGTCAGTCAGTCAGTCAGTCAGTCAGTCAGTCAGTCAGTCAGTCAGTCAGTCAGTCAGTCAGTCAGTCAGTCAGTCAGTCAGTCAGTCAGTCAGTCAGTCAGTCAGCATTTCAGTCAGTCAGCATTTCAGTCAGTCAGTCAGTCAGTCAGTCAGCATTTCAGTCAGCATTTCAGTCAGTCAGTCAGTCAGTCAGACAGAGAGTCATACAGACAGACTGACAGACATACAGATTTAAAGTGATCTAGTGAAATGGTCATTCTTACAATGTTGCTAGTTTAACAATAACAATCGTTTTACTAATACCCTCGTTAAAGTTTTCTTGAAAAAGATTCTTCTACTTTGACGAATTTTTAAAATTCGATCATACCCGAGCAGCACACTTTAGTCAAAATAAGTTGCAGCAACCTGTTTATGACCGAATGAAGTTGTAAAACAGTTATTTTCACAAAAAATACAACAAGCATACCTTTTCTCATTTTTTGGAATTTTGAACAAAGCTAAGAATGAATAGAATAGTTGAAAATAATCGATTTTTATACAAGTTGAATGTTATAGCAGTTCGCAAACATTTTCATAACTTCTTAAATATTTAGGAACCTTCTCGCAATTTGCACTTTCAAGGATTTTCAGCATCTGGCAGGCCTCCAAAATTGTTGTAGCAACTTAGTAGTTTTTCGCAGAATTTCTCTCTGAAGCAAATAGGCACAAACATTTCCACGAACTTACCCGAAGCTTCCTCGAATTTACTACTGAGTCTCAGAAAGTCTAAAAAGTCCACAGAATATTCAGATGCCCTCGACCTTTTAATACACAAAAGTTAACTTCCAACGTATGGGGAAAGTAATTAATTCAAGAAATTATTAAAATCAACTTTTAATCATCATGGAGAAAAAAGATAATTGTTTCAGTTATCGGGGAAAAACAGACTCTATGGATACTCTCATATTGGAAAAAGCCATGGACAAAGCACCCGACCAAGAATTATATAACATATAGCAGCCGAAAAATGGTTTTCATTGGTCAATTATGCACAAACTCAGGACTTGTAATTTAGTTAAGGCCATTTAAGAAAGGTCACACAATATTTTGTTTCTAACCGTCATTTAGGTATGATATATTCCTTCAAACTTAACTAACCACTATCTGAAAATTTTAAGTTAAATGCATCGCTGTGATTTATATCCGAAGCAGCACAAAATGGTCAAAAATGATTACACGACTTTATTGTGACTAATTTGAGTTACAAAGCAGTTACTTTAACCGGTTTATAACAAGTGTGCTAGTCCCTAGTAGCACACTTGTTGACATTCGGTTGGGAAAAGATAAATATTACTTGCTAAGTCATAATCAAGTGACTACAACAAATTATGATCGTAGTGTGCTACTTGGGGTAGTGTCACAAAACACTGAATCATAAAGCCTTTATAAAGGGATAGCTGTTCCTCGGAATTCTAAAATAAGGTATGAATACTTTTTAACTGGAACAAACTCACCAAATCCACCCAAACCATTATCCACTACCATGTACTTAACTATAATGTGGACTCGCATATTATACCCAATGCTATTTAAGGCTTTCATTTGATTTCGATACCAATCAAATTGAGCTCCTTTTTGAGTCGTCATCCTAGTTATCCTAAAACACTTAGTAGCTTTTTGAGTTAAGCAAGTTCCAATTTGCAAACTTGAATATCCAACACGAGGAAGAAACCAACGAGCAACTCGCAGCCGATCTGCATGGCAATGGCAAGTGAATTAAGATTTCAGAGATTCCCGATAGCAACACCACGGCTCCCGGGGAACAAAGAAAATTCCCATTTCCATCCGCCGGTATCGACCTCTACCCAGTTAGCCGCTCTCGATCATCGTCTTCTGAACAGGCATTTTGTGTATTCATTCATTCATAGAATCATTCATGTACTACACGGCCGTCTACTGGCAGAAAGTGCGGTTTCCGAGCGATTAGCTGCCGGAGATAACCGCGTCCCACAGCGGCCACATTAACGACAACACTATGCGGCCAACAGAAGCAACAACATCCTGTCAGCTGAGATAAAATTGATAGAAACGGAAGTGCGAATACAACCTACAGTAACTAACGGCTCGGCCGGGCGCGTGTGTCCCTTTGTGCGTGCCGAAACCGCTTCATGTCATGTCAATGCCACTTTCTCCCCCGGGTCAAAGATGGAACAACGGGAGGGGGAGTGAAAGGGGCGGCGCGAGAGGGAATAATTACACAAACTATTCCCCGATAGTTGTGTGCTCTTTCCGGAGAAAGAAGACGACGTCGTGAACACTGGGCAATAAAACCAAGTAGTAGACAACAGGGCGGAAAATTGTTCCTCAAAGCATACGGGGGAGCGCAGAGCAGATAGAATCAGCCGGAGGCGAGCAACAGTTCGACCCATCAGGCCGCATTGAGTTATCCAATCCAGCGCGTCTGTCACATTTCGGAACGATGACGTGTGCAGGGCTGATGTTTGTTCATGGGGATTATAAGGTTTCTACTAAGTATATCGGGCATTGTGTGACTTGTATGGCCCTTTCTTGTTAGCATGTGTTCTGACAGAATCTGGGAAACCTCAAAGGATAAAGAAAAACTTCAGTTTAGATCCTTGATCTGAAAACAAGATTAGGTGGGCTTCCTGGTCAAGCGGTTAGCGGCGTTATCCGTCCCTCAGGCGATAGTGAGGCTTCAATTCCCGCTCCAGCCTGTGGAACTTTTCATAACTGGTTTTGTTCGCACTGGCTTAAGTTATCCGTTGTAAATTGCTGAATTTATAATGTTCAGTATGTACAATCTCGAGTTGAAGATGGTGTAGTTGTCACGAAAACAAACATTTTGTTTTGAAAAACTAGCAAAATTCGTTGAATCTAAAAAGCTGAAAGCCTTTGAAATGTTTTTATATGTTTTTTTTTAACATTTTGGAAAAATTGATGTATACAAAAAGCTGTAGAACGTCTGAAATTGAATATCTCCTTGACTCTTGATGCTCAAAGGGAACACATTTCTGAAAGCAATTAATTGTCATCCAATATCAGAATTTGGTGAGATCGTTCCAATTGAGTAAAACATGATCACGCTCATATCGTCCATCAAATACTTCTGTGTAAATTTTCGAGTTTTTCTCTGATAATGGTTGTAATCGAATGTACTTCAAGGAAACCGCGCAATATCAGTTGCACTCCCGTTTCTTTTTCAGTGTCTGGAACGAATGAAAACGCGATAAAGCATAGTAAAGGTTGTCCACGATAAAATTGCAACACAGCTATACAATTTTTAAATTTAGGATAAAATATTTCACACTTTTGGTTTATTTTCGTTCTGTATGTATTTTTTACACCCTGTAAGTTTCATCAAAAAGTGTAGAATTTTTTTTTAAGTGGAGCCGGAAGAGCAATGTTTTCGTGACGAAATTTTGCACGTGATGTGTAGTGAACTCTACTTCTTCCCGTGTCATCAAACGTCACAGGAAATGTTTGACCACCGATAGGAAAAAATGAAGTGCCAAACAGCAATTGCGAAGGAGCGCTTAAACCGTCAGGAGAGTATTAAATGTTTTCAGGTGCAAACCAAACGGTTCTGCCTGGGGTATGGTAAATGTTTTGTACGAAAAGTCAAAATTGGGCTGGACTGCATAACGTTCAATGTCCAGAAGGCACCAACTCGTAATGACCAGCTGGGTGTGGCAGCAAAACCAAGGGCACGCAAGCTTTATTCGCAAATGCTGACGAAGAACACTGTTGCGTAATGGATGATAAAAGGCGAACTTTCAGCAGATTCCAAGTCATCAGTTACTGCAGGAGACAAGTATGATGTCCCAGAGCATCAACGGAGGCAACAAATCTCTAAATTTGCCAAGAAGTGCGAGATGCAAAGTGCTCCATTCGTGACGATGGCCAAGTGTTCGTAAAGTAATGTCTACAAAAACGGCTTCTTTCATTGCTGAAGTCACACAAGAGCTTGACAAAAATCAGAAATTTCGCAACCTCCACGGCCCTCTTCCCCTTGTTAAAACCTATAGGCTACCTTATTTTCAAAGACGCCTCGTGATCAAAAGTTCAACCTGTTAAACGAGGTTCAATCTTCAAAAACATTGCGCTTAGTTATGTAAATAAAACGATTTAATTATGAAATCGTACTGGTTTTGACTACAATGATCCACTTAGAAAAACAAAATTGTGTTTGTTGTATAAATTTTATGATAAATTTAAATTTCATCGAACAGTTGAACCTGGTGAGTTCATTCCAAATATGAAAAATATGTTCTAGCTCATACAAATCTCGTAGACCATTTTCTCTCTCTCGTTGACTATAATTGAATTGGCTATTCAAAAAAAGCGTACACATATCATCTTTTCCTGCCGCTTAATATGTACACTTCGGGAAAAGTGAAAACAAGGGATAAAGAAATTTTTTTAAGAGTCTAAAGCAGCGATACACCTATAGAATGGAGACAACTTCTGTATGTTGCAGAGGTCTGTTTTAAAAAACAACGAATCCTATTGATTTACTTTGGGATGAACTGGACAAAACACAAAATGCGTTCTCAGACTTACTCTGAGATAGCTGATCTGACGGATGTCAAGAATCTTTAAAGCTTTTATAAAAGCCAACGACGGTATTTCGAAAAATACAAAACTTGAATGCCATCGAATGAATGCATTTAAATTTTCCTTCAACGCTTGTTGATGATTGGATACATTTTTGAAAATTCTCATCTAATAAGTTGACTCTAAATTAAACTAAGGAATCATTTTAAATGAGTTTGTAATTTCTTCTGAAGTGACTCGATATTTTTTCGAATACTCTTTTAGTTCTTGGGACAGCTGTATAATATCAGTAAAAAAGTAGTCAGCTCTACATACCCACTAGTGTAACGTAGTAAAAGACTTTCGAACCAAACTGTGAACCTTCTGGTAGGCCTTGGATTTAAAAACAATTTTGTTAAAAGCTCGTTAATTCTAGGTGGACGACATCACGATCGAACAATTGAACATGTTCGAAAATGTTCTCTGCTTCATAAGCGCCAACTATTGAAATTCCGAGGCTTACAATCCACCTTTCGAAAATCTTTCCCACTTTGGACAATTTTGGTGGAGGTTCGAAATTCTAGGTTATCAGGATCACGATACAAACTCGTTCTAAAATTTTCTGTTTTACACGTTCACTAGCGCCACTTAGTGACTTAATTCCGAACCATATTTTCCGTCTTCCGAAAAATCTTATGAACCTTATGAACAACTTTCCTGATGGTTTGAACTTTCTAGGTGGTCTGGATCACTATTTAAACTCGTTCAAAAGTTTGCTACGTAGTGACTGAATTCCAGACCACACTCTCCACATTCAGAAGCTATTGATATTCTGAACAACTTTGTTGAAGATTCGAACTTTCCAGGTTATCAGTATTTAGAGATATAATATTGTGTAAACTCATCTAGATGAGTTGAAGTTATTGAAAATACTCTGTTTTTCATGTGCACTAGCGCCACATAGTTATCAAACTTCGAACCATACTCTTAATCTTCCGAAAGTCCTTGACGTTCTGAAAATTTTTGCTCAAGAATCGAACTGTCGAGGTGTTCTGGATCACTGTACAAACTCGTTCCATTCCCACTAGCGCCACGTAGTGAGCAAGTTGCGAAACATACTCTCCACCTTCTGGAAGTCCTTGACCTTCTGCACAACTTTGCTGAAGCTTCGAGCTTCCTAGGATCGGGGTCACGAAATAAAATCGTTCAAAAATGCTCTGTTTTACATGCCCACTAGCCTCGCATTTCGAACCCTACTCTCCACTTCCCGAAAGTCTTTAGCCCAAACAACAACTTTACTTAAAGTTCGAATTTTTTAGGTGGGTCAGGATCACGCACTAGCGCCACGAAGTGACCGAATTTCGAATCATACTCTCTACCTTCAGAAGCCTCACTTAGCTCAGTCGGTAAAGCCGCAGCTACAAAGCAACACCATGCTGGAGGTGGCTGGGTTCGATTCCCGATCCCTGTCTAGGAATTTTTCGTTATGGAAAATTTCTCGACTCCCTAGGCATAGGGTAGAATTGTACTTGCCACACAATCATAGTAATGCAAAAATGGTACCTGGCATCGAAAGCTCTCAATTAATAACTGTGGAAGTACATTTAGAACACTTAGTTGAGAACACACAACAAGCGATTTGTGAAAGCAATAAGCTTAAAACGCTCAGAAAGAAGATAGATTCCAATACATCTACAGAGCTTCTGGAAAGGTGTCGCAGGCAAACCATTGGTTAGCAGGTCAGTTTATTGTTCACCTGTTAAAACATACGGAACTTCGAGTTTCTTCAACGCAACACACTCACGTAGAAAATAGAGTTTGACATCAGTGTGTTTCGGTGTCAAGGTGGATTGATTGTCTTCGTAGGCTAGTGGTGGATATGCTTCGAGTACTCCCAGTTCAGCCAAGATCTTTCGAATCCAAATAGCCTCGCATGCTGCATCTGCAAGAGTGGAATATCCGCTTCAGTCCATGACAAAGACACGGTGCTCTGCATCCTTGTACTAAAGCAAACTGTGGCTCCATACAGCTTGAACAGGATCCTCGAAGTCGAACGCCTATCGTTGATATGCGTGGCCCAGTTTGCATCCGCAAAACAGATCACTTGACGATTTGGAACGGTTGTTCTTTGATACACCAGTTCGTAATCAGTCGTTACCTAATGGTACCTTTAAATCCTTCGGGCGTGTGACCAATGATCTTCTCCCGGCTGAAGTAATTTACTGATCCACTGAGATCCGGTCTGGGCGTAACAATTAAATAGGTGAGGCATCATATCAGTTCGGTACGGCTTGTCCAATTGCTCCTTCTTCTATTTCTTAAGAAGTTGCAGGTCCACTTCCATCGAAGTTCAGACAGGCTTGCAGTGCTCCGTTCTGAATCGCTTCAAAATTGATTTCGTGTAGTGCTTCTGATTCAACGATATTCGTCCCAACAGTATGTCACGATTGATCTTCAACCCAATCATATTAGATTCAAATCGTGCTGCAGAGATGGCGCTGCAGTCTATCTTTGCCAAATGAAGCTCTAGAGAGCTGTCGTGTTCGAAAAAGTTGTATGAAATATAAAATGTAGTCATTTGACATTATCATATTAGTTTCAGATGTTGACACAGAGATGGCGCTACAATCTATATTTGGCAAATGAAGCTATAGATAGTTGCTGTCTTCTGTGAAGTTGTTGAGAACGTAAAATGTAGTTTTTTGACATTATCAGATTAGTTCCAAGTTGCATGTGAAAGGTCTTTGTGTTGACTATTATTTATACCTCAAGGTACTTTGAGCGATTGTAGTTTCAAACACGGTTTGCCAAAAAATTACTTTTCACTAATATTGCTGTGAGCTCAGGAAACATCAATCAAGAAAGTTGAAAATATTACAAATAAGCATTGAATATTTGGTCAACAATTACCGAAGATTTAATAGTGATTCATCTAGAAACTAAAAAGGTAAGGCTCATTGTAATTTTTTGGACTACAAAAAAATGCGAAGTTACAAACTTTTGTCCGGTACTGTTCAACTTGAAAATATACAATTTATGTAATAGTTTTTGGGGGAATAATTTGTTGCTTGAAATTTTTGGGTAAACACTAAATTACAAGATGTGTCTTTTTGTGAAATCTCGTATCTCGGATTCATCGGTTTTTGTAAACATTGGTTCAAACAATAATTTCTCAAAACTCTTCCTTCTTCTTTCATGATGATGATATTAGCAACCCCTACATATTTGTATTTTTCAGTTACCGGAGACCTAATTTTTGATCACTCAAAGAGAACTGACGTGTGCGTGAAAATACAAATAGGTAATATGGAAAAGCATATGAAGTCAACTTTAAAATTATTCTAGTGAAGTTGTTACAAGTTTTAACCAAAAATGTATGCATGTAGCTTATTAAAAGCAACGTTTATGCTCAACCTCGTGCTCGAAACTCTTTCCAAAGTTCTCATTCTCTCCACCAGATGCTGAATCGATCGCTTGGTTTTCATTGAATAGCCTTGCCTAGGTCCAGTTGAATAAACCCAATCATGTTATGCCATTTTTTTGCAGTAAGAATAAAGACTCACATTGTCATCTCATGGCAGGACCGTAGGACTGATATATAACTCAATCACCGTCACTCCCACTTCCGACTTTTGTCAGTCTCATGAAATTCACTGAGGCGCAGGACAATTTTCGAATCGAAAAATATATTGCCATCCATCTCAAAAATTAGGGTTCATCAACGATTATTCAATATTTTTCTTCACTTTCAATTTCAAATGCATTCCCGACCAGAAGCGTCTAACATAAAAATTACAAATTTATAACAAACCTTGTTACGACTAACTGATTGAGATATAAATTTGTTTAAAACATTTTCATCTGGATAATTGTAAAACATACTTATAACAAATTATGATATAATGCCCAGGTAGGCACAATCTGCGTAAAGAAAGTAAATTAATTTTAACACTAGCTGATATGATTTTGCTACATCGTAACAAAACTGTTACAAAGTTTCTTTTGTTGTTGCTATATGTATATCATAGTTTGCTATAATTTTGTTATCTCTAGAGTATCTTCTGTTAGATATTCAGTTATTTTAACAACATCCGCGATCTAAATTTTAACAAACTTTGTTATAAAAACAGCGTAACTGAATAACAAAACTTGAAATAATTTTGTTGTTCCCTTTTGGTCGGGTAAGCAGTATCAAGCTCCAATTTCAGATATTATATGGCAAACATTAACAATATGTCTTATTTTAAAGGTTATATTGTGAAAACGAGATTAAACTATTTGATAACTATAACATACAATGTGATAAACATCTTACATTCGAAATGTAGGTTTAACTAAATAGCCAATTGTTTTTCGAACTGAAGCAACTTTGCTGCAGACGGCCACTCTCTACATGGGAAATAATGTGTTCTTCAAAATGAGAAAAACAGTTGTGTATGTTGTGTTTTTGTGTTATGAATATACACCATGACCAATATTCATGATATCATGAACTATTTTTGCACCGCAATGAAATCATGATATGATCGGGTTAAAACCATGAGCTGACCTCAAGATACTGAAAACTTTATTCATGAATCTGGCAAATCTACTTTATCGGCTCTAAATGTAAACAAAAAATTACTGCCAACGTCGGGATTCGAACCTGACGTTGATGTGAAGAGCTGTGATCCTACCTGGTGGACGTACTTACTACACTATTGTAATTCTTAAATGTGTCCTTGATTTATGAAGATGATTACACATCTTTAGATTAGGGGAAAAACAATTCTTCCAAAGTTCATGACTCGCATCGGTCAGTTTTTCCTGAAACCATGAATAAGAGACATGAATTCATAAAATAAGATAAGAGTTAGTTTCATGATTTTTTATTCATAAAAACAGAAACGGATTTTTTTCCGTGGAGAGCTTCATTTAAAAGATAGACTACATATTATATACCGAAAATGCCTAAGACGGCAACTCTCTCTAGGTTCATTTGACAAAAATAGACTACAGCTCCATCTCTGCTGAAAGATCTGGAACTAATTATTAAGTCAAAAGATGAAAAACTTCACAATGAGAAACTTGAACCGAAGATGACAACTCTCTAAAGCTTCATTTGACAAAGATAGCCTGCAGTGCCATGTCGGCGGTAAGATCATGAACTAATTTGATAATACAAAAGACGACAAATGTCATGATGAGAAACTTTGCCCAAAACAGCAACTATTTACCACTTCATTTGGAAAATATAGCCTGCAGTGCCATCTCTCCGGCATGATCTAGAATTAATATGATAATGTCAAAAGACGATAAATGAAATACTGAGAAACTTAGTCCAAGGCGGCAACTCTCTACAACTAATCTTGAACGTTTTGTATGTAGTTCTGTTCAGATATCGAATTCAAAACCAGATATCGAATTCAAAACCAGAACCAGGTGCAGAAACATTGTTTCTAGTTTGAAATTATATAATTTTAGAAAGGGTTGAAGTCCGGGTCAATATTGATCCCAATGCCTTATGTGTCAGTTTTTTTTAATACCCGAGGAAGGTTAAATTTCACCGAATAGTAGATCTTGGTGAGTCCATTCCAATTATGAAAAATATGTTCAAACGAATCATCCGTACTTATTTATTTGCACGAAACATTCGTATATTATACTATGACCTCGAAACCAAATTTCGGTTTTCATTGTATTAAAACACTTAATTCTCAAAAATATGGAATCTACTTCGTTCAAAATTCCAACCAAATGGCTTCAAGTGTAAAATAAAAATAACGTTTTACTTGATTCTAGTGCAAAATTTACAATTAATTTTAAAGAAAATTTTAAGCTTGAAAAACCGGAGCTCAAGTGACCAAATCGTAACTCACATTTTCAAACAAATTTGCTGAAGGAAGGCAAATAATTCCCAATCTACAACGTCCACGACAAAACGTCAACGCACCCCTCGCGTTCCACCCAAGAGATTATGCTGCATGTACGAACGGAACGAATCAACAATCGGGTCGTATTTCAAAAAAATAGTTCATTCAGACAAATTGGGAAATAAATAACACCACACATTGCACCGGCTGTCCGAGCGACCGACCGACAGACCGACCAAACGAACAAACAGTCAGTCTTGAACAACATCGAGAGATAGGAAATGCATTTCTTTCATGTGTTGTTTGGTCAATGGAGGAAACGCTTCTTCCGAAAATTGCACCGGTGAGGCGAATGGTGGCGGCGGCGGAGGTCTCAACAGCGATTATTGTACAAACACAAGGTTATTTTTTCATTGATAAATTTCGAATTTCATGAGTCAAGGGGCACCCGGGAGCGGACCAGGGGGAGGGCGGGATGAGTTCAAGTTGAATAAATAATAAACAACACACCCTGATAACAGGGACGGGCATTAAATCGTGTCAATTAACTGTAATAGAGGGACGTATAATTATCGTTCTTTTTTTTCGTCCCCTGCTTCAAACGGAAGTGGCGGTTGAAATTTGTGGCGGCTGTAATAATGATTTTTGTTGGATCGTTTACAACTTTGATTTAATGATGGGACGAATAAGTAGGAAACTTGTAAGTCCGCTAATGGCTCTTGAGGGGGGAAATTTTTAATTGGTTTGAATGATACTCCAAAAAGAAGAAAACTTTGAAATTGGATTCGTTTAATTTTCGGAAGTATCTCACCAAATTCTCTACAACGTCGTTTCGCTGCGCCTTCGAACAAGTTTCGTGATCGTAAATTGTTTTGTTTAAGACTAAACTGAATAATCACACCCCTGTCAAGGTGCCAAAACACTTCTGCTCTAATCTCCTAAGCCCGGTTTCCGCCTAATCGTCAAGCCCATTCGTCGTCATCGTCGATAATAAACCCATTACGAAATATTAACAGTAGCAGTTGTAGAACCAGCAAACAGTCACATTTGAGAATGAATGGCACCGGCACATGCTTTCTCTCTTACCTTCCTAGCTATTTATATGTTCGACCGAATGAACGAACCGCCAAAAGGGCACACATTGTAGTGCAGCACAGCCCTCCGTCTCCGTCTCCGTCTCGTTTTCGTCATCATCAACATCAACGAGCATAACGTTGTGCGGTGTTTGGGGGGGTAGAGCAGGGACCGCGGCCAACCGGAAGCCGGCCGTCGAACGCACAAACAAACGACGTGTCTCTCGCACTTTCCTCACACACGGGTCCCGATTATCTTTTGATCAGAACCCGATCAAAAATTGTCCTCAGACTACTAATGTGTAAATTCTCCTGCTCATTCATCGTCGATGGTATGCTTTAAGCATACTGGTGAAAACATTAGATTTCGGAATTTAATGAAGATTTTTTTTACTCGGGTCCCATCCATGAAGGAATTCTCGTACGACAAAACGAAAACAACTTCGATTTTCATAACTGAACTGCGTACATCAACGCGACCCCCTCCCCAGGCGTTGCCCCGTCGATGGACTAGATAGAGTGGAATGTGGGGAGCAGTGAGGGAGAGATAGAGATACCCGGGTAAAGCAAGGATGGGGGGGGGGGAGGGTGAAAGGGGAGTGAAAAAGATCAACTATGTGTAACAATAAAATGACATATGCGTGGCGTGTGAAATGCGTGTTGGTTCGTGCGGCTGCTGTTTTGCTGTTGTTATGCGTGGGGACAGAAGCATGTGAAAGGGGGGGGGGGGGTTCCGTGAAAGGGGCGATCAAATTTTATTTAGATATCGAGCAATTTTCTGTCAAATATGTGTAGACTTGCGTATGTCTTCCGCATGACTTATCATGTATTTTTCATCGGTCTCTTGGATTAAAGCCCGATTCAACGTAAATTTGGACGCATTCAAGTGATCATAACTCAAGAACTAAACAACAGACACGGTTGATCAAAACGTCAAACAAAAGGGTATATATTAAACGGGGTATTTATTTATAGCTTTCAAACAATATATAATAAGTTATTACATTTCATCGTTTCGAACGAACTGTCGCACTTTACTGGCGAACTTATTCCACTTTAAACGCATTTGTTGTGCATTTGTCACTTCTTTACCGCATCCTCGAAGTTTTCGCTTGACGATTGCCCAATATTTTTCGATCGGTCTGAACTCAGGGCAATTCGGAGGATTAATCTCTTTGGCGACGAAAGTAACATTGTTACCATTTTAGTACCTCCTTAGATTACTGGCAGCTCGCTAGATCCGGCCAAAACATAACGTTGGTCTTATTATGCCGGATGAAGGGTAAACTCCGCCTTTTCAGACACCTTCGACGTCATTGTGTGGGATGAGATGAAAACCGTGGTTTTAAGGCCACAATTTTAGATTCCTTGCCAAATCATTAGTTTCCGAGCAAACTTATCAGCAAAAACAAATTATTACCTGGTAGGGACATCCACACGACCAGTTGCCAGGTAAAATGTTCGTCCGGGGAAATAAGAAAAACATTGCTAGTCTTCATTTATGTGAATTAACATTTGTTAGATTCGATATATTATAGTTTGAATTCGATTTTCATAGATAAAAGAGCGCTCACTCCTCAATCGGTTTAAACACCGGAGCGTTTCCAGGCGAAATGACCTGGAAAATTATTTTCGATATATTTTTATTTGAATGAAACTTTGCATACGCGTTTGGATTAGGACACTGAGCATTTTCCGCACTCACATAGATTTTTGTGACTCAAGAGTCAGTTTTAAAAAGGGAATTAACATTCTGAATAGCACTTCAATTAATAATTTGTAGCTCGAAAACCTTTGGTTGTAAAAAAAACTGTATAAAAACAAGTTGTGGCCCTATGTGTAAAGGTTGTGAAAAAAATATACACTGAGAAAAAAATCTTAATTGTCGACATGAAAATTTAAATATCTCAAAAACGATTTTTTTATTTTTTTTTTTCATTTTTTTACTGTAAGAACTTGAAGTTATTACGCAGATTTTAACAAAGACTCCAGGATGGAGAAATGTCAGGGAAAAAAGTTTCTAGAACATCAACTTTCGGTGTATCTCAAAATTTTAATATATGCGGCAATAAACGTGTTCTGATTATATAATCTGATTCATGAAGTATTTAAAAAATATTATGCTCCTGATCAGTGGTGACACGGGGACTGGATTTCAACATTTTTTTTGGTAACATTTGACACTTTTCATAATGACCAAAGTGAACACAAGGAGTAAAAAAAAAATTACTACAGTTGAAAATGTCATGACATTCTGCAAAAATAAAATCATCCCGAGCAGAAATTTACACACAAGTGCACTGGACTTTTTCCTTACCGTGAATTTTCAAGGCACAGTACAAACGTATTTCTTCTTCTGGTATTATATTTTTCGTAACAATTGCATCACGTTATTTTGCTGGTGTCTTTTCATCACTGCAAACCATTATACAAACCAACACATACATATCACCAAACCACGCTCTGGACGAATGACCGCCGCGTTGAAGTCCAGTAAAACAACAAACAAGAAGAAGAAGTAGAACTAAACCACGTACATATTCAACCGTTGTTTATCCAACAACCAAAAATACCTTTGAAACGTACGACCTCAACCCTCAATACTCCATCGTTAGCTATTGGATTTTCCTATCGGTTTTTTGCAATAGATCACAAAATTATCCTAGTTTGTGGATCTGCACTGGTTATTCCGAAAATATCCGAAGTTTCGGATTCCAAGGTGGGAGTACTGGGGAAAGTACCTGTCCAGGGAAGGTTGGCAAAATATTTTTAGATGCGAAACATGACATGCGAGGTAATCAGGAGACATTTTACGGGATCCTCCATAAAAGTGGCCATATTCAAATATTTTCCAAACCTGGCTTTCGACACATCAAACTTCATGAGTTTGCAAAACTTTGTCTTCGAAGGACATTCTGAGGGTGTATGACCATACTGGTTACTTGGAGAGGTCTTGGGGGATCCGAGTTCTTCTGGGAAAGTGACCATATTCAAATCTTTTCTAAAACCTCGCTTGCGACATAAAAAAACTTTATGATTTTACAAAACTTCGCCTTGGGAGGATATTCTGTGTGACCATACTGACCACACCAGGATGTCCTGCGGATTCAGAGTTCGTCCGAGAAAGTGGCCATATTCAAATCTTTCCATACACATGGCTTGCGATAAATCGAACTTTATGATTTTGCAAAAATAGGTCTTCGGAGGACATTCTGAGGATTTCCGACCATACTGTCTACATAGGAAGGCTCTAAGGGATCCGAGTTCCTCCGGGAAAGTGGCCATATTTAAATCTTTTCCCAAACCTAGCTTACGACAATATCAAAATTTATGATTTTGCAAAACATTATCTTGGGAGGACATTCTGAAGATTCCTGCAGGCCCCTCCGGAATCCGCGTTTCTCCGAAAAAGTGGCCATATTCATATCATTGCCCAAACCTTCATAATTTGGCAAAACTAGGTAATGAAAAGACGTTTTAAGGATTTCAAACCATACTGGCCACTTAGGGAGACCCTGCAAGATCCAAGTTCCTCCTGCTGGGTGGAAAAGGTTATTGGACCATATTGATCCAAAGACAATGTTTTGCAGACTCATGCGGTTTGATATGTTACAAGCCAGGTTTTGTTTTGGTTTTGGTTATGACTACTTTCCTGGAGGAACTCGGACCCCGCAGGACTTCCTTGAGTAGCCAGTATAGTCAAACACCCTCAGCATGTCCTCTGAAGAAGTCTTGCAAAATCATGAAATTTGTTTTGTCGCAAGCCAGGTTATCGAAAAAATTTGGATATGGCCATTTTTTCGGCGGAATTTCGATCCCAAAGGACCCCCCTAAGTGACCAGTATGGTCAGTAATCCTCAGGATGTCCTGCGAAGACCTAGTTTGGCTAAATCATAAAGTTTGATATCTCGCAAGCAAGAGTATGGTAAGAAATTGGTTATGACCACTTTCCCGGAGGAACACGAAATCCTGCAGGGTCACCCCAAGTGGCCATTCTGGTAAGACACCTTAAGAATGTCTTTCAAAGACAAAATTTTGCAAAATCATGAAGTTTGATGTGTCGCAAGCCAGGTTTTGGTAACGATTCCAATATGGCCATTTTTCAAGGAACTCAAATCCCACTGGGCCTCTTTTACTGGCTAGTATGGTCAGAAATCCTCAGGATGTCCTCCGCAGACCTATTTTGCAAAATCACGAGGATCGGTATGTCGCAAGCCAGATTTTGGAAATGCTTTGAATATAGCTACTTTTCCGGAGGAACTCCGATCTGGTGAGACCTCCCTAAGTGGCCATAAGAATGTCTTTCAAAGACAAAGTTTTGCAAAATCATGGAAATTTGATGTGTTGGATAGTTCCGTAGTAATGGTCATTTTAGTTTCCGTGTTAAAAATGTTTGCTGTCGGCCTCTCAGGTAATAAAATAAATTAGAACCCCCCTCCCCCCCAACAATCCCCCTATCCCGCTCCCTACGCCCCACCAATCCCCCCCAACCCCTCTCCCCCCCCAAACCCACGCTACATATCAAGAGGTGGAATTTTTGACTTGGCAATTTTTTTCAAAATAAGAGATGGTCTACTGTATATCTTATGTTCTGAACGCCAGGACAGTTTGGATGAGCTAGAGCATCCCAAAGTTATCTTATTATTTAATACGTTCGAAAATATTAATTGAATATGCTTGAATACGTGACGTAACTCTGTATAGCCCAAAAAGCTTCTCTTGCTACCGTAGATTTCAAGTTTTAAACTCCAGGACAGTTTGGATTACCTAGAGGATCACACATTTATAAAAATAATGACTGTCAACCTTTCATAAGCTTCATTTAATATATTTGAGTACATATCGTCACCTTGTAAAGCCCAAAAACTACTGTTACAACTGTAGATCTTATGTTCTGAACTCCAGGACAGTTTGGATGCCTATAACATCACAAAATTATCAAATATTGACTGTTGACCATCCAAAGGGTTCATTGGATATGTTTGAATACATATCGCAACTTTATATAGCCCCAAAAGCTACTGTTACAACTGTAGATTCGAAGTTCTGAAATCAAGTACATTTCTAGATCAACCCAGAAAGATACAAAAATGTTTAACGATTATCAACGAGATTTTATTAATACGCGTGCATTCGTACCATATTCTTATACAACGCTTTACACTATCAATAAAGCATTGATTTTTAGTTTCTGAACTTCTTCAAATTCAGGATATTCTAGGTCGTCAATTAGGCCTTAAACTCATTTTGTTTTCCCCAGATGGAAGTTATTTCCCAGTTAGAATTGATGTAGAATAAATTTGCCGAATACAGTGTATACTTTTATTCAATCTATGATTTCATAGAGCCATTTCTCTTTTGGGGTCACATAGTTGGGAACATACAAAAAAACATGTCCCAACATTGGTCCATGACTCTGTTGTAAAATCATTGTGTTTAGCTATAGACTTATAAATATGGAACGGTCAACTATTTAACTGAACAAATTCAGTTGCATTACTTGATTGATCGTTTCAATTGAGCCAATATTCTGATCATCGAAGATCGTGTAGAAAATCTGTTCTAGCGTAACCAGTCATATTATGAAGTCCCAGACGTTCAAGAAATCGAAAATTTCGCTGAGCCGAAATAATGGAGAATATTGGCTCAATGCTTGGATATATGCGATCACTTAATAAGTAACATGATTTGTTTAAATCTATTGAAAATTAAGAGCAATCATAGACAAATGAAGGAGCTAGGCTCACTATTAGGCATAACAACCCTATGTAACAACTTTACTCAAAAGTTTTGAACTTCGACTCAAAAGGTATATTTTGGCCTGATTTTTTTTCTTGGCCAACAGATATTTACTGCGAAATTGATCATTTCTGAATGTTCAAAAAAGTATACAAGATAGAACTTTCAACACACACACGCATTGTATACCTTAATTTAATTCCTCAAAATTTGAAGATATGTGAAACGGTTCGTGAGTTATAACCGATTCTGTTGTAAATATGCGTCCTTTAGCAATGTATTTTTGAAAAATGAATTTGAAAAATAACCGATTTTGAGTTTTAAGATGTTTATTCTACTATGAACATTTCTCTACCAGCCCCAAACCAAATAATCAACATCTGAAAAGGTTTGCCAACTAATAAAGACAAGTTTGCCACATTAAAATTAGTTTGTTTTAAAATTCTACACTGAACCCAAACATCCTCCTTTTATCGAATGAATCCTCCGTCGGTTCATATTGAGACAATGGAATCGCACTTTTCGTTTAAATTCGAATTTGTTCTCAGTTCAAATTGCGAATGGATGACATGTATGGAATCGTCATCATTGGATTTAATTCAAACCATACTTAAATGGCGGATGATGCAGACAGTTTTGAAACTAACATCGTATTCTGATTGTCATACAACACATCCATGTTTCGTATCCATCGTCATACGAACCGAACCATAAGACGTCTCATCCAAATTCCAAATGCATGCTCGTTGAAATCGTGCGCAATTAGATTGACTTATCACACGATCTTGGGATGATGTTTGGGTTCAGTGTAGAAGCTTCAGGAAAAATATTTTGCTGACAAATTTTAATTAAGAAAGCTGGAGCAAAATAACTGAACAAGAGTTATTTTACAAAACTTTTGAAAATTCTTCTATAATTCTTCCTTGATATCTTTATTTCGGTTACTTCTAGTCACCTGGAATAGTTCACGTGTTACAAAATCGTTAGTTTATTAATTCCCGAATAAAATACGAAACATGAGAAGTTTTTAAAGGGACTTCACTGATATTTTTTCTTCTTCAAACTTCAGGCAAAGTTTTAAAAAAATAGCTTCTGTAACATGGAGAAGTTCTTCTATAATCGCTAGGATTTTTACCATTTTTAGTGAACTTGAAAGTTTGAAGAACCTTGGAAACGCTTTTCTTCGACTTTCTATCTAGCTTTGAAAGTTTTTACATGAATTAGGGCCATAAGTTCGTATGACACTAGGCCGATTGGGTCCTAAGGCTGAATTTTTAGAAATTGGAATATTGTACTTTTTTTTTTTCGAACATGAATCCAATTAAATTTTATGGGAGATTTTTCCTTCTTTCAATCATGTGCTTGTCTGTATAAAAAATTTCAATCTGCTGACATGTCTTGTGTTGCATTCTGCATATTGGATTTATCCTTCTTTCAAATGAAAGCTCTGTGCCAGGCTAAACAACAATAAGAAAAGAACTGAATGATTCCCAAGTAACATTACAAATACCATCCAGCTTTATTAAGTTTTATTGAAGTTTTATGAAAGCCACTTGAAATTAATTTGGTTTTATTATGGCAGTAAGATGTGCCAATATGTTTCAAGTTTTAGTCAGGTTCATGAAAGCCTACACAGCTTATTTCAACCGTCTGTCTTCTAAAGTTCATTTTACTAATATCAAAGGTTTTATTTTGACCTTATGAACTCGTATGCTGTTTTGAAATGTCGTTTTAGGACTCATTTAAATTATCTTATTATGGTCAGTTGAAAAAAAAAGTTTTATAACCATTTTGCCTCCAGTAAATGCATTAAACGGCCAATCGGCATTGAGGAAAGTCACCAAATTACCAAATAGTTTTATAGTAGCTATTGCGAAGATAAATTGGCGTTTTGGCAAAACTGTGATTTTTTTCCAATCGCCATGAAATAACTGAAATGTGGAAAAATAAATACACCAAATTTTAAATGTAATACAAATGAACTCTAGGGTTTTTTTTTCATTAGGGCGAATCTGCAATTGAGAGACTCTCTTTGATTACTTTCTCTTTCATTCATATTCCATTCAGCGTTCCGTTTTTCTTTCAACTATTTGTAGAGTATGGTAGTCAGCACTGTTGTTTTTCTATCTGTACTAAAGAATCCCTCAAAAGATTTATAATGGCGCTGTAATAAATGAAAGAGAGCGAGAGAGGAGAGAGCCTCTCATTGTTGGATTCGCCTTTTTGAAAAAAATCCTAGAACTGTAGATTAAAGACCACTTTTGCCATTCTTTTAGATAGCCTTATTGCATTCCACAAATTTTCAGGACATTCTTGATTAATTTATCGAATATATTTGTTTCAATTTTGTTTTTGTTGATGAAAACTTGCATTATCTACGAGGCACTTTTATTTTCGGCTCTCACCGTGCCAATATTCACCATAAAATTAAATGCGCATATGATTTGGAGCATGATACGCTGTAAAATCTCAATTTATTTTGAAAAATTTGCTATAAAGCAAAATTTTCCGCAACACCAAAAAATTTTTTTTAGATATTATTTACTGTTAAATGAATCCGAAGAGCAGAGTTTCGAACAAAGCAGAACAACAAAAACCAACCACGATATCATCGTGAAGATTGACAACTGTAGCCATTTGGCCGTATGCAGGTTTTCATGGCAACAAATAGGTTTTATGAAGGTTCTCAGGTGGTCATAACGTCTTTCACTAGAAACATTTTCAAAATCTGTAGGTCTTGTAAGGTTTTATTAATGGTTACAACCGTCAAGATTGGGCCACTTGTATACATTTGAAGATGCTCGAGAGGTGTTGTGGACAAAACAGTTTTGAATGTAATTCTATCAACAAAGCCGGAAGGAGTGCTATACGGCTGGAATAAAACTAAAACTGTTACTCGGGTTGTACACTGATTCGGTCTCGTGACCCATTTGGTCTAATGACCTTTTTGGCTCAATGACGGATTCAGTCTTATGGCGTTCGGCCAAATTACCCATCACCGCATTTTTCAAATTTGGTGCATTTTTATTGTTCAAACTACGGTAAAACTCTTACGGATTTCGATGTAATTTTTCTATGAAATTCAGTTGTTTTCCTCTATAGGGTGGAGCACTACTTCGGAAGGGTACCAATTTTTCTCTATCATCGTAATGACTCAGCCGTTTTCAAACCAAACTTATTGATTTTTTGTACAAAATTAGTACTTGTGTGATGGCCGTAGTATGGAATTGGTCCGCTTTCAAAGTAGTGCGAAACCTTGATCCTTTGGACGTTCTTCTACACACTTTCGGGCAACAAAACAACATCTCCTGTCACTAATTTTAGTTCCAACTTCCGGGATAGGTCTGGGTGCCTTGCACAATCTTACTAATGCAAACTGCACCTGGTCGCAAACTCTCAATTAATATCTGTGGAAGTACATTTAGAACATTATGTGAGAGCAAGCAATAAGCAAATTGTGAAAGCAATAAGCTTGAATTTCTAAATAAGAAGAAGAAGTCTTAATTCCATTGGCTCATACCTGTCAACAAAAAGACCTTCTAACCAGACTTCCTAGTTTTCCGATACTAAAAGCACTTCAACTTCTGACGAATTACGAACGCACAACCGACCAGCGATTGAGGACTCTAACAGTTCATGGACTTTCAGAAAAGCAACAGGTCTTTGAGCTTTTTTTGCGTTGCGGCAGCAGCAAAGTCCCATTCAAATCAGAAAGTTTCGGAACGAAACTGGTCTACTAGCAGTTCACGAAATCACCAGGAAGAAAAAAAAGGTAATCAACCACAAACAAAAAAAAAACTGAACAACCCCTAACGCCTATTTGTTTGAGGAATGTTGTTTTCCTTGCTTCCAGTGTATTTATATTATCTATCCGCCAGCGAGAGCTTATGGGATGTTGTTGATACCGTTCGAGCGATCTCCATATCACCTAAAACGGACGGCTGCCGACGACTTGTTCGGTGTGTTGGTTTGCTGCTGCCGCTGCTGCTGATTATTTTGTATTTTAAAATTCCAAACTGCCTCTTTCTCTCGGCGCGAACTTTAGACCGCCGCACACACAGCATCATCATCATCATCATCATCATCATCGAATCAAACCCAGTTGGTGGTGGTGCAAGATGATGATGACGGAGCAGAAGAAGAAGAAGAAGTGATAATGTATTGACTCGCACGGGGCGGAATACAAATTTTCGTTTCGTTTTCATTCATACATTCATTCATCGTTTCATCGATGGCTCTGCTAGCCCTGCCCTGATCGCCGGTTGTGAATGAATTGTGCGCTATTTTCAATGATCGGTTTTCTAATTTTACCTAACATTACAGAATTGTTCCACCTTGGTGAAGCTTGTTTGCCCCGTTCCGTCTCTTTCGCTCCCGAATGCTCCGATTCGTGTCAACTTTGTGTGCTGATGATAATCGGCTCATAGAAAAATGGAAGAAAAAAAAAATTATCCAAGCTCGAAACGGTGCCATCGGCGCCGACACGCAACTCTTTTGATTGTCTAACTAGTGGTCGTAAAACAGACGAACGAATAAATTCGTGAATGTTTCCCAGAAACTTGGACCTTCGCAAGCAGCCAGCAGAAGCTCCTTCGGCGCTATGCCGTGTAGTCGTCGTCCTAATCGCTAATGCTAAACGCGCAGTCAGTCCTCCTGTCCCGATGGGGAGTTTGATGTGAATATTAAACTTGGAATTTGAAAAATTTGAAATATTTAAGCCAATCTACGACGACCGTGGAGATTGATCAATCAGTTTAGGAATTTGATGAATGCCTCGGCCACTACTCCCTCTTTGCAAACGGCATTTACCTGTACGCAACCTACGCTGGTTGGTAACATACTTACAGGTGGGGAGGAGTCTATATCCGCCTATCTCTCGATTTATTTTTTAAGTTAGCTCAATTTGAATGTTGGTAAGCATTTGTACTAATCGTTTCTTTTCTCTTATCTTTTCAGGTATGAACCAGTTTGTTTAAAGAAAAAGGATTGGAGGTATTTGTTAGGCGCTAATCAATTGATTTACGATAAGTTCATAACTGAACAATGCTGTTGCTTATCGCAAGGTTGTGCCATCGGTGTTGTTTGCATTTTCGGGTAAAAATACTTACCCTCTAGCTATCTCTGCAAAGTTATGCGATTTGGTTGCGGATTTATTAATAACAGTTCCTCAACAGTTACGATTGTTTGTACGCAGGTTTTTGATGGATTGTAAAGTCTGTAAACTAACTTCATTGAAGGTAGTGCCTTCACTAATCCTGTCAGAAAATAATATACATATATTGGTATATTCCCATGTGCGCATCAGTAAACAGAGTGCACACAATAGATCGCCAGAATAACTATACAAGCCACAGTGGTACATGAGCGTCTTCCAACCGGACATTTTTGCCTGTTGAAATGGTGGACATAGTCCGTGCTTCGACCTACCCCGCAGTGGGATGTTAGGCAAAAATGTCGTTGGTTCGAGTACCACTGTACACATGCCCTTTTCGCTCAATTTTCATAAAACATCTGTTAGATTTCCAAGCCTGCCGCACACTAGCGGAACTATCAAAACTTTCTCTTCATATCTTTCATTCTAGCCAAAAACATTGTTGTTCACTCTCGGTGCCTCATGGTGATGAGCGAACATCTCCTTCTACATCATAATCGTTACTCCTCGCACGGAGAATATATAACATAACAATTAATGTATATATTGGTTGTTAAATTTATGGATTAACTGTTCAGTAAGCAAATTTACATACATTTTCTTGCAAAGTTTAGGAGCGAGATAAGGCGCTAACACATTGGCAAATTATTGCCAGACATTTGGTTCAAATGCTTAAAGTCCACCCACAGGCAAAATGTGCATAAACTTATCTCTCTAGCATCTATGCTCCCAACGATAAAATACAAATCATCACATTATTAAACACTAAATGAAAACGTTTGGTATGGGAGGCCCACGCCTTCTTCCTTAATTTGATTCAAAGTAGTGGAGCAGTCTTGCAGTCGTCTGCGGCACATGCTTCGCAAAAAAATGATGCATTCAAGAAGCCATCATTTTCCAGGATGCTTTTACGAATTGGCAGCTTTAGCGGAAGATTAGATTTGATGCAATTTCTTGCCAAATTTAGCAAAGATAAACATGCAGAGTACTGCCTGAATCGGATTACTGTGTTCGTTACATTTATCTTAGAGATAACTTGTTGCTTCTTCAAGGACATCAATTTTGATCATTCCAGCATAAAATCAATTTCACTTACGATTTGCCAAAATTTCGATCACATTCCCCCAACTTACGAGACAATCGATCGAGACCTGCTATAGCAGATTATGGAAGAATATGGATGTTCAAATGAACTGACGCGGTTGGTCAAAGAAACGATGGATCGAGTCATCTGTGTCGTCCGAGTCTCAGGGACACTTTCGAGATCCTTCGAAACTCGGAAAAACGGCGAGGTGATAGATTATCATGGTCGCTATTTAACACTGCTTTTGAGGGTGGATAGACACGAGTGAAGCATGTTGAATTGAGCTTGTCATCAATGTGCCAAAGACAAAATACAAGACGGGAAAAGGCTCACTAGAAGACAAGGATAGCCTACCACACCGAGTTCGGATAGCCGCGACGATAAACGAATTCATGTATCTGGGTCATTGGGAACCGCCGATAACGGCACCAGTAAAGAGGTACAATGGTGCATTAAGGCTAGCAATCGTGCCTGCTTTGGTTTCCGAAGGACGCTAAGTTCTAACAAAGTTTGCCGAGCTACAAAGTTGACCATCAACAAGGCATTTATTAGACTGGTAGTCCTCTACGGCCACGAAACATGGACATTGCTAGCGAAGGACCAACGTGTCTTGGTGTCTTTCAACGGAATGTGTTGGGTAATGAACCACAAATTGCATCAGTTACTGGGAGAACCTCCAATCGTTCGGCTCGACTACGGTGAGCTGAACATGTCGTGAGAATGTCTTACACACTAACAAAATATCATGTAAATTTCTGTCTCCTAGGACCGATACATAAAGTCGCCCTTTATCACATTAGAATGAGTTAAAAAGGATGAGAAAATAAATTCAATCAAACACATCTTTTGTCGAATTGCGTATGTATCAGTTTCAGGAGGCATAGTTTTATACGAAATCTTTTATTTTATTTACACGTCTCGTGTAAAATTTCTAAGAGTATACGACAGCCCAGTAAAAATGATTCTCGATAGTTATCTGACGGGCACAAGGAAAATAGTCGGATCGATCAAGTAGAAGATGATTTGCGGACCCGTTGCAGCGGAAAATATGCGGGAAAAGTCGGGAATTTTCGTCGTTTGGCCGACTGTCAACTGGAAGGTATTACCGCAAGTAAATTACGCAACACGAACTTACAGATTCAGTGGGTGTGATTCGACAAGCCATTTCCAACCATTTGGAAGCCATAGGAATGATCCAAAAGCAAGGCAATTGGGTACCATACGACTTGAAGCCATCATTCCAAGAAGAATTAGGCAATTTGACAAAATTTGTTAAAAAACTGCTCATCCTGTCGCAAATACTACGATGGAGTAAGGATTTTTAATAAACGAAAAGTCTAGTGGTGAACCCAACTGAAAAGAGCTTGGTAGCTCAGAGAATTGTCTACAAACTATCAACGATGTTGAGATCACGAAGTCCTTGATATAGGATGCACGCAACAAACGTGCATCATTTTGTACTCAAAAACCTCGAATGCTTTACTATGGGGCCAATTACAAAAATCGAGTCGACCGTTACTTTGCTCGACATCGACAAATGTCGAGATCGACGAAAAAAAATCGAGTTAGTCGACTCAATCGATCACTTCGAAAAAGTGACTGATCTTTCACATTTTGTCGTGAAAGAGTATGGTTTGATATGCGATTTTCATCAGTACAGGGTAATTGACTGAGCAAGGTAACACACTAAAACATTATTTTGACTTCAGGAAAAAAATAAGGATCAAACACCTTCGAAGGTCAAGATCACATTTCCTAAAAGTTAAGAAGAGGACTTTCCAGAAAAACAGGAGAGCACTTCAGCTTCAGGAAAATCCTAGAGGGTTTGAGCTGTTTAGTGGAACACTTGTAACTATAAATTAGAAGAAAAATTAGCAATCTCCATTTAATTCCAACTACCTTTGCTTATCTTCGACAGATACGCGTATTTCGTCTACAATGTGCAGACTTCTTCAGTGTCGAGTTATTAGTATGAGAAGATGGATTTTTCTTCTAATTTATAGTTTCAGTAAAATGTTTATGGGACAGGACTACTTAGAAGTTTGGAACATTCCAGAGGTTTTGGAGTTTTCCCGGAAATTCAAGACGGACAGGAAAAACTAACTTTTCCGAAGTTCAGGAAGAACCTAACCAGGTTGGTCGTTATCTAACATATTTCAAAAGTTCTGAAACAAACTTCCACAAAGCTCAGAACGTCTTTGAAATTCAGGAGAGAACTTCTCTGAAGTTCAAGAAAGAACTTCTCAGAAGTTCCAGAAGAAACTTCCCAACATTTTTGTTGGAACTTCCCAGAAATACTAGAGAGCGTTCCCGAAGTTCAGAAGAGAACATGTTAGAAGTTCAGAATGAGGATTTTTCAAAGTTCATTCTTCAAAGAACAGAACGAAACTATCGAGAAGAATAGTGGGTACTTCCTAGTAGGACCAAGATTTTCTCAGAAGTTCAGGAACAAAATTCTCGAAGTTCAGGAGAAAACTTCCCGGAAGAAACTCCCAAAAAAATCCTAGAGGAATTTTCCTAGACATGTTCCTAGAGAACTTTCCCAAAGTTCGGTGACATTTTCTGCGAAGTTTAGGCTGGGCCTTATGGGATGTTTAAATAGAATAAGCTCAGAAACAAAATTCAGAATTTTAGGAAAAAACTTACCTGAGACATAAGAGGTAATAGAGTCAGAGGTTCCAAGAAACTTCTCTGAACTTCTCTGAAAATTTCCCAAAAGCCTAGTTGGACCTGCTCATAATTACTAGAAAACTATCCTGAAGTTTAGATTGTGGTTTTCTCGAAATTCAGGAATTCCCATAAGTTCAGGTAGATACTTCTGAGAAAACAGGAAGAGTCTTTCTGAAGTATAGGGGGTACTTCCTAGAAGTTAAAGCAGGAAGTTTTCAGAAATTCAGGAAGCTCCCCAAAGTTCAGGACAAAACTTTCCTGAAGTTCCGAAGAGGACTTCTCAGAAGTACAGGAACAAACTTTCAACAAATTTTGGAAGATTTTCCACGAAATTCTGGAGAGAACTTTTTCAGTTTTGAAGAAATTTTCTTCGCATTTCAGTATGGGACTCATTAGAAGTTTCGACAGTAACTAAGTTCAGGAAAAAAAAAAACGTGTCAATTGCTCCTGGAAGGTTAAGTTGGGTTGTTAAGTGTGAATTCTGGGAGAAAACTTCTAAAAATTTCAATCAAGAGCTTTGTCGAAGGTCAGGGAAGAGCTTCCATGAAATTCAGGAGATAATCACTAACGAACAGAAGAAGCAGTTTTTACAAAAATCATTCATATGACCATAATGATATTTATTGCGCATGACACCATATTAAAATATGGTAAACACCGTCTCCTCAACCGTTCTAGGCACCGTCTAGGACACAAACTCATGTAGGAATTACATTTCCTTGGTTTCCATCTCACCTCGTTCAAGAGGTTTGATCGGTAAAAAAAAACTTCTATGAAGTTTAGCAGAGAAGAATAAAAAATCATCAAAAAAGTTTCGAGAATTCTTCCAAAACTCAGAGAATTCTCCAAACATTCAAAAACAAAATTCCTCGACTCTGAAAAAATCCTTACTTTAGGGTACCAGAAGTTAAGGAAAAAGATTGAATGCTTTACAGTTAACAGTTGAGTTCCGTTGCCGACTCGATCAGTGTCAGTCGGCCTTCTGTAATGTACACTTGTGCTCGACTTCTTCGATTTATTTCTGTTTATGTTTAGAAACTTCAAAAATAGCTTCAATCCAATTTATATTAGTTTATTTTTCCAGTTCAAATTAGCCGAAAATGCGGGAAAAATTCGGGAAACATGCGAGAATTTTCAAATTAAGATTTCGTGGCCACCCTGTAGAATGGAGACAACCTGGAGGAATTCTGTTTACTGATGCGCACATGGGAGAGGAACTCTCTCCTTTTTGGAGTCGGTTTTGATCTCGCACCGACTGACGATCAAAACAAACGAATCAAAACAAACCCAAAAAGGAGAGAGTTCTCTCCCATGTGCGCATCAGTAAACAGAGTGCACAACAATAGATCGCTAAGAATAAACTATACAAGCCACAGTGGTACATGAGCGTCTTCTCCATGCGTCAACTTTTGCCTGTTGAAGTGGCGGACTTGTTCCGTCGCTACAACCTACCCTGCAGTGGGATGTTAGGCAAAGATTGACGTCCATGGTTCGAGTACCACTGGATACATGCCCTTTCGCTCAATTTTCAAAAAACATCTGTTAATTTTCCTACCTGCCGTACTCTGACGGACCTTTCAACACTTTCTCTTCACATCTTTCATTCTAGCCAAAAACATTGTTGTTCACTCTTGGTGCCTCATGGTGATGAGCGAACATCTCCTTCTACAGCAAAAAAAATGTTCCGATTTGATTTTGATGACGTCTTGGCCATATCTTCCAATACTATTCATATTTTAGACACTGTTGGCTAACAGGAGCGGCCATTTTGTTTCACCTCATCTCTGCTGTGCAAAATTTCTCAATTGGCCGGAATTGAGGGCAATCGGGTAGATTGATATCCTTTTCGAAGGAATCCATCCCGTTGTCTCGATATCGCTGTAGTACCTCTCCGCTTTAGTTGCAGCTTGCCAAATCAGGTCAAAATTTCACATAGGTCAATTTGAGCTTCGATGAACGGAAGAATACAATACACAGTATCTATGCACAGAAAAAAATAATAAATTATAATAGACCACTAAGGTGAAATTCGCAAACGTTCTACGATTGGGCAAACTTCGCAGCAAAAATCGATGACTCGGAAACTTTTTTATGTTCATATTACTAATTTCAACTCTTTATTCTTATGATTTAGTGGATGTTTTGCTTCAACCGAATTGTAGACATTTTAATTCAGTGAAACTTTGTTGAAAAACTTAACTTCTATCTCATCTACGTATCGTTTTATAACAGCTTTTCTAATTTTCCTCAGGGTGGGACTTCGAAAACACGGTATTTTTGTTGTAATTTTTTATTTAAATTTAAGTTGGAAAACTTTGTAAGGATAACATTTAGCACATCAAATGACGCATATTTTTTTAAAACCAGATAGTTGCTGGTTATTGTATTAAAATAAGGTAGAGGTTGAAGTGTAAAAAATACGTGTTTGTAAGATATCTTGCAAACACGGAATACCTGAACTGAAAGTACAAACTTCCATCTAAAAGATTTATGCAAGATTGTTTGTCTCCGTTGGTCCCCGCAGGAGAAAAACTCGTTTTAAAAATGGTAGTTTTGTATTTTTTTTGCAATTATCAGCATCAACAATCAAAGAGCTTAACAACGTGATTTTTTTATGAAAATGTTTATGTTTTTATATTAACCCATCTGCATTTATTTGTTGATATTTATATCACAGACAAACAGACATGACGCATTGAACATTTTGCACTCCAAATAATCGTCACTAACATGCGTGCACCATCTATTGAGCACAGTCTGATGGATGATAAAGCTGAACAGATGGCGGTAGTGTGCTAACGCCAAACGTAAGAAATATGCGCGCTATTTGTGGCGACACTACCAAGTAAGAAACATTTGAATTGACCGTCTAATGCCTAATCGATAAAGAAACTGCAAATTTTATGTCTGTTTGTCTGTGTTGACATATTCATATTTGTTTACTTACATTTCGGTTCGGGGTTTCCATCATGAATAACTTCTGTGAAACGAAATGAATCGTAACGATCTTTTTTAGCATTGAAAACTGAAACATTTTAAAACAAACATCCTGTTGCTGATTGGATCACTAGGAGCACTTCGTCCAGATATTAAATGACCCAAGCTTTGGCTCGTTTAAATGAGATGCACAGTTGTCCACAGCCATTCCACAGGAAAAATTATGTTGAGTCATCGAAATTTCGTCAACTTTGGTATAGTTCTTCCTCACATAAGAAATATTAGACTTGTATATTTTTTATTCCGCCATTAAGTTTATGATTTTCATGTTAGGGCGGTCCAAAAAATCTATATTTTTTAAAACGCCTTTTATTTTCAAACGCTCATGAGTCCGGAACCGCTTAACCGGTTTTTCAGTTGACACGTCAAATAAAACAATTTTTGATGCAGTTTTTAGAATAATCACGAAGCACTCAAAATTTTGGAATTTTTGGAAAAAGTACGTAGCAATTGCATTTTTTTTTTTACCGCGAGGATCTCCATTGCATGTACAAAATTAAATATTTCTAGACGTTTTGTTATTTCCTGCAGCTACATTGAACATTCTTTCATTTGAAGTGTCAACCGTAACAATCGGTTCAGCGGTTTAGAATTTATGAAAAAAGAACTATACAAATTTTGACGCAATTTTCAAACGCACTATAACTATTTTCTATGAAATATCTGTATATTTAACATTAAGTAGCCAGCCAATGTGTGTTTAAGCAGATTTAGCGTGACTAGAGGCTCTGGCATTAAAAAACAAAAAAAATGATGACTGTTTTCTTGACCACCGTGAGATAGCTTCATTATACGGCAAAAATTAAAAAAAAGAAACAAATGGTTTCTCAAAATAAATAAGTTCTTTAGGACATTTTTTTAACATGTCATAGTAGTCTGTTACCGTTATGTGACACTATTTACAGTGCCTCTGGAATTTTCATCCTACTTAGAAATGATCAAAAACTTTAAAAGAAATGCAAAAAAAAAAATGAAATGGATTCAAATTCACTAATGTGGAAAATAAGGAAAATTATTCAAAAAGTACACATTGAGGATTCAGGAATTTTCCTGTTCCTGTTCCACTTCTTCAGCTTCCTTGATAGCTCGTTTCTGGTATCGTTCTTTCGCTTCCTGTACTACCTTTCTTTCACTTTCATCGGAAATTCCATCTTTTTCAGCCAGGGATGAAAAATACTCTTCTAATAATGATAAAAACGTCAAAAAGGGTTTTGTCATCCAACTACTGTCAGTAATCCCACCACCACAGTTCTCAGGAGCACTTCCAAGTTGAAAATCTGCTGCGGTAACTGCAATTGGTGTTTCATTTCCTTGTCTGTGAGTTGTTTAAGCACTTCCTGGAAAGAACCAGTTCCTTAGCTGATGCTCCGATACTGCCGCTCTGTGTTTTCCAAATACATCAGATTTCCTGGCGAAGACTTCAGGATGCCTCTTGACGAATAAAGTTCTGTCAAGTTAGAATCCGAAATCACTTATTGTGTCGCAGCGGCACGGAAAGTAACCACTGCAAGAATTATTTTACCGCGGTTTGTTTACCTAAGCGCCCCCTTTCTGTGGTATAAATGTTACGTTGATAATCCAGCATGATCCGCAATAAAAATCGCAAAAACGTTGAAAATCGCCAAATCAACCGTGTATGATGTGTTCAAACGTTTCAGGGAGCGAAAGAGCGTGAATCGAGTGCCTCTAAATAAGCGTCGTAGTGGAACATATGACCGCAAGCTGAACCAGAAGGTGTTGAGAATCGCCAGAGCAAACTCTGAACTATCAGATAATGAAGTCGCACAAAAATACGCTTTTGCTCGCAGTACCGTACGAAGAATTCGTTTTCGAGCAAGATATCGTTCTTGTCGAGCCAGAAAGCAACCAAACAGAACGTTGAAGCAAAGTTTCGTCAACTCGAGCTCGGAAATTGTACCAGCAGGTTTTGATGAAGTACCAGGGATGTCTGCTCATTGACGATGAAAGTCTACGTCAAAATGGATTTTGGACAGCTTCCTGGTCAAAAATTCTACATGGCGACGACACGAGGAGATGTTCTACGAAGTATAAGATTGCTATTATGGACAAATTTGCCAAAAAAAAAACTGATGATTTGGCAAGGGATATGCAGCTACGGAGCAAAGACCAAAGTGTTCGTGACGAATAAGACGATGGACTCGTAGCTGTACTAGGAAGAATGCCTCAAAAACCGCGTACTACCTTTCATTAAAGCCCATAAAGGTCCCGTGAAGTTTTTGGCCAGATTTGGCGAGTTGCCACTACAGCCGGGAAGTCATCCAGTGGTACCGCGATAATAACGTAGATTTAATCGATAAAAACATACACCCCCCAACTGCCCGCAGTTCCGGCCCATGGAGAAATTTTGGGCAATAATGAAGCGGAAGCTTAAGAAAAGTGGAAAAAACGGCTTGGGTCGCAACTTAGATGACCAAAATGTGACACAAGTGTGCCAAGGAAGTAGACTCCGGAGGTATGCAGCGTTTGATGGGAGGCATAAAAAAGAAAATGGAAATTTTCATTAAAAACGAAGTGAAATGATTTGTATTGATATTCAAAGTACAGTGAATTACATTTGTTTTGATGTATTAAACTTATTTGTACGTCAATCCATTACCGAGATACAGATAATCTTATTATTCCGGCTTCTAAATGGATATAGCTTTAGAGGCGCACCGAAAAATTCGACAAGCTACCTCAACCTCAGATACATTTACTTAGAATTCTAAGGTAAACATTTTAAATAATGGAGATGATCAGAAAGTAAATTTCAAAAGATCTCTTCTCGATTATTAGAAAATTGTTTGGCAATGAAAGAGTTTGGCGTCGGACAGAAACTCAATGGCTTCTTATTTTTAGCTCTATTAAAGAGATGTTAGCCAAGGCTGCTGCGTTCATCAAGTTGTCCTTAAATTTACTCTGAAAGCACACATTTGCTATAATGAAATTTGTTTAAAAAAAAAACTCTAATTTACGCCATTGAAATTTTTGAACAAAATCAGGAATCATACGCATAAGTTCGTAGGTCGAGATTGGATCAATTTACTAACCATTGCTGCCTTCAATGTTTTTAGATTGGAAGTTTCTCAGTGAATTTACTCACATACAATTTCACATTATAACGAATCTTCCGTCCACTCCCTACCGTCCAATCCTCCAGAGCACCACCTCGATTCACTGCCCTACTAACCGTTCATTGAGCCGGGTTTTCCCCAAACAAACCCCCCGAAAAAAGTGCTCATTGTATCTCAATCAAAATCAAGCCTTACATTCATGCTCTTGGAAACGGTCGCTAATTCCGTTACATTCCAATCAACTTCTCAACTAGTAGAGCGAGCTGACTCCTCTCAGCTGGAGCAAACACAAACGCCGCAAAACTAGATCACTTGCTCACCAATACCAAGCCGGGACCCGTCGCTCAGAAGTTGACCACCAACTCCACCATCTCGAAGCAGTCCCGAATGGAAACTTTCCTCACTTGTGGAAGATCGTACTCGGCAGAGCATTTCTTCGCACCGAGGTTACACTTACTGTACCGGGTGAGGGCTCGATCACCTCAATAGCGAAAGACGCCTAGTCACACCGATCTCACAAGGTAGGCCGTAAATCGAAGCTCGCGCACGTGTTTGCCGCCTTTTGGGACCAACATTGACGTCACACGGCAAACGGTCGGGGCGGTACCTGCCCTCCGTGGTGTTGAACGGATCGGAACGTGGAAACGGTTGGAATTTCACGGACTGCTGCTGGCACGTGAAGATCATTTTAAACGAAAGGTGTTCGATTATCGTCGAGAGGTACCTTTTTCCTGAGAGTAAGTTCAAAGTCGAAGCGCCCGTCGGTCGGTTGTGCATGTAGTTGTGTGTACTACCGAGGGAGGTGTTTTTTTCTGCAAGTTCATGCCGAAGCGAGAAGAAGGTTTCGCGAAACCATTTACGGTTGCGATGGAATTTGGCCTAATGCATCATGCGCTCCTCCCACGGCCTCCCCCTGTCCCGCAGATCGACGGAGTCTGTGGACCAGGGAACGACGCCTCCCAGGCGGTGGAAAGTGGAATTTGATCCCGGAACTGATTTCGGCGAGTAGCGAAATCGTGCGAACCTAAGCCCTACCTTTTTGTTGCGCAAATCTTCCCGGATGGGATCGAGGGGGAAATTCGCAACTTTCTTTCAATGAAGTTTTTTTTTGCACGCGTTGATTGTTTTGGGACGGTTCGAACGGTTCGGTTTGCGAAAATTAATTAGGTGACCAACCGAAGCATATGGCAGAAATTGCAACTTCATAATTACTATGTTTGACGCAAGTCGGATCGCACAATGACGTCAAAACTTTTCAAATTTACACCACCACCAGCAGCAGAAGCAGCATCATTCGGGGACGGGTGGTTGCGCGTGATGTGATGTGGACAGGGGTTGGAGAGCAGATGGGACTAGTTATTAGTAATCAAGTTTGGTAATTAAGTTTTTTTTTAAACAAATGGTGAAAGTAGTTTTATGTTTGAACAGGATGTCTTGATGGTTAGTTGGAATTTGGGGGCTGCCGAGGAATTCGAGAACGACGGTGGAGTAAGTGCCGGAAGTGAGCTGGTGGCAATTTCGGCTGGTGACCTTTATTTCTGATATCCTAGCAAAAGTCTATTGAAGGCTTGCGGATTCCTAAATTGACTGCTAAATTGTCGAACTGCTCTAAATTGGCAAAAGAGCAACGACGTGTTTTTATAGGAAGTGAAGTATTAGATGTGATAGTCAAATCCACTTCCAGCTAATAATAATTGAAGTTTCCTTTCCAAATAGGGAAACCGGATACATTGAGAGGGAGAGAGGGTGAGAACGATGAGTGCATCTTATCGAGGATCTTGAGATAAATCGGCTTGAAATTTAGGATTACTGATTGATGGGTTAAAATTTTGTTGTGAATCTCGTATTAAAGCACGGAAACTAAGTCCGACAGCACCGGACTCTCCTCTCTGTTTGACTTGATAAAGCTTCTAGATTCAATGAGTCTCCTCAGCATGTCATTGTATGAAGGACCTAAAACGGATTAGATGGCAACGTTACAAACAGTTTGCAAAGGAGAGTGGTATTCTCATTTTCCTCATCCAATTCGTTTCAATCGGGTGCCCTCATGGTCCATTCCATATCCCGACTTTATGAATTTGTATTTCACGAGGAAAATATGTAGGACATTGACTGATTTGTCACTGAAAAGAAAAAAAAATAGATATGTTTTAATATCTTAATAGTACAGAAAAAGTTGAAAATCAGAATAGATCCTTCGTATTGTCAGAGATAAAATGTTGAAAAATAAGAGAGACGATTTTTTGTCCGGGAAAGCAACAGATTAAAGTTCTGTCAAAAGTTAATCCAGATCGAAGCCGAAAGGAGAGTAAAAATTCTGCACACCCACGTTGATAATCCCACATGGTCCGCAATAAAAATCGCAAAAACGTTGAAAATCGCCAAATCAAACGTGTATGATGTGCTCAAACGTTTTAGGGAGCGAAAGAGCGCTCTACAGGCGGAAAGTGGTACAGCGATAATAACGTAGATTTCATCGATAAAAACTTAAATCCACCCAACTGCCAGCAGTTTCGGCCCATGTAAAGATTTTGGGCAATAATAAAGCGGAAGCTTGAGAAAAGTGGAAACACGGTTCGGGACGCGACTCAGGTGACCAAAATGTGGAACAAATGTGCCAAGGAAGTTGTTTGATGGGAGGAAGCGTGTGCAGCGAGTGATGGGAGGAATAAAGATGAAAGTGGGAATTTTCATTAGAAACGAAGAAAAATGATTTGTATTGATATGTTTGCCTTAAAGTACAATGAGTTACCATTGTTTTGATGTTTTAGACTTATTTGTACGTCAATCCGTTACCGAAATACAGATGATTTTAATATTCCGAATTCTAAATGGACATAGCTTTATTCATTAAGACATGATTTCAAAAGTTTTCCTCATACCGTTCTATTCAAAAAAGAAATTTTAGTGATCGTTAAATATATGTTAGTGAAATTATGATTAGATATTCCAAATAACAGGTTTTACCTTTAACAAACATATTTTAATGCAATCCTATTATGCTTATAAGCGGATGCCAGTCTACAATAGAAATGGTAGTTGAAGTTCAGAAGTGCAAATTTTAATGAAAATTTTGGCTAAAATGCAGGAGAACAAATTTATGAGCCTGTTATGTTTGTCATATTGCTCCATGCTCTTAAGATATATGGCGTCAGAATGCAAAGATGACCTCAAAGCGTGCTGAAATGATTAATCAAAGGAAAGTATACAATGTGATATTCAAGTAATCGATATTCGGTCACACCTCCTCACTTCGCTATTGTCAAATTGACAACGTTGCCCACCCTAGCAAAGAAAAATAACAGGCTGATATCATATAACTAACAAGTTCTGTAATCCCAGTAATCGTTTTGATTTCCGCTGTTATTGCATAACAAATTTAGTTATCACCATTGTCAAATTTTGTTATCATATGTTATCATTTTGAACACACTACTTTTTATGAACGTTATAAGTTGTATTGTAAATCTATAAATATTTCAAGCATACTTTAACAAGAAATTTTGCTTATAATCAAAAATATTTTTCAGTTATTGGCATTAGAATTTGATTTCAAATTGATAACATAATTTGATACTATTTCAATAAATTTGCTTACAATACAGGATTTGTTATCAATTAGTTCTCAGTGATAACAAAATAAGTTATTATTATAATAATCAACGATTGTTTTTTTTTGTATTAATTCTGTTATTTTGGCTGTTTATTCAGCCTGAATGATAAAATATTAAGTGATCAAAAAATGATAACCTGGTATTAGAACTTGTTATCAATTTGGTATAATCCTTTGCTCGGGATATGTGATCATATGACTCGTGGAGGCGTGAGGTTAATCCTTGTGAAGTCAGTCCCACTTTCCTTCCAGGTTGAACTCACCATCTGTTTTCGTTCTTATACTCCCCGTATCCAAGAATCTGCAAATTTAAAAATCGTGGAATTTTTCGCTGTTTTTAAAAAAACGGCATTTAGTACGTATCACGAAAAATCCCTCTTTGAGCCTTTCCTTCCTTCGTCACGCATTTCGTATGGATAACAAACAGTTTTTGTATGAATCGTCAGGGGTTTCAAAAACCTCCTAACTCCGCTAAAGCGTGACGTACTTAATGGATGTTCCTCTGTTTCGCATTATAAGATTGTTAAGGTTACAAATTTCAAGATATTAAGGTAGACAGGTTTTCAGATTCTGAGATTCCGAGCTTCTCGAAATCTCAGATTCCCATGTTCTCAGAGCGTTAGATTCAAAATATTTTCAGATTCCCAAGTTTTCCAAGATTCTCAAATTGCGAGGTTTAAAGACATCTGGATTCTTAGATTTTTAGAGTAGGAAATTTTCAGATGCATCTATTTGTAAATTTTCTGATTTAAAGATTTCAGAGAGAAATCTGTAGAAATCTATAATATTACCTGGAAATCTGAAAAAATATTCCTTGAGAATTGTGAGATCCTTGCATAATCATTAGTTTCCCGGACTCTCAGATTTTCATACTTTTACTGAATTGCAATAATACATTTTTACAAATCTAAAAGTTAATTATTTTTTTAAAAATCGGCTTAAGACAGTTTCTTCAAATAACTACATTGCAAAATTTTAGGGTCTATGAATTTCTGAAGAAAGTAAATATTATTAAACTCACAGAGTATTGAATTTTCAATCTTTTTAATTCATAGAATCCATGCAATTTAATATTCACATTCTCTGATTTGAAGATATACAAATTCTTCGATGCTTAGGTTCCAAGATACTCACGTCCTGAGCTGATACTATTTTCAAATTTCCAGATTTCCATGAATTTTTTTTTTCAAAATTTTGATAGTCCTTCTTCAGCCTTTTTTTTTCATTTTCCTTTGATTGCTTATTGGTTGCTGTAAACTTAGTGCTCTGATTGTACTTTCACAGTTAATCATTGAAAGCATAGATTTTTATTTAATGATCTCTCAGAATTTCATAATTATTGGTAGTTTTGTTCCCTATTGAAACATATAAGGTAAATGATTACCTTTCATTTTAATATTGAACTTTTGAAAACAATAAAATGCTTTATTTTTAAACGTCAATCTTTTGGACCACCCTGATAAAGAAATTTAAAAAAATACCTGTGTAAGGGACTATTCATAAACCACGTTGATTTATTTTTGAAAATCTCAGATCCCCCGTCCCGTCTCGTAGACTTTTGTCCATACAATTTTTTGAAATTTTTTTTGGAGCGTAGACTTTGGTCAAACCCCCCCTTTCCCAAAAAAAATCTTCGTGGTTTTTTAATAGTCCCTTAGACACGTATTTTTTTTCTTTATTAGGGTGCTCCAAAAGATTGACGTTTCAAAATAAAGCATTTTTTTTCAAAAGGTTATAACTTTTGAACCACTTGGCCGATTATTATCAATCATATACGCAAATGAAAGGTTACCAAATATGCTTTTTATGAAAAGTTTTTGTGGTCCCGGAACCAAAGAACCCCCTGGTAGTTATATTTTTTATTGAAAGTTGAGAACTTTTAATAAAACAATGTCGACTAAGAAACATGCTCCTCATAAATGATAAAAAATGTATGAACAAACAACCTCAGGGGCTATTCATAAACCACGTAAACTTTTCTAGGGGGAGGGACCAAAGTCTACGCTCCATACAAAAATTCAAAAAATTGTATGGCGAAAAGTCTACGAGGGGGGAGGCGGGTCTGAGATTTTCAAAAATGAGTCTACGTGGTTTATGAACAGGCCCTCAATGAAGGGGAGAGGGGGGAGAGGGGCAGACGTAGGTTATGGACTATCCCTTAGCTCTCGGAATGCTAAACAAACTTGAATCCTGGTGAGTGTGAGCTTTTTAGCGGAATACCAGTAACTGGAAAATAAGAAGAACGATTAGTAATTTTTATTTAATTCCAACTACCTTTGACGAAACTCACACCAACTCATCCAGTGGTTGGCTGCACCCTATCAAATTCCAATGAAACTTTGTGGGTGTGTAGACTATGTTTTTTCAAGCAACTTTGCATACTTTATTTTAATTTTTTTTTTATGGAGACAACCATTTGAAAAAGGCCTTTTGATTGACTTATTTTTTAAATCAACGTAACTCCAAAAAGAAAAGACTTACTAAAAAGTGATGTATGAATGACTTTTAGAAAATTGCCTTAGCTTTTATGATAAAAATTGTAAAAATTGTAAAATCAATTCTTACACGATGGAAAAAAATATTATCGAGTTTAAAGTCAATTTGCAAAAATGGCTATCTTTGAATAAGACGAATTTTTTTTTTAATAAATGCAATGTAATTGTCTAAAAGTTCGCGACATATTGCAAGATGGGCACTTTTGAGTATTTTTTTTTCTAACAACAAATTTTTCATGAAAACATAACCAAGAAGCTTTTATGAAAAAAAAAATGTAAAATAGTAAAATCGATTTTTACAACTGGTGGCGAGGTGACTCTCTATTTGATTTGCACGGAAAGTCACCTCACACGAGGCGACCTCGTATGTGAGAGCGAGTCGTGTCGACTCACCCGCCACGCAGAATAAGGCTGAAGAATAAGGCTGGGTCAATACTTCAGATATTATGAGAATGCCTTTGTTTTCCAATTTATTGTCCTTCTTGTAATATACTTCAAAGTTTTGGTAAGCAACAGGATCAATTTTATTGTGTGTGTGTGTGTGTGTGTGTGTGTGTGTGTGTGTGTGTGTGTGTGTGTGTGTGTGAGTGTGTGCAATCCAACGCCCACCGTCCGGCATGTTTTTTATGGAAGAAAAATGTTTGCAGTTAAACGAACTTTTGTCGACACGACAAACATTTTCAGCCCGGGAGTTGGAAGGTGATAGCTCTGTTGAGTTCCAGTGACCCATTTCAGAATGCCTGCTTACACACGTCCATTCCGAGGTCACTTTCCCTTACAACCAGCCCCGCATAGACACAATACAAACATCAAATGGAAATGAGTATTGTGCATACACTTCCATCATCAAGTCATATTGTTTTGACGATGGTACGTACTTAGTAGTATCGTTCAAATTTAGTTATAATCGGAGAGATCTCACCGGAAATTGTTGCTGATGTTCAGTCTACATTTGGACGGCCAACCTGTGATGCTAAAGGATGCATTTATGTCTCTAAAGAGAAGCTCTCCGCTATTCGGCAAATATTTCCACATCATCCATTTCGCGTGGAATAGCACGAATATATTTAGTACATCGTGCGCAAATAAAATACAATTAAAATCACAGGTTAAAAACACTTTCGGGTAGAAATTAAACTTGAAAAATCACAATCACTGGGCAATCAATGAAAAAAAAATTCAGAGCTCTCCCTCTGTAGACCACGTGATGAGTGCATCTGAAATTATATGCCAGCCACTCAGACGCACTGACGCGCTTGCGCGTTAGCTTCGATCATTGCTTCTGACCAGCAAATGGTCGTTTTTTACATTGCACAAGGCTTCTTTTTATCAATTCACACTCTGCCATTTATCGAAATCCCTTGTTATGACGCGACTCTATATCGACTTCAGAACTACTAATAATCATGAATACACTCGTGACGAAGCGGAAAAATACTCTAATTTAACCTTTTTTACCCGGGTGGCACAATACTAATAGCACCAACAAACAAAACAAAGCTGATTTAACTCTGCCTCCGGGTGCAAAAAAATTACTATTAAAATGGGGAAATGCTGCCGATGATTACATATTTTGGGAGGGAATCGATTATATTCACTACATCGAACACAAAACACGCGGAGTTTTTATGATTTAACTGTTTGTTTAAGTTGAATTACGAATTAATTTTGATATTTTGTTTCGCGAAAACGACGCAGCAAAAACAAAACACGTCAGTATCAAAGCACGGCTTTCTGCAAATTAACAATAAGCCCTTTCCAAATAGTAGCCTTGATTTTTCAAACATTCAAAGACCCTTAAAACATTCAAATTGTCATTATAATTAAAATTAATTAGCTTCTATGAGGTTTTAGGACCAAATTATAAGACGAGGTGGCGCGATACACGGTAAAAATTCGACATGAAAAATTTGTTGTTAGAAAAACTTTTTTTCCTTAAAAGTGCGCATCTCGCAATGTATGGCGAACTTTTAGACAATTATTTTGCCTAAATTAAAAAAAAAATCGTCCAATTCGAAGATAGTCTATTTTTGCAAATTGACTTTGAATTTTAAAATCTTTTTTTAGCGTGTAAGAATCGATTTTACAATTTTTATAATTTTTTTCATTAAAGCTACGACGATTTTCTAAAAGCCATTCATACATCACTTTTTCGTATGTCTTGTCTTTTTTGTAGTTATGTTGACATTAAAAATGTTGATGTTTTAAAAAAAAAAATTCGTCCATATCTAAGATTGCAAATTTTTGCAAATTGACTTTAAAATCAAAAATATTTATTTTCATTGTGTAAGAAATAATTTTACAGTTTTTATCATTTTTTTCCTCACAAACTTGTGACAACTTTCTAAAAGTCACCCATAAATCATTTGTTTGTAAGTCTTTTCCTTTTTGAGTTATGTGAATTTAAAAAAATCGATCTAAAAACTTAAGCCCTTTTCAAATGGTGATCTAGATAAATTTTGAAAAATCAAAGTATACAAAGTTGCTTGAAAAGACAACACCCACAAAGTTTTATTGGATTCTGAGAGGGTGCTGCCAATCACGAAGACGAGTTGGCGTGAAATTCGTCCTCTGTAGCTTATCCTGACAGATACTTATACCGGACTTAGTACACGACACTGAAAAACTCTGCACATTGTATACGAAATACGCGTATTTTCACTTGACTCACTTCCATCTTGTCTGCTACAAACCACACAACCAAGCAATTCACAGAATGTAAACTATACAATTCTAAGAGATGCCGTGCAAAAATTGGTTGATTTCTGAACAGTGGGAAAGAAAGCTACAGCTTGTTGTAAGTGTTGCAATAATTTTGTGTTCGCCCTTTACGGTCACTTTAAGGCCAAACAGCATAGTAGAGGTATTTTTGTATGAGCTTCTTGCTGATCTGACTGATGCTGTTCTACATGGTTTATCCCTAGAAGCACCATTGCTAAAAACCGGTTGACGCCACTCCAATGTGACTCAATTTGGTTGGGTGTTGTTCGGGATGGTTCATCAGATGCTCTTTGAACTAGTTCAGAGGCCTAGCATTTTGTCAACAGTGCTGTTTGTTAATGAAGATTTATCACATTCCTTGAAGGCTTCAAGCTCCCATGTGCTGTACCTAATCCATACCGTGAATCGATTGTCATTACTAAACTATATTCACAGTGCGTCTTCGGGATAGTTGCTTCGACCTTGCTTAACTATGGCCACATGTGGCTGCAATGATTCGCTTTTCATGATTGGTCTAAACTTCCGCCAATGAGTACACTTGTTGCTCAGCACGCGCTACGTATGTTTGCGGAAGAATTTCCCATACCAGCTCAATCAGCACCTTGTAACATACGAAAATCGATTTCACGTGCCAAAGTCGATCATGACACCTAACCTCCCGGGCGAACAAAAAACCAAACCGACCGAATTCTTCAAACAAGTCACATCCATCAAGTTCGGATCCGAGCAATTAAATTCCAATGTTAGGAAGAACACCAACCACCAACCGGTCGTGTATTGTTTATTATCATGTTGGTTGGTTTTTTGTTTTTTGTTCTTCTGTTAGCTCATCCTGTTTTGAGACTTTCTAATTCTAGTCACGATTTGTGCGTAAAAAGAGGCATCTCGTGAATACGTGGATAAGAATAAATATAAAAAAAATAACGTACGTTTAATCGCTCATCGGGCTTGATGGGGTGGGCGATTGACTTCGAATGTATGAATGAATGAGTAAAGTGATCTACCGAACCAGGAACAATACCACTCGGCTGCGGTGTTTTTTTTTGTATGGCCGACAGTTGTTCAGATTATTATGATCAACAATGTGTTCTACGTGATGGCGTCTTATTTGTCAATTAATGCGGATGACACACCGCCGCCATGTATTGGTTGGTTGCGGCTACTTGGGAACGCCTCTTTTATTCTGCGGGCATTTTTAGAGTGGAGTGGAGCTTCTACAATAGAGGTCCAATCCACCACCAATAGTGTGACATGTGTGGTTCAATTTTCTTATCTTTACATATCAGGGGCAGTTCTTGGGTTTTAAAGTGATGGTTAACTTCACTTTGAATATGGTGAGATCAACTACGTAGCTTGAGAAAAGCTCATGTTTAATTTTCGAACTAGGATTCCCTTACTTCTAGCAATCCACATTATTTTTTTATTTCTTAAATTAGTGACTACCTTAAAGATAATGTGTAATAAACAATCCTCTCTCTCGTTTTCTTATCTTTGTTTGTTGACCAATCAAAGCACAGTGGATTGATTACACTTTTCTGTGCAGTTGAGTAACACTTTTCTATGACTATGTGCTTAATTTCGAACTGTTAGATAACTATCAATTAGTAACATTCCTACCATGAGCAAACCGGCTATTTTGGTTGTTCATTCCATTAAACAAATGAATGTATATCAAACATAAGTTGCCACAAAAATACTTTAAGTCGTATCCCATTGATTGGAAGTAAGATGTCTTAAAGTGTATTGCGTCATATCCCGCCAGTATCACGTCTGATCGGTTGTGCCTTTATATAAATGTCATACGACGTGGCCGTGAAATAAAGAGAATACTTTCACTATTGCTCAAATTGTTGGTCTCTCATGCAGGCCTATAGCGTCGGCAAGGTAATAAAAAAAACCTATATGAGGGGTAGCACCCTGTAATCAGTAGTGTACCCAAACGAAGAAACCATTTGACATCGCTGATACAGTTCATTTCTAGAGCGCTCTGGGCTTAGTAACAGTCTAGAATGGATTATATTATCCGATTTTGTGCCAAAATGGCTTCCATCCAAATTGTTTGTCTTAGGTAACGATGACGGTTTTCTTTTATTAATCATTTATTTGTACAGGCTCAACTTTACAGAGCCAAATTTTCATATTTTTTTACATCATATATCTTAAAACTAAAGTTAGGGGGATCGAACCGATTACTCGCGGCCATCGATGACGGTTAGTAAGCTTTTGTATAAGTAAGATTTTGAATTTGGGTGTCTTTTCGAGCTTCCGAAACTGATGCAAAGATAACTGGTTCAAAAAGTTATTTTTTGAGTTTATGTTTAGAAATAACGAAGTTTGATAATTCGATTGGTCGTTAGATAACAACCTTTTACCACCAATACAGATTCAAAAAGCCATTTCTGAGTTCAGTTTTGAAAATGTTGAATTTTGATACCCATATGGTGCGATGAGCATACTTTTTAACAAGATAGCATTTTGAGCTTCCAATGGTTAGCGAACGATTGCTATTATGTCTGAGCCTGTAATAATGGCCACATCCGAATTCAATTTTGAGAATGACGAAATGTTGTACCATAGTGTACACAGATAAGAAGAAACATTTAATTTTCTGCGTTATCTAATGCACATAAAAGGAATGCTAGATTTGGTAAAAATAATGGGATATTTCGTGTAAATTTAAGCCAGATAACGCCTGAATCTAGCCTGTTGTATAAAAGATTGTAAACATTGTTGTATGGCACATGGAAGATTGCAAACAATTTCGTTATCTACGCTTCCTTTGACTTGATATTCAACCATGAAAAATTTTACGCGACTGTTAGAGTTCTTTTTTTTGCTGTGTGGAGGATAGCATTCGTTCGAATCTGGGCAGAACTCGTTACCTCCGGGGATCACAACAAGTGTCCAAGAATGCCCATGTCTTTCGAAATCGACCTAGATGGTCAGTTCTGAGTCAATTAAAAAAAAATGGAGAAGTTTGGTACACAAAAAATAGATCCGTGAACTGCATTCATGAATTCTAGAACAAGTAAAAATACACCGTAAACTGAATCACGTAATCATGAACTAAATAACACTTTGATTGTTATTTTTTGTTTTCCCAGCGCGGAAGTAACGATCTTTGATGAAGTTTGCAGCAGCAGATAATTTCTCATCTCCATGCGAAGCGCTAGGAGTGGGACAGTAATTTTATTGCTAGAACGAATAGACATGAAGAGAAAGTGTGTTGATAGATCCGTATAGGGCAACGGCAGGCTTTGAAATTGAAAGATACAAGATTGAAAACGAGCGGAGGGCATCTGAACGGTAGTATCCGATCAGTTACATAACCCTTTGTCATACTACCCCATGCAGGATAGGCAAGGGGGGGGGGGGGAATCCCCTTGACTAACAAAAGGTTATGCAACCGATCGGGCTCTTATACTACCTATTGCTTGTTTCTAGTTCTAGCGATTTGTCCCTCTCCCAATACTGCCTAACACGGGTGATAAATCATCTCCCGCTGTTGGGTTTATTTTTAGCATGCCTTACATCTTTCAATTTTCAAAGCCTGCCGTTCCCTATACGGATCTATCAATACACTTTCTCTTCATGTCTATTCGTTCTAGCAATAAAATTACTGTCCCACTCCTAGCGCTTCGCATGGAGATAAGAAATTATCTGCTACTGCAAACTTCATCAAACTAAATAACGTTTAAAGCGAAAAATACTGAAAACGTGAACTAGTGCACGGTTCGTTTTCATTTTCGGGAACTTTTTTTTTTGTGTAGGTATATTGTATTGGGTAGCATAATTTTTTAATATGCGCTGGCAGGTTGGAGCAGGTTCAAATGATCATTTGTAGGCTTAATTTTTAAAACGATGAAGTTTAATACCCATATTGAAGGCGTGAGAATACTTTTGAAAAAAAAAAAGTGGAATTCTTGGTCTCCGAAAATCACCAAAATTGGTCCCTCGATGGCCACGAATGTAGGGAAGAATATCTCCTACCAAAAGCAAGTTCACACTTACAGCACTAGAATCTAAACGAAAAAAACAGGAGGAAGCAGTCCCATGCTCCCTGTCCAAATCGTTGCACTTGGGTGCCCTGATGGTCCCTCCCTTTCCCCGTCGTATGTTATGTCATGCTTTCTGAACCGAAAGGCAGGGTCATCCAAACCGGGTCATGATCATTTCTGAGTTCAGACAGGGCTGGTAAATGTCATTGTCAATGAAAAATGACCAACGATTTTGACCGAAATACGTCTGAAAATATCATCGGACGAAAAAACGATGATGACAAAATATCATCGATTTCGATTTCGTCATGATAGACGTTTGGAAAACGGAAAAACCCGATGATGGCAACTTGACAATTGATTGGTTGTTGATCAATGACGATTATATAAGGTCTTACAGAAGGAGCTTGCATGGATTAGTGAAATGATGAAACTTGTAGTGATATTAGTGTTCCATGTCAATGTTTATGTATCGCATAGAAAATCATCGAAGGTCATCGAAGTGGTGACGTCAATGTCCTTGTTTATATTCTGTTTTCCTGGAGAAAGAAAACTATTACGAATTGTAGTGACTTTTTGAATATCATGTATAAACAAGTTATTATCTCTGTTTGAGCCAGGATTATAAGATGATATTAGCGAAATCAGTCCCGTGGATGTAATTATCTCAATGCTCATTGCCTCAACAATTTGAAGTTCAAACGCACAATAGAGGAATTGGGGATTATTGGCTTTAACGACGTCCAGTTCTATGTAAACAAAGATTATGAAATCAGGATGAGAGAGTTTGATATCTGGTTGGAGAAAACTTTCACGTATGAGAGAAACATCATTTGAATTGCTAATAAGAAATCTGAAAAATTGGTGGGATTTGTTGTGAATACCATTAGCATTCCAGAATGAATATGTTACGCTTCTTGGCACCTAATCCTTTACAAGGGAAACAGTAATAGACAGTGATTTCAAAGATCATTCTGATCAGTTGTTTTTTGGTCTTGCCACAACATTATTTTCGATTTCGACGGTTTCGTCGGTGATGAAAAAAACGTTTTCTGAGGAAGGATTATTAGCATACCTCTTGTTGTGCTGGGATGTCTGTTTTGGTACTCCATGATGAGACAAACATCAAAGGGACTCTAATATCTCAGGTGATCTCAACCCTAGTAGCATACTTGTTGCCATTTGGTTGCGATAACATAAATATGACTTTCTAAGTCATAATCAAGTTACTACAACTAATTATGACCGTAGTGTGCTACGCGGAAATACTGTACATGAGAATTTCAGCCATGTTTAAACGCACACTAAAACGATCCATATCAAGTTAAATACTGGTCTGGCTTACTGAAGTTATCTCCTTTACACCTATGCAACTGTGCCTGTGATGTCAAACGCGCAGTTCCATTTTAAACCAAACGAGTAAAGGAGATGATTAGCTTCACCCTACCAGGCATGCGTTCTATGCCATTGGGAGATGAAGCGTCAGGCTGCAAGGTTTGTTTACCAATAATTCGGGGAAAAAGTGCACGTGCTAATGTATGTAAACAAAACGCTTAGCCCATAGTTTACATTAATATATGTACATCTCTTCACTCCGAAAATGCAATCAACAACTGCCATTATGTGCGTAATACACTATTAAATATTCCTTACTCTTTCACTCCACTGCTAAATCCCATGACCAGCTGAAGAAAGTAGACCACCTGAGATATTAGAGGCATCTTGCTGCAGATCACAATTTGCACATAAGGGAACATCCAGAAAATTATGTCACGCAAAAAAGTGACTACAGCTTCACATGAGTATTTGTCTGAGTGTGGGCAGCCAATTCATCACATTTCAAAAATAAATTTGTGGCACACATATGTATAATGAATATTTTTTTATGCACTATCAAAGTCGAGTGTCCATTCAATGATTACATAACTGGAAATGACTGGACTGGACTTTGCTGGTGACCGTACCATCAATTTAGCAGACGAGTGAAGAATTTCCATGTGCTTTTCGGTCCTTGTGTAAAGTTATTTCATATTTCAGAAATATACATAAAGGGTGTTTCGATAAAAATTTGGTCGACTTAAACTTGACGCATTTCCTTTCATCGTGCATTAAAAAAATTTGCACACCCCTCATTTTGAAAATGTGTGCGTGTAGCATTATGCCTCTATTTTTATTTTGAGATTAACACTTCAGTTATCAAAATGTCGTCGAAGAAAAAAAAAAGCAACGCATCAAAATTTTGCACGAGCATGGTAAAAATTCAAACTACTCTCACGCCAAGTTAGCGAAACTGTTGAATATGGCTAACTCAACTGTTACCAACGAATTAAAAGTGTTCGTTGAACGTTTGTCGACAGCCAGGAAAGCTGGATCGGAGGGAAATCGAAAGCCGGAGGCTACAGCGACGACAAAGAGAGTTGCCCGCTGTTTCGAGCAGAACCCCAACCTCTCCGTTCGGAATGTCGCAAAGAAGCTGGGAGTGGCGCCTTCAACCGTGGATAGACAAGAAAGTGGTGACTCCAACTCGCGACGATAAACAAAACACGTCGTCCAAAGCATGATTGCGAAAGTTGTACACAATAAAACTTACGTCAAGGCAGACTTTAAAGAGCTTCCTGGACAGGAATTTTTTACGGCAATCGGAAGGAGAAAGGTGGCAGATATGTTCAACTATAATCAGCACATTAAACTGCCAAAGTTCGCGAAGAATATCTGGTGTGGCAGGCCATTGGTACCTGTGACTTGAAGAGCAACGTTTACGTTGCGATCGGAATCGTCAACCAGGAAATTTATCTGAGCGAGTACCTACAAAAACGTCTACTGCCTTTGCTGAAGCGGCACAATTGTTCCGTACTATTTTGGCCGGTTTTGGCATCTTGGCATTACGGAACAAAGGCCATGTCGTTGTATGCTGCCAACAAGGTTCAAGTGGTGCCCAAGGACAAGAACCCTCTCAACACGCCAGAGTTCCGCTCAATCGAACAATATTGAGCCATCGTCAAGCGGATTCTTAAAAAAGACTCAAAAGCTGTTGTTAGCGACAAACAGTTCAAGGCAAACTGACGTTCTGCGGCGATTAAAGTGGACAAGGAGACTGTACAAATTTTATGTATTAATCGAAAGACTCGGCAATTCGCATTCGGTAAACAGGAAGCTTAGCTGAATATTTCACCTGTATTCTGTTTAACTTTACTGAAAAAGAAAAAGAATTTGACTTATCTAATTTAATCTAAGCTCACACTAATGCAGCCAATTCTTGATGGCATCCTGGAAAATGATGGTTTCTTGAGTACATCATTTTTATTGTCATCGGCCAGGCCAACTGCGTAGTATGTGCCGCAGAAAGGATTCCAAGAAATAGAGCGATTCCAGAAAGATCTAAAATCGCTCTACTACTCTGAATCAAGGGAAGGAAGAAAGCGTGGACCTCCCGTACCAAACGCTTCCATGTAGAGTTAAACAGTGTGATAATTTGTACTTTATCGTTGGGAGCATAGATGCTAGAAAGATTAGTTTATGCTCCTTTTGCCTGTGGGTGAACTTTTGGCATTTGAACCAGAAGCCTGGCAATAATTTGCCAAGGTTATGGCGCCTTATCTCGCATAGGTGGACTAAAACTTACGACGATGGATAAATGCAAAGCTGAAAATAGCATAAAAAATATTGTGAAAATAACATGTGTACTGTCTGCATGAATTTCGATTGTGGTCCTGCTGCAATTGTAAATGGACTTGCAATATCATTGCCATGAAGGAAAAATAATTAAATTTTCATACAATATACGGAAATTCCATGGATGATTCAAAATTATATACCGTATAAAGAATACTTACATTTTTTGTGGTAGAGTAAGGTTTCAGCATGCTAGCTTACCGGGGTCGCGCTGCCTACATTATTGTGTTGGTGGGACTGCCTCCTAATGTTTAGTTGACAGCGTTTCTTACTCAGCCGCTGTTTGTGCCGCACCTCCTTGGTGGACAGACGCTCGGCACGCACCTCCTCAATCTAGCTGAAGTCAGAAGGACAACAGTACCCAGGCTGCACTACCAGTTAAGTACGCAACCCTTAGCTGGCGGTCTTTGTCATCTATAGACCCGTGGAAGCATGAGTTAGGAACTTGTGAAGACCAAAGCTATGTTGCGGGGACGCACGCTCAATCACAGTTGTCGACTCACCATTTTGCAGCCCTAAAAAGAAAAAGAATTTGACTTATTAATAAAACCTTTGATCGACTCAGACACATTACTGTTTGACCATATTTTGATCAGAACACCCTCTATATAAAATAAATTTCTGTCTGTCTGTCTGACCCCCGGAGACTACTGAACCGATCGGCGTAAAAATTTGTATGCAAGGGTTTTTAGGGTCGAGGAAGATTCTTATGATGGTATGAGACCCCTCCTCCCTCTGGAAACAAGGGGTTACCATCCCCCACAACACACATTTTTGCATAACTCAAGAACTTATCAAGCAAATGGAACCAAATTTGGCAGGTGGAGGCTTTTGACGGCAAGAAATGTTTCTAAGGTGGTGGCATGTTTTGGTCATCGATATTTATTGATATTGTTGTTTGTTTCTTCACAAAACTTCAAATAAAATTTCCTTTTTTGTCGATTACAAATTATTGCTTGGCTAGTTTTAAGAAGACTAGTTGGAAATTTGGGAAAAAAATTGTATGAGAAAAAATCTCATGACTGCATGATGGTGTGAGAATAACAAGAAACCGGGAGATTTACCAGCTCTGGTTCAGATTTGAAATCGAGAAAATTCGAGACCCCGAGCCGGGTTGAACAAATTAAAAAAAAACATACGGAGGCAATTTCAAACCGGTTGCCGTAAGGCCGTGAATACATACCCAGCTAATGGCTAAGTTTGAAGCAATTCCGACAATCGTTCCAAGTCTCAATATAACGACTTCATCGAAACTCTCAGAAAACACATATTACAGCTAGCTTGAACATTAAGGTCGGTAAATGATGTGTGGGTGAAAAAGGAAGTAGAGGTCATTTCAACCGGATTTGACCCAGTAAATCACCGGAATGTAGGCCAATGATGCAGTTTAGGGAACATCTGTCGCATAATTCATAACTTTTGGTCAACCAGGCAAATTATAACATGGAAAATTTAAGTAAACGGTAATCTATCGTTTTGCTTTGATGGTTCGTTTACAATGCGGAAAACAATTGCTACAGGTCTTGAAAAATCATGCTATATGCTATTTAGAGAGTCTTAGGGTTTAGTGAAATTATCGAACATGTATTGATATGATTATATGAAACGTTTTACCTGTCCAGTGAACAGGCTGAATATTCCGACGAGATGCCACTGCGAAAGCCACGATGCATTTTCGTAAGAGCTGAAGCGATTCACGTTTGCAGTTCTCTCTCAATCTCTTTTCATTTCTAAACAATAAATCACCTAATCAAAAGAACAAGTCCCGTACAACGGTACGTGAACCTATTGCCCATCTCCAATAGGATGATAGCAAACGTCATATGTTGATTCTCCGCGTAATAACAATTGATCTAGTAGTAACTCAGAAGCAATCGCTGCTAAGGAATGTCAGGAGGAGGATGCCCATACAGCACCATCTTAAAAACCGCTTGGGATAAGTGATGAACCATCACTTTTAACTGTCATTTAAACCCCCCAGATTAACATTTTCCAACGCCTTAAAGAAACATGCTATTCAATTTCCCATCCATCGAAATTCCCACCGAATCATTGCAATTCGCTGGGCGTCCACCACTTCGGTCCGGTCAGAGTGAGCGGGAAAACACCTCATCCATAAAAATCACACAAAAAATTATGAATGGAAGCCGATACCAACCGTCCGTCCGACACACTGCCATTCATGTTTATGGCCACGAATCAGAACGTGAAAGAAGGGGAGAGAGACGGGGAGAGAAAGAGCCTGATGGCAGCCTGCCGCCGGTGCGTGGTACTTTCGACGAAGAGACCCTAAACGCATGATGGCCGGTTTGTTACCCCGTTCGCGTTCGGTTCGGCGGCGGCGTCCCGGTCAGCAGAGTCAGCTCGGTCAGTCAGGCAACAGCCCGGAGTCCGGAGGGCGATTATCGTGGTCTTTACTTTCCTCAACAAACGGTTCAAAACGAAGGAAACGCAAGTTGGTTCCCCACCGGTCTGTTCTGTCTGGCCATCAGCGGTAACGGTATTCCCATCAGCCCCCTTAACCCACCTGCCGCCGCCGGCCAGAGGCCGTTGTTGCCATATTTCAACTTCCAATAAAAATACACGCTCAAAACATGTGAAAGTTCCAGCAACTGCCAATTCAATAACTCAATTTTAATGACCCTATCCTCACATTGTCGACGTTGTTAAACCAGCGCGTCATCATCGCGCCACCAACCTCAACAACGGCACGCAAGCGCACACAACAGACAGAAGAAAAAAATCGGAATAAAAGACGACGTGAATAGTTAATTTGTAGAGAGACGGAACAAGCAGCTAATAGATTTATAATCGAATAAATTGCGCACCCTTTCCCCGGGGACCGTGGCCCCACCGATCTCCCCGGCTGGGGGTGCCGCAGTGGCCAATAGGACTTTTAAATGTCGTAATTTTTCAAACTCTATTCGAAGTCCGCTGAAAAAGAAGGCGGTCCGTCCGTCTGTGCGCGTCGCTGGGGTGGGGTGGGGAATATGTAGAAGCCAAATATTTTTCACCGTAATTTGACTTTGTGCTTCGGCTGCGGTCCGCAGGGGCCCTGTCCCCTGGCTCCGGTGGTTTAGGTTCGGTGGTTTTAATGTTATTTTAATGTGGTCGGTGGTGTTTTTTCTATGATATGCCCGTTTTTGAGCATTCGTAGAGTCGCTTTGTTATGAATTACGGGTGAAAGAATTTTGAAGGTATTGTTCGATGCGATGTAGAAAAAATGTATATTTGTAAGGAGATTTGGAATTTGTGTTAGTTTTTCGAACATACTTACTTACTATTATAAACTTGTATAACTAGCTCAAATCGCAAACTATTTACTGTTTGTAAATTGTGACGCAGTTTTAGTTTACATGTGACATTAATATTTGATTTCTGATTGTTTCAATCTTTTTATTACGTTTATTGATTGAGTTTAATTTTGAAAATACACTTAGGTTTTAAATTCTTGATTTTCTTGATTCTTTCTTGATATTGTTCATTTTTCACATTCGGATCTCTACCGATTTCTACGTGATCAGAAATTTAACCTGTTCATCGAACTAAGTCTAACTCAAAAAGACTATACTAAGTTTAGTGCACAGCATAATTGTTGTTATGGTCATTAAGAACTCAAAAATATGTTCCAAGGCGGCTGATTATACCTGGGTTACGGAGTGTATCGGAAAGTAGCTATAAATATTCAAAAATTTAAATAAAACTAGCGACAATTCGCAAATTTTCAAAGCAATGTATTTTATTACAGCTCGACACTTTAAAATACCAATTAAACTTTAAAAAAAATATAAGATTGCTGATTTCGATAATATGTTCGTATTTAAGGGTATTCGGGATCAAGTCCCAATCACTTCAAAGTTTTCTGAGCACAAACCTCAAATACTATTACGACTTCAGGGCGAGAAATTTTCAAGAATCGTTTGCTCCACTGGAGCATGCATTGGTTAGCAATTTCAGCGTTGTCTGCTTTGTTTAGTTTGAGATTTTTAGTCTCAAAAATCGCGAAGTGATAATCAACCTAACCTATAAATCATATGGAATAGGACTCCCTTCAGTTTCACCTTAAGCCTCTGCACAGTGGTTTTTGAGGTCTTTCTGGACGCTGCTTTTTCCCACTTTGTCAAGAAGTCTGACATGTTGTGGTCCACTGCAACTGTCTTTTTGAGGTTCCGCTTGACGATTGCCCAGTAGCGTTCGATCGATCGCAGTTGGGGACAGTTTGGTTGGTTGATATCTTTTTCAACGAAATCAACCTTGTTCAACGTTATCAGAAAACTACTGTACAGCTCATCTGGCATAACGGGCTGACGCCAGATCCGGCCAAAAGAGAGGAGGAATCTCATACTTCCGATATAGTGGAAGCAAGATCTTCCGCAAGCATTCGTGTCGGAAAATTTGCTTGCCGAACGACCACCTTCTCACCGAGTTTCTGCAATTGGGACGCTCTCTAAACGATTTGGTGTAGAATTGGGGTTCCGGCAGTGTTCTGGAATCCTCTGTCAAATACATTTCGTCGTCCATCCAAACTCACTGGGAGGGCACGTCACTTTTGATCGCTATTAACTGTTAGCCTATAGACCAATCAATTTGGAAAAGTTTGATGACTATTGTAAGAAAACATACAGACTTTATCTTGCATCGTATGATTGGTATACTATTCTCGCAACCATACAGTAAGTTCTCGCTCATGCCAGAGAAATAATTATGCATTCACCAACACCACTTGGTATATTAGCAGAAGAGGCAGCTGAATGTTAACATAAGCAGCTAGGAAAATTGCGTACCCATCATGCTCAAAAACGATCAAGAGAAGACAACTTACAAGATGTCTTCATCGGTGCTCTGAATGAATCAGACCCATACATCAATTCAATTTGGATTGAAAAAAAGGCGACAGAAAAACAAATCTCAGAATTATCCAGACATCGTGAAAAGTTGTATGAAATGCGAAGTCTCTACAGACAGTTCAATGGCAGATACTACTAACTATAATGCATTGGAAGAACTACTGAATGCTGTTGATGAAATTGAAGAAGAATTTGTTGGTGATTTACCCGGTGCGAGCCTTGCTACGCTTGCAACTAGATGAATGAAAATTTAATAGAACTAACGCTCTAAAGCTTTTTTGAGTTATGAGTTTTGTTAAAAAAAAAACCGTTTTCTAATGAGTGTAATTTCTGTAAAATAAAACGTAGGTGTGTGTTTTCAATTCAACCCTCTGAATGGTAGTTATTACCATCGTTTTTCTGTCTGTGTAGAAGCATATCATATACAAAACATTAATCTTCAAACTACGCCGTATATTGTCAGTTTGAACATAATTTTCTTTTTCATAACCTTAGAAGAACTTCCTGTGCATAGTTTAGCACTGAAAGTAACTCAATCATTCACCATTCTTGACTAAGAAAGGGTTCAAACCTCTATCAGAACTTGCTGCTTACTCAAGAAATACACATTTTGTGTTTAAGTTGCCTGGATAACTCCCATGGTTGGTTGAAATTTCTGTTTCATTTGTTTGAGAGTCCCCTCCCCTCCAGAACCACCATAGAAAAAATCCTGCCTCCAAAAACCAAACCACATTCCAAATTTGGGTCCATTTGCTTTATTAGTTTTCGAGTTATGCAGAAATTTGTGTTCCGTTTGTATGAAAGCTCCCCCTTGTAGGAGTCTCTAGCCATCATAAGAATCTTCTCCGGCCCCAAAAACTCCTGCATACAAACTTCCATAACAGTAGGAATAAATCTCATGTTTAGTTGAAATTTGTGTTTCATTTGTATCAAACCTTCCAGAGAGGAGAAGGGTATCGAACCACCATAATAACATTTCTTGGCTTAAAAAACCTCCACATGCCAAATTTAGTTCCATTCGTTTGATTAGTTCTTGAGTTATGTAGAAATTTCTATTTTACCAGATAAGGGATGGGTTCCAAACCACAATAGAAAAGAATCTTATTTTCAAAACCCTCACATGGTAAATTTAATTCCATTCGCTTGATTAGTTCTCGAGTTATGCCGAAATTGGTCTTTCACTTTTATTTGAGCCCCCTCCCCCCCTCTTCTAGGTGGGGAAGAGTCTCGAACCAGCATAAGAACCTTCTCTGGCCCCATAAATCCCAACATACAATTGTTTGTAACAGTAGGGACAATTCATGTTTGGTTTAAATTTGAGGTTATCATTTCTAGAAATGGGAGGGCACTCGAACTACCATAGAAACATTTTTCGCCTCCAGAAAACCTCACATGCCAAATTTGGTTCAATTTACTTGGTTTGTTCTTGAGTTATGCAGAATCTTCTGTTTCATTTGTATGGGAGCTTCCCCTTTCAGAAAAGGGAGGGGTCTCAAACCCAACATTTCTTGCTTCTAAAAACTCTCACATGTAAAATTTGGTTTCCTCTGCTTGATTAGTTCTCAAGTTATGCAGAAATATGTGTTTCATTTGCATGGAAGCCCCCCTTGCAAAGAAGGGAGGGTTCCCTCCCCGAACCTAAAAACTTCTCCATACAAAAATTTACGCCGATCGGTTCATTAGTGTCCGAGTCTAAAATTCATTTTTATATGTATAGATTTCTTATTATCTTACATATCGTCATTATTTAGAAATTTATCTTCAATAAATAAACATATTTCTACAAGAAGTTGTCAAAGTATCTTTTAGAAAATGAGCTGTCAAATCAAATAGTATTATCTTTGTTACAACATTTGAATGATCATCAGTAGTCATTTGAAATTGATTGAATTGAAATTGAATAAGTAAAGTCTTTTTCAATACCAGACCATGAAATGTCTTTAAATTACCACTACAACAAACAAAAACACAAACTCAAAAACTCATAAAATCTCGAAAAGATTATGAAAATTTTCTTGTCCGCCTACTTGTATCAAAATCCCCCACAGTGGAGAGCAAACTTCTTCAAATTCGAGCTGCAAAAAACTTCCTCTGGAAATCCTTCAGATCTTCTGGGCCAATATTCGAATAGTGTTTCTTTGCACATCCTGCTAAACTTCCTGTGGACTTCTTGCAAGTCTTGATCTTCTAATACGCTGCCTTGATGCTTTTCTAAACAGATGTGCTTAGCGACTTTTCAAACCTACTATTGCATTTTCTCTGTATTGTGGAATATTTTTGAGTGGCCCCATCAGCATCCTTACTGTTGGTTTAGATCGTTCAAATACCCAAATACTTAGTTCAACAAAAACATGCATCATATTTTTCTCTACACTTCATATGAAGATATTTTTTTCCTAACAATCGAAACTAAAAAGTTGTAATGAAAAAACAGATTTTTTAGGGACACCCTAATCTACATTAGCAAAATAGCCCTGTACTAAAGCAGTGCACAAGCACCGGACGCTCCAGTCGTGAATGAACAGCCTTTGGCGTGTTTCGTTCAAAAGTTTGCAACAGCGCCGCCCTAGCGGTAAAGTTTGAAACTACAAAATTATCACCACAAGATGGACAACTTGTTTAAATACAACTTTGTAGAAGGCACCATGATTCGAAAACGTAACCCTTAGGAGTTATTAGATTTGCAAAATTGTGATATTGAAAATAAAAAAACAGAAAAAGACTTTTTGACATGTTAACAATATTACGTATCAAATGTTCATTACTACTTTTTGATACACTTCTTACGAAGGGATAAGGTCACATTTTGAACAAGAAATGGTAAGAGAAAGACCTTGCTATCTTAACTTCTTAACTGGATTTTTTTTAATTCCTTGATTATCAAGATTTTCAGCCCTGGGCTGGTTCATCTCCCGTCGTAGTCAGTCAAATATCCTTTGGGTATTTTCGTAACTTATCCTGGGGTGTGATTCAAATTCGTGACTATGGCGTGAGAAGTCTGGATGCTAACCAATACATCGTGGTCGCCCCCCGTGGAATTTTCAAAGTTAACTCTGATATTACGATTTTTAGGCATCTGACAAAATGCTGGAACTGCGCCAGTCCACAGCGGAAAAAAGTTTCATAAATATTTAGCCAAAGATTTTCGAACGACGCATATTTTTTAAGAGAGTTAAATTTTATCGGAAAGTTAAATTTGGTGAGACCATTCCAGTTATTTAAAACATGTCAAATCTCATTTCGATCGACAACTACCTACTTCGTTTTCGTTGCTCATTTCCAAAATATTCTCTGTTAACTATATCAGTTTCCACGCCTGAATATCAGTTTCCCCTTCCGAATGATCTGTAAGTTTTTGAAATGGCTGAAAACACGAGTAAGCATCGAACAAGTTTTTTTTCTTCTTAAAAATGATTGGTTCCTCGTTGGGAGTTTTTTAATTTATAATAAAAACGCAGTCCCTTACACTTTATTTAAAAAGTAAGTCTTAATTATCTATTTGATTAAATCTATATAGTTTTAACCACAAGGCGATCTGATTATAACGCTGCTGGTAAATGTTAACGAAAAGCTTGAACAAAATGCGAAAAGAAGAAGCAGAAGTGCGGAGATTGAAGCCTGTTTTTATGTATATGAAAACTATCAAAAGGTCATATAAATGTCCGTGCCCTAATACTGACACATGTGAGCGACATAAAAATAAAACAAAAAGAAACGCTAAATTCAACTCAACCAAACACACTTCTTGTCGAGTTGTGTCTGTTTCTGTTTGGGAATTTTATATGAAATCTTTTAAAAACTTTCCTTTTCGTAAATCAAGTTTGTAAGATTGTAATTTAAGTTTTCAAATAAGAATATAGAATTACATAGACAATAAATCTCTGAAATATTTCTCAGAATTTCATAAAAACTGGAAATTTTGTTTTTTTATCCAAAAATATTCCACCTGTTTTTTATTTATTTTGTTATTAGGGTGAACATTTCTGCGTTGGTCCGAAAACATTGATTTTTCAATAGTTTTTTCCTCCCCTAGCTCTTTGGTAAAGACTTGCCATACAAATCCAAAAATGGTACCTGTCATCGAATCTCAAGTAATAACTGTGGAGAGCATTTTTTAAACTTAGTTGAGACCAAGCACTAAGCAAATTGTGGTAGCAATAAGCTTGCAATGCTAAAAGGATTTTTTTTTCAAAAATCCATAACATTTGAACCACTGAGCCGATTTTTGCAACTCAATACGCAAATAAAGTTATTTGAAATATATTTAAAAACAACTTAATTGTGACATCAATTATGAAAACATTGATTATATTTGTTTTTCATGGCTTTCATTGTCTCGGGACCGAAAAGCCCGTTCGTTTTTATGATTTTTTCTTGAAAGCTTGGATCTTTTTACATAACATATCAAAAAATTAGCGTTGTATATTTTAGTTTTTGAGCTAAACTTTTTCAAAAATTCCTTTTTTTTTGCTGACTATTCTACCACGCGTTTGTTATAATCTTGTTGTTGTATTTTCGTTTGACATATTTAAATATTCTCATATATTTCACATATATTACTAAATCGATACATACATGTTTTCACATTGATGATTTCAGGTTTAGGTCATTTTAGACTGAACCAGAACTATTCAGAAAGCAATATGCAAAATTTCTGTCATTACAGGATCAACAAATTAAAGAATCTATATAGTAGATACGAATGCCGTATAGTTCATTTGTCTTATATAAATATAAATATTATTATATACACATTTATTGATAATACAGGGAAATTGGAGGGACCATCAGGGCACCCAATCGAAGCACACTGGATTGGGAAAGTGGGAATGCCAACTCCCAATTGCTGACAGTTTGTAAATAGAGTGGCGAGCTCTTCTCCCCGCCCATTGGGGCATCCTCATGTAAGATAGCTCGCTCTTTTGCCAATTGTTCAATCTTGTTGTTGGAAGGAGATTCTTCATATCCCTGTGGTGAAGTATAGGTGAAGTTGCCTATCGATCCACCCAACCCGTTTTTGGCCCAATTTAAACAATGGCATGAAAAGGATAATCAGTGTTTATTAAAGCTTGATCAAGTCTTACAGAGAGTAGAGCCCATTGCTGTCGGACTTAGCAGCCGTGCTACAAAGGGGGGTGGCCCGTATTTCCATTATTCAAAGTAACTTTTCAACCATGCGTCCTCATCAATCTTAAATGATTTTATAAGTTGATTTTTCTTTTTAAGAACGAAGGGATGGGCCATAAACCACGTGTTCTCGAGTTTCGCGTAATGGTACGATGCCAGATTCGGCCAAAACAGAGTGTCATATTCTTGGGACCGGAGGTAGAGCAGTATGTGCTTCTGGAGGTATTCTTTTTTATATATTTGGCTGTTTATTGCGACGGTCGTTGTGTACGGCTTGCTGAATTCGCCACATCAAGTACTTCTTGGCAAATTTGTCGACATTCTTCTTCCGGGGGAGTTGGGACTCATCGAATCTTCCAGTCCGCCTCTAAGCATCTTGATATGAGTTACCAGGTGGTTACACACCGATTGCCTGTCAATCTGTCAAATATGGTAGGTGACTGCATTGAGTTATCTCAAATTATAAGACCTCCCCCTGGGTGGTGCCAAAAAGAAAGGTTTGGAAATCAACACAAGCATATAGTTTCCAGAAGGCGTGAAATTTTTCTTTGAACACAAATTTCGCCAAATCCTTCAGTCGTAATTTATGATATAGATTGCTCTTTGGGACGTTCAACTTGTTAGTTGCAAATATTAGTTCCACCAGTAAAAAAACTTTGTAAATTGTAGCTGTACAAATAGCAAGTTTACAAGAATCAAAGGGTCTGCGTCGAGCATCGGGTATAAACGGTTATGTCGATGCTTCGTTGCACTCTATTTTGCTATCGGGCATATTGCGTTATCTATTGTTCGGTGGCGTGAGTGATCGAGTGAGCACAGAAAAAAGAAAACAATAAAGCTGCTTCCCGGTGAGATGTGGTGTTCCGTCGGGTGTGGTGGACCGGTGGTGAGGGTCATAATCAATTGTGATCGATATTATTCGCTCGCCGTACTCGCCGGGCCACCATGTATTGGAACAAGTAAACCACTGTTGGTATACATCGGTCCAAAATCTTAAGCACCAATTACCTTGTTTTCTTAATGAAAAACCACCATCACACTTTGTGAGAGGCCTGATAAGCACCCTTACTGTTGGTATAAATCGATTCAAATAGGAAATTCATCACATGTTAGGTATGAAATAAGAGACACGTCATCACATGTGAATCTATATCCTTCACTGTATAGTTTTCGATCAATCCACAAGAAGCTAAATGTTCAATTTGAACCTTCAAAGAATCCACGAAAGTACAAAAAAGACAAGACCTCTTTGAAAAAGTGGATGACAAACACAAGCTCCAGTACAAATGATCAAGCCATACAATTGGAAATGTAAAAAATTCTTCTTATATCCCTCAACATCTAACCCTAAATTCTGAATAGAGTTCAAACTTCGAAACAACCAAAAGAGCCTCTGATTGCAGTTATTCCAGATATTTTGGACACTCCTTATGGAAAACTTACCTGCCAAAAACAATGTTTTAATCGCTGAGAATTCGAGGTTTTCTTGACAATCAGCAAATGATTGAATGATTCTTATTTGCGTTGAGTTTCTTTCTTCGCATCCTGAGTACAATTTTATAGCTTTAACTACTGAAGCGATAATGGAAAGTACTCGTTGGTTATTTGTTTTGAATACTATTACAGTTCAAACAATAACAATTTAGCTGCTTCTCCGTTGGAACTATTCCCATTAATCATGGAGAATCTAGGACGGTATATAAGATGATCCGATTAGATCAGTTTCATCGGTCAAGTCATGACGAATGGTTTGAAATCTATTCTGCTAGGAGCAACGCTCCTAATTTTCTTAGTTCATCTACTAAGAGCCAGTGCTGAAGTTTGTCCAACCACAAATGTGACCCCACGTAAGTTGCCCTCCGTCCATCTTCGAGTCTACAGTAATTACAAAATCAATCTCCTCCATCGAAAAAATAGGATCCTGCCCGGAGAACGAAGTGTTCAACTGCTGCGGCGTGTGTTGGCAGTTAGGTTGCGACAAACGGAACACGCCCATCAGATGTCGTGCCTGCATTTCCGATTGCTTCTGTAAGCCGGGTTACATCCGTAAGTGGACCAACGACAGTGCTCCCTGCATTCCCCTCGAAAGCTGCCCAAACTAGCAACCGAACCGAATCGTTTTGCAATCGTTCTCAATGAAGACATGAAATTTCAATAAAGATAATACCCGTGGAATTCGCTCCAACCGCGGATTCGAATCTCACACCAAAACTGTCGATGGTTTATGAATAAGCTAGCACTACCTTTTATGGCATCAATTCAACATTTATCTCCCCCTGAATCACTCTATTAAAGTTTGGATAGTCCTCGTCGTCGTCGTCGGCATCGCCTGGGCGGGGGAAATCCCAACTCTGTACCATTTGAACGGTCCGCTTTAGTTTCCTCCCTTCGTCGAAGCCCGAAGAGAAAGAAGTGTGTGGAACAAGATCGAAAACGAGCGCCACCCGCGAGAAAGACCGTGTAAAATAAACACACCGAGAAAGAAAAAAAAAAATGTGCGTTATAAAACGAAGCAAAAAATGGCAAAGCTCTTTAACACAGCAGCATCAGGGCCAGGAATAAGAGAGCGAGGAAGTTGAAGACGAAGGCAAAAAGCTGCTTGTGAACTCCAAACTTCAACATTCCATTCTCACGTGCTCATTTTGGGGCTCTCTTCTTTGCTGTATTCTTTCTAAATATTTGTCTTTTCTCTTTTACACGTAGCCTTTTTTTCTTTCTGTTATTTTTTTTTTTTTGCATACAGTCAGTGCAGTGTGTTGTTGCACATTGACCACCATCCGAGGCGAGATGTGGAGAAAAAGAGCCGCCACCGGCCGCCTAGGGAAGAAGAAAAATCACGGCCTGCTGCTAGGTGGTGTATTCAAGGTGGCTGGTGGTGTTTCACTGACGACGGTGCAATTGATTGGTTAAACTCGAGAAAGATTTTTCATAAGGGCCTAACTGACAAACGTAAACATTGGCTTTTATTGCGAATTTCTCGTCATTGAAAACTCGCCTAACCAATCCACCGAGACCATTTCGAAGAGGAAGTGTTCACCTATCCGATAGAATTGGAGGGTTACATGGGTAGCCTTTTGCCTTAAACTTAAACGTTAACAAATAACTAGAAAACAAATAACTTTTTTATGACAGACAGCAGTTTGCCCAATATGTGGTCCTGTAGAGTCCAGTGCACAGTGGTCCAGAATGTGAATTTAGCTGGAAAGATACATTTTCAGCATAAGTTTGAAGTTTTGGAGCAAAATTGTCTTCCACAAAGTTGTTTCTAATAACAAGGCGCTGCTTTTGGTGTGAATAAAAACTAGGGTGGTCCTTATTTTCAGAGAAATCGAAAATCTAACGTTTTTATTCGCAGAAATAAAGACATACATAATTTGCAAAAGTTGTAGAATGAATTATTTCAAGCAACTTTGTTGGTATAATTTTTTCTGTACCTTTTGATATGACCGAATTAGAGCATTTTTTTTCCTACGTAGGGTATCCCTATACAAATCAGTTATTTTGCTATAACTTTTTTATTTCAAATTTTTCAGCAAACTTGTCTTCACAGTGATTCTAGAACAATAAAAGTTACAACTTTTGGTGTGCTGAAATTGTCTCTATCGTATGTCAAACAAAAGTTATTATGGTTTTTGTAAACAAAATAAGCTGTTTTCAAAGGTTGATTGTTCTAGTTGGGGCTAATCAAAAAATAATTTCTCAACAGCATTTGGAAGGATTTTTAATATTGACATATCATGTCTGAAAACTGGAGATAGTTATTTTTCTAAGTTGAGTAAAACACATTTGAAAAGGGCGTAATTTTATAAAAAATCATTGATTACTCGCTAACGCTAAGAAGCATCGGTAAGATTTACACGTCAAATTTTATCTCTTCAAGCTATAAAAATTATCTAAAACAACGTTGTTGACAAATTTAAAATAAAAAATTTTGAGCAAAAACCGTTTTTCTGTAGGGACACCGTGAAAAATGCTGTAATTCGGTCATGTCAAAGGTACAGAAAAAAATATTCCATCAAAATTGCTTGAAATAATTCATTCTAGAACTTTCCGGATAATGTATGTCTTTATTTCTGCGAATAGAGATTTTCGATTGCTCTAAAATACAGAACCACCCTAGTTTTTATTCACGCCAAAGAAGTGCCTTGTTATTAGAAACAACTTTGTCGAAGACAATTTGCTCAAAACTTCAAACTTAGGCTGAAAATTTAACATTCCAGCAAAATTCGCATTCTGAGCACTGTGCATTGGCTAGTGGGCGAATTTAAGAAAGTAGAAATTGAACCTAATATTTCATAAATTTTTGGCTACTGAACATTCATTGGAGATTATTTCTTGTTTATATCAAGTGCAATTCTTTTGGATAGTTAATTGATTATTATCTTGAAATCTTCATAAAATCAATCAACTTTCATATTTCTTCTTTCTATCTTGGCATCTAAAAGATCTTTCTTATTTCTTTGTTTTCAATCTGACAGCATTCTTTGTGGAAGATTAAATTTTGTATTTCTTGAAAAAATGTTTGACATGGAATTAATGACTTTTATGAGAATATTTTTGCTGCCTTAAAATATAAGCTGCTCTATTTAACTTTAAAATCTCGTCAACTACTAACAGTTGAAGTAAGAACTAAGTATTTTTGGGACTTGAAGCTATGAACTATTATGGGAGATTTTCGTTCTATCAATCATGAGAAGGTCTTTCTAATCTAAAAACTCGCATTATGAGAATTTCCACTTGATATCTTTGGGTCATGAAACAATCGAACTTCCATGAGAACTTTTTACGTTCTTATAGAGCAGTTTTTTCAAATTTCAAAATTTTCTGTTGTTAACATGTTTCTTTTGAAGCTTGAACTTTGGGTTATTACGAGAACACAAGAAATCAATGAATTGTCATGAGATATTTTTCCTTCTTTCAATCATAACGCAGTTCATTTAATTTCACAATTGTAAATCCACTAATATGCCTCGATTGAAGTTTTCTCCATTTTTTATTAATGTAGAACAGAAATCGATTCCAAGCAAACGGAAACACATTAAGAATTATCAGTCACTCAGTCAGCTCAGTCAGTGACTGCTTCGGCCTAATGACCGTTAAAATAATTGGGCCTAATGGTGTTCTATCTAATGACATTTGGCCTAATGATATTGGGCCTTATGATCCATCAACATGTTGAGCATATATGATAAAACTGACGTAAAAATATTACATGACTATAATGTAATCAGTAGAAATGTATCTCAAACCTAAAATATAGCTTTTCTGTATGAGCAGTCAACATATTGTTTTCATTACGTGGGAAGAAATGAAATGAAAAATGAAACCGACTTCAGTAATTAAATTAAATTTCTTAAAAAATAAAACTTGACTTTGATACCATTCTTAATCTATTGAAATCTGATCTAACGACGTATTCTACGTTGGTTCAATGCTCACAAATTTTGAAATAGTATGAAAGTGTGATGTGGCTCATAAGCGGAATTTAAGGCATCGGTAGGGATGCTTTTAATAACGCATGAGAGCCGATTTCGGCCATCTTATTATAACAACAAGGATGCTTCTGGGGCCACTCTCAAGTCACGCCTTGTGGGTTTCTTCATTGGGTGAAAGTACGTTTTTTTGACGTAGGACTACGTCTTTGTTTTCAATACAAGGGTACAGGTTGCGAATACGAACTACGAGCGTCTCAAAATATGTAGGTTTTAGGCGTTAATAAATAAATCAAATATTTCCGCGATTGATTTCTAGATGTTTCATTAATCGATCGAATCTGCACTTTGATTTGTAATTAAAGACTATTGATTTTCATCATTCAACTATTGAAATTAACAGAGAAATAAGATATCTTATAATTCCATTTTCCATTAAATGCCTAAATGCACAGTACTCTATCGCAAATAAATTCAGTAGGTACGTCTCATACGTGTTAGTACTGCAGTACCCTAATGGGATACCTTCCATTGCTTCATTCAACTCGACAGCCACCACGGGTGTGCAAGTGAAGTCAGTACACACAATGACGGTAAGTACCCTGCGGGAAGTAACAACAATCGAGAGAATGATGAGTGTATATGTGTACCAACCGTAGTTAATGCAGTCATTATGCTATGCCAAGTGTACTGAATATCGATATATATGTAGATGATATGACGCAGCGACAATCCGTATCAAATGTCTAGGCAGACGGTAAGGATATTTTTAGTGAACAACTGTAACTGCACATACTTTCTGTTTTGGGTACTACTGTCCGATTTTGAAGAGTGTTATAAATGAATTATTATAAGAGTTTGTAATACATGCGATAATTTTGCGCATTTCTGTTCGATAAATATTTCTTGAAATCGACTGATATTGAAAATTGCAAGTCGTTTAGAAATGTTTTTCGTACTCGATGTAGTTGTTATGTTTTGTTATTATGATAACCTCTTACTGTGAAGTAGTTCAATGTTGAGATGTTTATATAAATTCAATCACTATCTTAAATATTTCTGTATTCGTTTTTGAACCGTTGGGCAATGGAAATCAAATATTTGAAAGTGTTTTAAATGAAAGTGAAATGTCTGTATATACTTACCAACTCAGAGCGGAATAAATCTTTAAATATTTTGAATAACAGCATGAACTAAAGTCGACCTAATTTATTTAGGCTTTTGAAAATCATCGTTTAAATTGATGATAACTGTAATGATTTTAAAACTTCAACTCAATAAATTGGAACAAACAATTGCCTGTCTTCAGTTATTGTATTGGAATTCAAGTGCTACAAATGTAGCGTTTCTTCATGCCCCAAGGAAAGTATACTTGGATAAAGTATTCGTCTCAAAGGAATCTCGAATTTTCCTAGCAACACGGCTCATTAGGCGGCGCTCGTCCGTCGTTTCGTATCTTGGTATCCGATCGATGTCTTTGACTACCTTTCAGTCTCATCGAGAGACCCAGTAGTTTCTCAATGGTGCATGGAACTGAAGTGACAGTGGAGAATAGTCAGATTTGCAGGGACGATGGACCTCTCTGCATGCCGTGTAGAACGACTTTATGTACTGCCAGCTTGCCATGATCTGGCCAGTAGTTCAATGCAGGATGTCGTGGGATCAGTGAACTGTACTGGTATTCGTTGCGGGCACTCTTTGAGTATGGATTCCGACGTCATTGTTCTTATTTGTAGCGAAGGCTTTCGGTTTCTTGCCGCAGCTGCAAATGCCCATGCCAAATCAATGAGTGTTCGTGCGGAGACTTGTCGGCAAAAACAAATGCTAAATTGGGCTGGAACCTCCCCCGAGCCGTTGCCAAGCTCAAATTTTTGACCTGGGATTTGCCCGAAGTCAGCCTTGACATAGGTTCATCGTCCATCAGAAGACACCCGTCGAACTTGGTCAGCACCTGGTCGTACTAGCTTTCCGAGCACGGATTTTGGCCACACTATTCTGTTTTATGGTCCGATTTGGCTGTTTGCTAGCTCGATACGACTTGGTTCCTTCCCGGAGTCGAGTTCTCCTCACGGTACTATGGGCAGCACCGAATTTTCTGGCCAAATCACGGTCCGACAGATTGGGATTCTTCTTAGATCGTCTTCAAAATCTTGCCACGCAGTTTCCGGTCGACAGTTCCACTCCGACGATTGGCTTGAGGGCTTCCGAATCGTCGTCAATGTTTCCTTATTACCGTTTGATAACGCGCCATACGGTATTTCTGGGCAATTTCAGCTGTTTAGCTAGCCTAGATGCAGACCACAATGGATTTTCCAAATAACTGTGCTCAATTTGTTCCCTTCTTTCGGCTTCCATGTTGATTGTTTATAAAGTACAGTCGATTTGCGGAATGTCAAAAATACATACGTGAAGCTGACAAAATTCCCGACACGTGGGCGCCAAGAACTTCCAAATCCGTCCACCAGAAGCGCCACAATATGAGCAAAAGTTTGTTCCCATTCTAAATGAAGCAAGCCTTAACAGTGACATATTCTTGAAAGACACCTTGTATGTTCTTGTAAATAAAATTCATATTGCTAACAGATCCTCAACTATCTTTCACGCCATACGGATAGTGACCCTTTCCACCATCGTAGCAATATTACCATGGCCGTATCATCATTCAAACCACACGGCCCTTTTCAGGGCCACCAAATGCTTTCTTAAGAGTTCATTAGAATTTTCTCACATACTTACTTTCTAATGCTGGTTTAACGTTCCATTAAGACCATACCTACGCTATTCGACCTAGACTACGTCTATCGGCTAGGGTATGGATAAAATGAAAATTATAAAAAAAAAGCGATCATCACGAATAATTAAAACACTTTGAACGCTAATCAGTTCATCATTTGTCGATAGATTCTCGAGATTGTAGCTTGAATCAGTTGGAAATTTTCGTGAATGTGAAGTCAATCTTCAAATTCGTCAAAACATTATTAATACTTGCCTTTGAATTCCCAAACAGGCTTTCAACAAATTATAACGCGATAAGGGTAATGGTCTTCAGCTAGTCGATCATATCAACACAATCATTACTGTTAGCACAGCGGTTTGCCTCTTCATCATACCAACCTTGAAAACTCTTTCTAGGACTGCAAAATGATTTGCAAGCAGCAAACCATAGGATACTTCTCAAATACTCACTTATCCATGCCGATCCAACGTCCCATTAGACAGCACCTACATTGTAATGTTGCTCTCACGGAACAAACAGAAACTAATCTAACGAGTTGAACCAGACATTGCATCAAACGGTTTAACTTAGTCTGCATCAAACGGTCGTGTGTTATTCACAACCCCATTGAATTTTGGCAAGGCCTACAGCCTGTTCCAATCGAACTATGTCGCCTCTATTCTAATACAGAATCATTAAAAATTATATTAATAACATTCATTCCTACGTCAACCTTGCGTACAACCCCATTAGGTTGTTCCTTCTAGTTTTCTAAAGTAAACAGTAAAACATACCTACAAAGTGTCCAAATGCAATCAAATCAATCAAATCAGTCAAATCCAATCAATCCAATCCAAATCAATCAAATCCTCAAATCCAATCCAAATCAATCGAATTCAGTTAAATCAGAATCTTATCAAATACAATTCGCATCAATCTCGGTTGCGTCTTCTATCGCCGAAGATCGTACACAAAACCTTCCGTTCAAAGACTCCAAGCGAGCGTTGGTCGTGCTCGAGTATTGTCCATAGAGGACTATCGGTCTAATAAATGTCTTGTAGATGGTCAACTTTGTAGTTCGCCGAAATTTGTTCGATCTTAGCCGGAGTCCAAAGAAGGCACTACTGGCAGTCATAATTCGTCTTTGTATATCTCTGCTAGTGTCATTATCGGTGGTCATCAATGCGCCCAGATGTAAGAATTCGTCTACCGCTTCGATTTCATCCCCGCACAGTGGGTCAGGAAATCCAGTGGTGAGGTCAAAACATCTAGCGCCGCGTGTATGCTTCCTAAAGGTTTGCAGTCTTGGAAGAAGTTGTTCAGTTGGAAAAACTTCATCTTTTGGTGGTTTTGATTAGTTCCTATTTCCTCCGCATTGGTGGCACTCGATTCTATCTTTTTCACGGAACGTCCGAGAAGTATATGGTTTTTGCGACAAAGTTGTTTATTCTGATCATGCTGTGAGAATGTTGTCGCAAGACAAACATTGAGCCTATCTTTCAGAAAACAAATACATGCATATTTAAGGATACATCAATGCGATTTTGTTTACAATAATGATGTAAACATGGCAGATATTGTCGAAATGACGAAACACTCAAATATATCAGCACATAAGTATTATCGAATTTTTGCATACTAGTGTAACTACAACATATAGTTTACGAAATCAGCATGGGCTTTTGTAAAATATAATTTCAATATTTATTAGGTAATATTTAGTTCACACCTTGAACTAATCCGTTTGAATAGCAGAACCAGTAATCTCTGGATTTAACTTGATTTTTTTAAATCTCACTAATATATCTAAATCCAGAGCATCTATTTCTTCATATAAGACAATATTGAATAGTGATTGACATTTTCTGATGATTGTGGGCATATGTAACAGCACAGCTGTTGGAAGAATGAGAGCTAGATAACTATTTTTACCTTAATTGCTAATCTTTGACAAAAATGCGTATGTGTTGTCTACAATGTACAACTTACTTCAGTGTCTCGTACAAATATCATTTTTGCTAGTAGTTTTAGAAGAAAAAGAAGTTTGCACATTGTAAACAACGTTAGCATATTTGTCAAAGTAAGAAGTTTTGAATTAAACTTGCAGATATCAGCATATTCTATATAAACTAAATCGCATGTAATTTTCCGATTCAGTTATTCAGTATCCATCTTCGTCGTCCGACTGCAATACTGGCAGATTTGCTGATTGAAGAAGGTTTTAAACGTTCATTTTTGATCGCATCGCGGATAATACTGGATCTGTAGTTACATGGATACCAAAAAGACACACATTCAGGGGTAAATGGGGTAAAATGGACCATTTACCGGCCCCGGCGAAGGCTGAAAATGCCACCAGTCGATTTGTCACGTACGATATGGTCTTTTTCATGTAGAAAATTCAGCGGCGGTCGTAGATATATGAATAAAAACTTAGAAACACACAAAAATAGGGTTAAATGGGGAAAAATGGACAGTTTCCCGATTCTGTAACTGAACGCAAACAACATCATTCGATTTCTTAGGCTTTTTCACGTAAGATAGGCTCTTTTCATCCAAAAACTTTGGCAGCGATTGTAGCTAAAAGTGTACGAACAAGAAAACCGCAAATTAAAGGGGGCATTGGGCAAAATAGGCCACTATTCGAGCTCGAAACTGAATGAAACCTGCACCATTCGATTCCCAAAAGTTTTTAATATGAAATATACGTCTATGCGGGCAAAACATTCAGCGGCGTTTTTAGTTCTATGGGTGCCAACTAGAAAGACACATTTTTAGGAGTAAATGGGGTAAAATGGACCATTTACCGGGCCCGGCACAAAATGAAACCAGCACCATTAATTTTTCTTGGCAAATTTCCCATAAGAAATGATATATTTCAAGCAGCAAATCCAGCGGCACCTCATCTGTGGGAATTTGGGTCCGTTTTTTCCCACTGTGGAATGGGGCTGTACCTTGTTTGTTTTTCTTCTTTTTTTTTTAATCTTTATGTCAATATCAAATCAATGCCGCGTCGAGTGCTTATCTTTAAGAATACAACTAAGGTTTTTTTTTTTAACACGGATACGTTCCTTTTTTATGTAGTACCGAACCGTGTAGAAAAAACTAAATAGAGATAATAAATTCACATGCTTAAACATTTTAAATTGCTTCGATTTTGTTTGCATGTTTTACCTTTCATGCAATAGTCAAAATACAATTTTGAAAATTTGAAGTATTGACACGAAAATGGTCATTTTTTTTAAAAAATCTGGCTCTAAACGTAAAATGTGATTTGGATTAGGTCGTTAAGTCTGTTCTGGATTTGTCGCCGAAAAGAAACCGTGCCAAAAAAAAACCGTGTAAAAAAGACCTTAGTGTGCTCAAACACGAAATGTAACACGAATCAAAAGACACGAAATTTTCGGCAAAGGCAATCGAATATAGGAGATAAACATCATATCTGAAGGAGTATGCCGCATGTTGTCCAGTTGAAACTGAAACTGAACACATCTGTAGAATGTGGTGAGAACATTCCGATTATTAATTTATCAGATTCAGTACATATTAAAAACAAACAAAATTCAACATTACGAAGTTAGGCCTTAGCAAACGACGTTTACAAACAAAACTACTATACAATAAGTCAATAGTATGACACGAAGAAACTACAGATTTATGAACCACTTCACAACATTGGAAGAACTTCACGATTCTGAAACAAGTACAACTTACCTTTCAAAGAACTTTGGAATGGCGACGCAGTACAAGATGAAAAGTACATAACAAATCAGAATCCTTTTCACACTTTCTCACATAACCTTTCAAGTCAGATCACAACAGTGTCTTCTTGGGCACCATTGCCTGCCGGTGAACTGCCTCTGAAGGATTTTGAAATCTTTTCTATCCAAGGCCTAGCAATGAGGTTTCGATTTTACTCAGCGTGCAGCTAGTAATCTAGCCCTTAAGACCCACATTCCCTTAAAATCTCTTACACGTTCTGTCAGGATAAAAAAAATCAATGAATTTCTAGAGAAAATTTCTATGATTGCTCCCTCATCCTATAATAGTCACATCTCCGTGAAAATCGCAAAAAATCTTCCTATAAAAATGACATCCCCGATGCTTAATTCGCCATGCTAAGTCAGCACCGGGAGTCAACACACAAACCGAAGGAACCAACTTCACCCGACGCTATTTGAACGGAGAGAGAAAGCTCGAGATCAGTCAGACAACCGTCCGCGGCGGGGACGAGGCGCGTGACGCGAGAAAGGCGCAAAAAATAATAATTGAGAAATGTTTCATTCACGATTGGACAGAGGCATACAGCCAACGATGATCATAATCATTACCCGTGGCATTGTGGTGCGGTCGAGCGTCGTTTGATGGTTTGTTGACTGATTCCGCGGCCGATACATGCAACTACGCCACTAGGAGGAAGCGTCGGCAGCCGGCGGCCGGCGGTCGGCGGCGGCAAAACATTTTTCGAATTCCTTCGCTCGCTTCTCTCACCTTTCCATTATGGTCGGCGACGGACGGCCTGAACGCCACTTCCTTTCCCATTATGCGTTTTCAACAAATGGCAAACATATCGGGTTTCGGTTTTCGGATGCTAATTCAATCGAAAGCAGATTTGCTTTGGGTGGGGAGATTCGTCATCTATTTACTTGAAACTTCAGCAATTTGAATTGGGCACTTTCCGATGGGAATGCAGCGAGCTCGAGCGCCATTTTGGAGGGTCCTTTCGCGGATGTATCCCTCCTTGCAGTAGCAATCCGAAGGACACATGAAGCATCTCACGGTTCCGACCTGTTTGTCACAGGTGAACTGTTCGCACGCACCGCAGCATTGGAATTCTTCGTTCTTGGGACATACACCTGGCAGTATTATTGGATAGTTATAATATGATTTTTCGATTTGAACGAATGAAGCACGGAACTTACGGATTGGAGCTCTGGGTCCATTCGGGCAAACTCTCTTGCCCTTGGAGATGGATTCCTGTGCTGATGACGGCTGCCAACACAGCAAAACCGTTGCTACGACTAGGGCGAATTTGAGGGCAATCATACTGAGCTATCGTTGTCACTGGAGGTACTGATGGATAATAAGCGACTACGGTGAGATATGGCTATTTATACCGGTGCGCAGTGATGCCATCGGTCCGGTTTGAACTGGATTCTGTTTGTGTGTTTTTTTTCCAATGACGAATCAGTTTGAAATTTTTGGATGTTTGTGATGACTCATCCTGTGTTATCTAGTTTTTGTTTAGTTAGAATAGGAATGTTTTGTTAATTCTAGTGTGCAACGTTGAATGTGTTAACTATAACGTCATAAATTGCAATATTTTTCAAGATAAATTCATAGTAAATTTTGTGAGAAAACAGCTCGAGTTAATACAATATCATTCAACTCGAAATATATTATTATCTGTTCTCTAGGTTTGAAATTTGTTTGAAAAGTATCCAAAAGAAATCCAATCCAAATCCAATCCAACCAATCCAAATCCAATCAAATCCAATCCAAATCCAATCCAACCAATCCAGATCCAATCCAAATCCAATCCAAATCCAATCCAAGTCCAATCCAACCAATCCAACCAATCCAAATCCAATCCAATCCAATCCAAATCCAATCCAAATCCAATCCAAATCCAATCCAACCAATCCAACCAATCCAAATCCAATCCAAATCCAATCCAAATCCAATCCAATCCAATCCAAATCCAATCCAAATCCAATCCAAATCCAATCCAAATCCAATCCAAATCCAATCCAATCCATTCCAAATCCAATCCAAATCCAATCCAAATCCAATTCAAATCAATCAAATCCAAATCCAATCCAAATTCAATCCAAATCCAATCAAAATCCAATCAAAATCCAATCCAAATCCAATCCAAATCCAATCCAAATCCAATCCAAATCCAATCCAAATCCAATCCAAATCCAATCCAAATCCAATCCAAATCCAATCCAAATCCAAATCCAATCCAAATCCAATCCAAATCCAATCCAAATCCAATCCAAATCCAATGCAAATCCAATCCAAATCCAATCGAAAGGCCGAAAGGCAAAAATTTGTCTTTAAACTTTTCCAGTTTTTGGATTACCGATATCGAGTTACAGGGCACTTAATAATATTGTAAGTGTTCAAACTAAAACAAAGTCTTGTGGATCGGATGAGTCCTTCATGATCTCGGGTGGTCGAAAAAAAAAGCGCGATTAAAGATTTAAATATCTTTATAGCCCCACTGCGCTATTCTTGGTACCACCAAAATGGCAACCCTGACGATCGTGTGGAATTTTGTTTTCTTTCCATGCTCTGTTGAAAACAGTTTGTACTGATGAGGGATGACGCAAGTAGCTGTGTCAACTGAAAACTGGTGTGTGGCATGGGTTTTGTTTTTGTGGATTAGAGCGAAAATCCCCTTTGATCCAGAAACTGAATAACATATTTAGGAAAGTTAAACAGTTTTGAGCTGCACGTGTTTTGAAAACAGGCGTCTCTTGTATGGAAAGTATTTTGAAACTTTGTGGCAACATATTTTGTGGTCATCGATCAGAATTCAAAACACTCTGTGTCTTTTTGATTACTTAACTTGCACTGTCTCAGGCAATGAATTTGTTGGTTATTGTGTTATCTGTATAATTAATTAACTAAATGGTTTCCAAAAGAAGTACTGATTAGAAGAATCTAAAACTTTGAAGTAAACATGTTGTTAATGATGGGCCCAATACGGTAAAGTTTCTGAGTGGAATCAAGAGTAATACTATCATAAATTGGTCAACAAAGGATGCGTACAAATCGATGAATTCTCGCGTAAAATTTGAAAAACGACTATCTTCGATGATCGATTATCGACTTCATCGTCGGTGAATAACACAGCTGCAAAATAGTTTTCCATAGAATTAATTATCCAATATCCAAGCTAACAACGTCTTAACTTTACCTAAGTTGCAAGCACAGTTACAAACTTATTTGTTTAGCTGTGATAAACTAAAGAAACAGTCGGTTAAGAGAATCGATCTTCAAAAAAAGCCCTTTTGAAAAGGTACGCGAGACTTTATTTATTATTTTTTTCCTTCTTTTTTATACTCAATTAGTTCATAATCTAGAAAACATACCGAATCCGAATAGCCGGGCTTTTCGTTTAACTTCTGCCATCGGACTCTGTAAAGCAGCTTCGCCCACTTTTTTAATCAACCTCCTGCAAAATTCAGCGTGGGGAGTTGAGGGTGCCATTTTTGTGACTGGAGCACCCGCTAGTCTAACTACTTAGGACTTTAGTAGTTAACTGGTCCCTCTGACCTGCCGCTGATCATTACGCCATCTGTTCTGGTGCTCACGTACAATCCTAGATCTTCCGGTCTTGACACATCCACTGGGCAAGGTTGACGCTCACGGTCATCATGCCGTTTCTCGTGCCGTCGAAGCGAGGACATACGAAGAACACAAGTTCTGCGGTTTCCTCTGCATCCACGCAACCTGGACACGCAGAGGAGCCGGCGTGCCCGTACCTATGTAGGTACTGTCTAAAGCCATGGCCTGGCAGGATCTGCGTCAAGTGGAAGTTTACCTCACCATGTCGCTGACCGACCCATCTGGATAACTCCGGAATTAGTCGGTGAGTCTACCGACCTTTGGTGGGTCTATTCCGTTCCCTCTGCCACTTGACCATAAATGCGGCTCTAGTGGTCTTCCGGATACCTCTTGTGGCACGTTGTTTGAAGCAGTACTCTACGTCTTCTTTTATGTCGATGCTGATGAGCATTGTCCCTGCTAAGATGCAGACCGCGTCGCGTGACACTGTGCGGTGTGCACTGAGCACTCTCTAGAGGCATACTCTCTAGTTCATCTAGGTAGCTCTTAGTATTTAAAGCGGTGGTTCACGCCTGCCCACCATACCTGAGTATGGACAGGGCAGCACTAGCCAGAAGGTTTCGCCAGCTCCCTTTCACCGCCGAGCTATTCGACATCATGTGGGATAATGCCGATATGCCCATAAAGGACAGCCGATATACCCATAAAGAACAGCTTGCCGTTGATCATAACCCTCAAGTACGTCAGGGACCCCTTCAAGGTTATGGAGCAAATGCCTGCACTTTTTGTCGTCTGTTGCTCTGATTTTCTGTTGTTACACAAACATATCTGTTTTGTGGCGGGCTCACTCCAGTTTTCTGGAGCGCATCCATCCCTCCAAAATGCCAATTAGGTGGGGAGCCGTTGACTCCACCTCATCTATGGATTCATCATAGACCTCTAGGCTGATGTCGTCTGTGAAACCGACAATCTTAACCCTGTTGGGGAACGTAAGTCGCAAAACTTCGTCATGCATCGCGTTCCAGAGCACCGGAGCCAGGATCGAAGCTTTTGGAACACCTACGGTGACAGGAACCCAGAAGCGTTGAAGTGAATTGGCAATAGCTTCCCAACTGGCGCTATTGAACGCGTTCTCAAGTCAAGGGTGATCATTGCACCCGTTTCTTACGCTGGATTGCCACCTCTTCCGTCTTAGTAACGGATAGGATGATATCCACCGTTACGGAAGCCAAAATGGTTGTTTGACAGGCCGTCTGTACCCTCCCTGTACTTCGGCAGCCTGTTGAGGATTACCCTCTCATGCCTCTTACCCGCCGCGTCCAAGAGGCATATCGGTCGATATGCCGATGGATCACCTGGTGGCTTCCCTGTCTTGGCCGAGGATCTGGCGTTTCCAGGCGTTCGGGAAGACGCCCTCGTCCAGAAATCTCTACATTACCACCCTAAACATTTTGGGAGCTAGCAAAATAGCCTTCTTGATGGCCAAATTCGGTATACCGTCTGGTCCTGGCGCTTTGTTCGATGAGTTCATCGTTCATTGCCTACGTGATTGTGGATTTTTGGCGTCGGAGATTGCCGACCATCTGCCCATTGCTATGACTACGTTATGGTCTGGGCTACTGGAACGCTGGTCATGGGACAAATCTACGGTGGTGAGAAGCCAGGGACTCGGGTCGTGGTTCGGAATGATTCCCCTAATAATCGCATACAGTAACTCTAGTGATTACTCGGCCGGAGCTGAAGTCACTGCGTGGCTTAAAACAGTCACCACGACGAAATTGTTGTTTTGTATGTGGATGACCTGATATGCTGAAGAAAAATGGAGACCATCATGAAGCTGAACAGGCAATTGACGAAGCAATATTTGCGTTGACCGATTGCGGGGAAGTCATCCAGTTCCCAGAACTTTTTCAGCATGCGTTTGTTCTACAAACAAATGTAAGCCCATCGTAGTTTACAGCTGTCACAGGAGGAAAGCGTGGACAAACTTCTGTCGCGCTACGAGATACTTACCTTATCAATCAAACCAAGGCCGGTGTCGCCTCTGCTGTACACGGAAGTTGTATCCATTATAATCGGTCCATAGCTTTACCTCGCCAGCCTCGCTGTTTGCGGAGAGTCCGCAAGTGGCCTTCTACTTGATCGATCTACCTTGCTCGTTGCGCGCCTCTTCTTCTTATACCCGTCGGTTTGTTTTCTAGAATCATTTTAACAGGTTGTCGTCCGACAAACCTACGACATGCTCAGCCCATCGTTGTCGGTTTTTACGGTGGGAGGTTCTCCCAGCAAATGGTGCAATTCGTGGTTCATTCGCTTCTTCCACGTTCCGCCTTCCATCTGCACTCCATCGTAGATCGTACGCAGCACCTTCCGTTCTAAAAAACCAAGGGCAAGTTGGTCCTCCACTAGCAATGTCCATGTTTTGTGGCCGAGAACTACCGGTCTAATTGATATCTTGTAGATGGTCAACTTTGTAGTTCGGCGAACTTTGTTCGATCTTAGCGTCCATCGGAGTTCAAAGTAGGCACGATTGTCTGGTGTCGTTATCGGCGGTCACCAATGAGCCCAGGTACACGAATTCGTCTACTACCTCGATTTCATCACCGTCGATCTGAACTCGTGGTAGGAGGCTAACAATGTCTTCTCGTGAGCCTCTTCCCTTCATGTATTTTGTTTTCGACGCATTAATCACAAGCCCAATCCTACCAGCTTCAGCCTTAAGTCTGATGTACGTTTCCGTCATCGCGCTTAGAGATGGTGGACTGTAATCCAGTGAAGTCTCCCATTGAAAAGGGAATTCAGCTAACTCGTGCTGGTGTTCCAACAACCTACCCATACAGGGAACTCCTTGGGTCGTTGGTGTACGTCATGTTCTGTACAAGGCCAGACATCTGCTTCTCCGTTGGTTTCTTAGAAAGCTTCCAACAGAATCCAACATCTCAGCATTGACAAAGCTTGAAAAGAGTGGTTCGGTGGTACGAAAGAGCCGAAATCCAGAAATTCGGAATACAGGCAGAACCGTTAATAGGCTATGTCGCTGTAGACTCGGCCTCGGATACGGAGGATCGTCTTTGCCTTTTTCGTTTGTGGAAATCTCGTCAGCTGGTCAAGCAAGAAGCAAACCACGGTGGCTATGTCACCCAGCTAGGTTGAGTACATCGCCCTAAGCTCGTCTGTATCGAAAGCAGTTTGGCTGACTGGCTTTTTAACAATTTGAAGTTGAAGAGCTCCAGTGTTCCTGTTAAAATCTTTGAGGTCAACCAAGGTTGCATTGGAATGGCCAAGAACTGCAAATCAAACTGCTCGAAACATTTGGATGTGAAACATCATTTCGTTCGAGATCTTGACACAATGGCAAAGTGAAGGTCGAATACGTGCGAACGGAAGATCAACTAGCTGACTTTTTTGACAAACCGTTGAAAGCTCACTGACTAGGACAACTTGGACGTTGTCTCGGAATAGTGGAGTGAGAGGGGGTGTCATCGAAACAGCTATCCGCTATTCTTGTTGCTCTATCTATCCAGGGCAACGGTGCTTGGCAACCAACAATTTCCAAGTCACCCATGACCCACGTTGTAATAGAACTTTTTCAATCCCTAGTAGGCATCACAAGCAATCATGATCACTTTCAACACACTGAAAATTAATTTAAGTTTATATTAGCTAAACCCGATGCGAGCCTTGCCACGCTTGTAACTAAATGAACGAAAATTTAATAGAACTGGTGCTTGTATTGTTTCTTTAAGGAAAGAGTTTTGTTAACATATTTTCGTTTGCTAATGTGTGTAATTTCTGCAAACATAAACTTAGGTGTATATTTATAATTATACCTTCAGATCTTTAGTGTCTACCGTGGTTTTTCATTCTGTGTAGAAGCATTTCACTTACATAACATTTATTTTTAAACTACGTCGTATCTTGTCAGTTTGAACGTCCTTTTTCTCGCATAACCTTAGATTAATTCTTGTGCATATGTAGCACTGACAGCAACTCAAGCATCCCGTTGATTAGTTCTCGAAATATGTACAAATTTGTGTTTCATTTGCATGGGACCGCTCTCCCCCCCTTCCAGAAAGGAAGGAGTCTCCAACCATCATAAGATCCTTCTCCGGCCACAAGGACTCCTGCATACAAATTTGCATAACAGTAGGGATAATTCTCGTGAATGATTAAAATGTGTGTTTCATTTGTATGAGAGCCCCCACTTCCAAAGAGGGGAGGTGCCTCAAATAACCGTGGAAACATTTCTTGCCTTCAAAAACTTTCACATGCCAAAGTTGGTTTCTTTTGCTTGAGTAGTTCTCAAGTTATGCCTCCTTAGAAATAGTTTTAACCTTCAGAAAATCTCACATGCCAATTTTGTTTCCATTTACTTGATTAGTTCTTGAGTTATGCAGAAATTTCTGTTTCATTTGTATGAAAGCTTAGGAGCGGGGAGGGGTCTCACACTAGCAAACATTTGTTGCCTCTAAAAACTTCGATCGATGCTAAATCGATTAGTTCTCGAGTTATGCGGACATTTGTGTTTCATTTGTAGGGATACCCCCCCCCCCTTTCTAGAAAAGGGAGGCGTTTCTAACTATCTTGAGAACTTTCCCCGGCATCAAAAATACCTCCATACAAAATTTCACGCCGATCGGTTTAGTAGTTTTCGAGTCTATAAGGTTCAGACAGACAGACAGACAGAAATTCATTTTAATATATATAGCAGAAGATAGAAAGATTACGAAATCTAAGGTAGGACTAACGAATCCATTCGTTGTTTTATGCAACGAAACTGATTTGAACGTTTGATGAAGCTACCTTTGTAGTTAATGTCGCACGCGCAACTGTCAAAATCCCGAAGCATTTATTGACACAGATGGAACATTCCTCCATTGTACGAAAACAATACAAAGAGCTACGAATATTTCGTAACAAATTAAAAAGAAATGTCTCTCTAGTGGTTGTATGAATGATTGACAGATCTACTATATCGACTCGAAATGTGATTGAAAAAAAAAGCGCAACTACGAGGAGATGTCCAGCGTTTTTTTAACGTAGGACTACGTTTTTGTTTTCTAAACTGGGGTACAATTTAAAATAAATCGAATTTCGACCGTCACAAAAAGTGGTCAAAAGTCGGTTCTCCAAAGGTTTTGAATTTTTTTGCACAAATCGATCGGAAGTATAACTATATTACTCTGACTCCAATATTCTAAACTATTGATTTTCTTAACCTTAAAAGATGATATCTTATAACTTCCTTTTGCACTGTAAATTTACTAAATGCCAAGTATTTCCCTATCACAGACTTCAATTGTAAGTAAGAGAGATCTCATGTGCTGCTCTTACGGCTGCATGTGAAAGATTCACCATCGCTAAATTCTTCATTTGCTCAGCAGTTTTTGGACCTGCTCTGGCGAGCAACCATTGGCCAATGGTAGTTGCTGGTTCAATCGCCTTTGGCTAGGCAACCATTGCTTGGCAGTCATTGGTTATGCAGTCGGTTAACCAAGTCAGTAGTGAATTTGTAACCAGGCTAATGATTGTCGCACAATATTAATAAAGATGTGAATGGGCCATATGATAGGTCCAACATGGATCATTGAAAATCCGTCCTTTTAGGCCAACCAATTTGATTTTCCCAGCTAAAGAGTTTGTTTGATTGGAATTAATCTAACAAATCGTTCTTGGCAATTAGCAGGCAGCAGTGGCCGAAATAGTTTCAGCTTTCCCTTGGTTGCATACCTTGAATCTTTTGTACAATTTCAAACATAGCTCGGAAATTTAAACGGTCGCTATATTAATCCGAAGGGCAAGCTTATGGCAAGAGCAGCACAGAAGTTTGAAAAATGGCGGCCGTCACGAAATATTGTCAACAACAAAATTATTGGTGGGTTATATCATGGATATAACCGCAAAGTTCACGTAGGACCGCGTTGGTTTATAGTAATAATTGCATCATCTAATTTATACGTATCATTACACATATGATTGGTTAAAATGATAATAAAACAGTTGTATAATATTGCTTTCGACCCATTCCTTCTTATGATTATTTCTCAATTCAGCGCTTTCGTGATCCTTGTGATCTTTCTGGGTTATGCTATTCATCGCTAGTCACGCGAGACAAACCGAAATGATTTCATAAGGGATGAATGGCCAGTTTTCATTTTTATTATTGCATTGGGAATGAAGAAAGGCAGGGAAATACAGTACGAAGCGAAATTCTAAAGAGCGGACGGGCCTCAATTACAAAATCAGACACCGGCAGCTGAGGGGTGTGGCCATTTCTGTATGCATCATGGAATGAAACTAAATGAAATCAATAGAAGAAGAATATTTGAACCATTTATTACCCGATTTTGAAGACCCAAATAGGGAAAACCCTATTTTCAACCTGTTCACACGGAGATTTGTATGGGAGCAAAAATAGGTCATTTTTAAGTAAAACATTGAACTACTTACACTAAAAGCACTTAATTGTAATTTCAATGCAAATTGTTTTTTTTTATTATTTTATCAAATGGGGTATAAATGAAATCATTGTGTTCAGTTAAACGAGACTTATTAGCGTTCAAAAAACTTTCACATTAGCATAACGCTCTCATTTTTCAAAATTTTCATATGACACCCGGTGTAGAAAAGAGAAACGTAGTCCTACGTTAAAAGATTTTAACACTCATTAGACATTGCTACGTGCCTTACGTCACTTTTGCAAAAAAAAACCCAGTAAGCTGTCCCTTGTAGTTTTTTTTGTGTGGAAAGAGCTGTTTATTGACTCCTTGGTTTTTCTCACTAGGCCATGGTGACTCGTTAGATGATACTTGATTAATGATCATGAAGTTATGACTCTCGGTAGCGCTTTAATTTTTATTTTGGGATAAATAAGTTATTCCCGCCCATCCCAGCAGGAACGCCAACATGCATGAGTCCGATAAAAGAGAAGCAGCGATTGGCTGGTCTTCACGAAATCCATTTTGTGAATTATACAAAAAGGGGTAATGGTAGCATTTTTCCGGATAAAGTGCAATATAATGTTTCGTAAAATTCGAGACATTTTTTCTACGCACAAAATCCACGTTTACGAAACGAGTGAAAGCTAATTTACGCAAAATAAATTTCCAATGTAGAGTTCCTACGTACAAGTTCTCCTGTCTATTCTTCCGAGTCCCCGAAACTGAATCTCAATGTTTTTATTGCGGATTGGCATTTCTAGTCGTGGTTTTAATTTTTTAAAGCCGCGGATTTTGCAGAACAACTATCTAACAGCTCGTTTGCTGGATATCTCTGCCAACGATGCAAATCGAGATAAAAGTCTATACGCTTAGTAAAAAGTACCCAACGGAGTAGTTGAGTGTAGGAAGCCAACGTTTCAATGATTATTGAACGTCACTAATCGATCATTTCAATCAAACATAAAACCTAGATAAAATAGTCAAAACGTCGCAAGTAGCGTATTTTTCTGGGATCTGCTTGCTCCGACAACAAAACAGCACCAGAAACAGATACAGGGAGTTATTACCTTCCCGTCGGTAGTGGATATAGATGTAAGCAACCTGGCATTTCCAAAAAATTAACGTTTTAAGTCATTGTTTACAATTGTTACTTTCGACCTTTTGACGATTTTGTCTAGAAACATTCACAAAGAGCACAAAACAAATATTTTGCAGATCACAAATAAAAACTCGAACTGGTTCGTATAGGTTTACAAAAACACAATGCCGAATTCAGATGTTGTACAAACATTGCTGTGTCAGAAAGCAAATCCAATTATGGGAAAATGTATCACAGGTGGCCAAATTTATTTGTTTGTTTGTTTATAGCGAACAAGTTGCCTCCTGCATACTTCGATCAAAATAATAAGCATAATCGAAAATAGTTATTGTTATGAATGTACCTGTTGTACAAGCACCCACCGAATTTCGGATTTCGCTGACTTTTGTGTTGTTTACCGTTTATGTCATCCGTTTTGCACCGCTGCAACTTCTTCGCATGCAAATAATTAACAGCCAAAAAACCCCGCCCTCTCCTTCGCTTCCTGCCCTTAGTTTCCGCTCGTTTGACTGGCACCGCATCTGACACCTGATAAATGCAGTCAAAAATATAACGACCGAACGATGATCAAACGAGGAGGTTGTCCAAATACCACGTTACAACCATACTCTCCGAAATCCCACAAAAACAACCCACGCGCTTTGCTGGCAACCCCTTCTCACAAGTTTTCGTCTCAAGATTGGCAGTGAAAAAAGAATGTAAACAACCCCGAAAAAGCTTGCCAACTGCGATCATAAAATAGCAACGCAAAAATGCATTGAGTAGGTCGCGTCCAATGGCGCACTGTTCCCAAGAGTTTTAACACTTGCAATAAAAACCCGTAACCTGTTATGCTAATTTGTTGCTTTCGATCTTTCTTCTCTCCCCATAGGACAATCAAAAGGACAACGTGTGCCCTATCTGCCCGACGGAAACGTCGGTCATTTATCCGAACGGAACGCGACACACGCAAAAGTGCCCGGTCGTGTTTGCCAAGGGTGGCAACAAGGACCACAAGAAGACCCTCTGCTGGAATGCCAATCACTGCCAAAATAGTAAGTAACACTCGTTCTCTACCGGAACTTTCACTAAATTGCTAAATCATTTTCCATCATTGCAGTGTGCCCGGACAACTGTCCGAGCAAATCCTGCTCGTCTACGGGATCATGCTGTAACGAAACCTGCCTCGGAGGATGCAGCGGCCCGGATGGGTCCGACTGTGCCGTCTGTCGGCACCTGAGCATTGACCCCGCGGGTCAGCGTCGGTGCGTAACCAAATGCCCCGACGGCATGTACAAGTACCATACCCGATGCGTGTCGTACGAGGAATGCTACAGCATGAAGAAGCCGATAACATTGGACTCGAATGCGGACCTCCCGGACACACCATTCATTCCGCACAATGGTACCTGTACCATGGACTGCCCGCTGGGATATGAACAGTTGAAGAACGAAACGAAGGTCGACAACAAGATGGTTACACGAAGGTGGTGTAAGAAGTGCGTGACCGGCAACTGCCCGAAGAAATGCGAAGGGTCCAGCATCGATAACACCCAGAGTGCTCAGTTGCTGAAGGGCTGCGAAATCATTACCGGTTCGTTGGAGATTCAGCTTCGCAGCCGCGGAGGAGGTAAGAGTGATATAGTCGCTGTGGGTCGTGGGATTTTCCTTCTAATTGAATGCTTCTTCTTGATTTAGAAAACATCGTGAAGGAGTTGGAGAACTTTCTCAGCAGTATCACGGAAATCAACGGTTATCTGAAAATTGTTCGGTCCTACCCCCTTCTATCGCTGGGGTTCCTCAAGAAGCTCCGAGTCATCCACGGCAATGAGAAAGTCTCGAAGTAAGTTGGTTTAAGAAATTGATCCAGTAATGAAGTCACCGTAACATTGTGTTTTTTATCTTCCCAGTTCTACGCTGTACGTGGTTGAAAATCAGAATCTGCAGGAACTGTTCGACCACGACATCAAAATCGGCGGCGAAAAGATGTTCTTCTACAACAACCCCATGCTCTGTACGAACAAAATCAAAGCGCTGAAGACGTACAATCCGAACATCATGATTGAAAACGAAGACCAGCTGGGAACGAACAACGGCGACCGGGCGGCTTGTTCGATAACGGAGCTCCGCACGACGCTGAAGATGGTCGCCGTCGATACCGCGCTGATTCTGTGGGAACCGTTCACACAGCTGGCCGACGCTCGGCAGCTGCTCGGCTACGTGTTCTACTACATCGAGGCGCCGTACCAGAATGTGACGTTCTTCGACGGGAGGGATGCCTGCAACACCGAGGGCTGGCGGTTGGACGACATCAGCGAGGACAAGGAGACGACGAAGTTCCTGACGCAGCTGAAACCGTTCACGCAGTACGCGTACTACGTCAAGACGTACACGCTGGCCTCGGAGGGGCTGGGCGGCCAGAGCAAGATCGAGTACTTTACCACGGCACCCGGGACGCCGTCCGTCGTGCGGGAAGTCGTGGCCCTCGTCGTGGAGGATAAGCTGGTAAGTGCGTTGGGTTGTTTGGGAAGGTTCGTCTAGTTAGCTCTGGACCCAATCGTTCAATTGAAAATAGTAGGCCACAATAAAGATCGACTTGACAACCCACGTTTTCAAAACAATAAATCTTATGGGAACCTTCGCGAGACGAACAACTCAACTTATTTATTCTTGTTCTCTAGCAATTTTCCTCTTCGTCATAAAGCTCGATTCAAAGTAAATTTGGACGCATTCAAGTGATCATAACTCAAGAATTAAACAATGTACACGGTTGGGCAAAATGTCAAACGAAAGGGTATTTATTCAGTCGCACAGTGACACTGTACCGGCGAACTTATTCCACTTTAAACGCATTTGTTGTGCATTGGTCACTTCTTTTCCGCATCCCTCGAAGTTCTCGCTTGTCAATTGCCCAATATTTTTCGATCAGTCTGAACTCAGGGCAATTCGGAGGATTAGTCTCTGGCGACGAAATGAACATTGTTTGGATCATACCATTCTAGTACCTCCTTAGAGTAGTGGCAGCTGGCTAGATCCGGTCAAAACATAACGTTGGTCTTGTGTTGCCGAATGAAGGGTAAAATCCGCTTTTTCCGACACTCTTCAATGAGAACCTTCGACATCATTGTGTGAGATGTGATGAAAACCTTGGTTTCAAGGCTCAAGGTTCTCCTCATCTCTTTGTCCCTAGTGCCACTTTTATGATAGATGCGCTGGGCTCTATCCACACTCAGAGTATCCTTGTAACGTTTGATTACATGAAACACCGTTGACCTTGGGAATTTTAACCCTTTTTTGCTATTTTTGAGGCAGATCACGAAAAATTCTCTAGATGTTTGTTCACAATTAATTTTCGTTTTCGCAAGTTCCATGATTCGTAATTTCGAGATGCGTCGATAAATCGAGAAAAACTTCTTACCAATTTCTTTGTCAATGAAACATCAACAAATGCCTGTCAAACGTTTTTTGTTCCAACCACCAGGTACGCGCTGGTGTATTAAGCCGTTCGTCCAGATTTCACTTTGAATCGAGCTTTAATTTTCGCGCCAGGCAAAAATTAGTGGCGCTCGAATGCTTTTAGCAGGCATATTTCCAGCGGCATCATCGAATCTCCACTTGTTACACCAGGAACCTAACCCTGTGCCCCGATGGTTTAGTTTTAGTCTTTGGATCTGAAACTTGAACTTCCACAAATGAACGCAGGCTTGATCCGGTCAATTGAAATTTGCTGAACCTTAGAGTTGATTCGGGATATACGGGCATGTTGGCCATTTACCTCATAAGGTCCTGCGTAGGCCTGAACTAAAGGCTTCTTAACAGCATCGATCCCGACGAAGACAGGAGTACCAGTACAAGTCGAAAGTTTACGGCCCATGAACACGGTTGGTTTGGCAGTTTGGTTTCACAAATTCACTCCTGTCTACTTGTTGACTTGAATTTTCAAGATATTCGCCTGGTTGCCGCAATGCTTTTCCATATAAGAGTTCTGCCATGGATCAATCAATTTCTGTCCAAAAGGCTACACGCAATCCCAGCATTACCGTCAGAAGTTGGTCGCTCCAGTGTTTTACGTCCACTGTCCTTGCCGCTGACTTCAGAGTACGATGGGACCGGACTCAACGAAGCCATTCCACAGTGGGCAAGAACTGATGAAAACTAAGGAAAAAATCTGTAACTTTTGTCGCTTTTAAGCGCGGCTTGTAAACGAATGGAACTGGTTTCAATCACCGCACGGGTATGGTTGTCGAGTTATAGAGCTTATTTTACCCCACTTCCCCTTATATTCTTGACTAATTTATAGATATCTTTGCACGGAGAGGCTCAGGATCAACCAAACAGTGCTAATCCCATGTGAAATTTTCTGGAAAATCGAATAGAAGCTGTTTTAACAACCGCACGGCTATGTGAACGAAGATATGGTTGATTTTACCCCACTTCTCCTGAAATTTTTGAATAATTATAGATATCTTCGAGCGAAGAGGCTCAAGATCAACCAAATAGTGCTAATCCCATGTGAAATTTTCTGGAAAATCGAATAGAAGCTGGCTGGTTTTACCCCACTTCCCCTTGTATTCTAGAATAGTTTATAGATATCTTTCCTCGGGGTGGCTCAAGATCAACCAAATAAGGCTAGTCCTATGTAAAATTTCTTGGGAAATCGAATAGAAGTTGTTTCATCTACCGCACCGCTATGTGAACGAAGATATGGCCGTCAATCTTTACCCCGTTTGGGAACTTCAATCTCAACACTTGGTCATACATCGGGTTCGAGAGCATTGGGCCTAGGATTGAACCTTGTGCGGAACTCCTGCGGTGACTTGAACACGTTCTTGGCCCGTTATTGTGTTATATAACAGTACCCGATTGTGGAAGTAGTTGCCCAGAATCCTGTGTAGGTACCCAGGGACCTGGAGGCGTTGGAGTGAATTGGTGAAGCCTCCCAACTGGTGCTATTGAACGCATTTCTCACGTCCAAGGTGACTACTGCACAGTAGCGAACTCCCCTCCTCTTACATTCGATTGCCATCTCTGCTGTCTTCGTGACGGACCGTTGATATCCCTTAACGAAAGCTGGAGTCCCTTCTCCATCGGAGTCTTCGTGGGATTGCATTCCGACATTCCAAACTTTGCCAGAACTTTGAGTGCATTTGCTTCCTGTGACAGTATCAGCTTTCCAGGATCTTGACGGTAATCAAACATTATGCCCAGAAAATGTTTCACGTTTCCACAGTTTGGCATCTCAAACTCTGCAGATAGGCGTAGCAACAGATGTTTGAGCGTGAACATTTTTCTGCCGACAATCAGAACGTCATCCACATAGATCACCAGGAAAATCTCATCGCCTTTGGTAGTTGACGTATACAGGCAGTATTCGCGTCCTGATCGTGTGAATCCTTGCTTTAGTAAAACTGAATTCAGCCTCTTCATTCCATGTACCAGCTGCTCAGTGAAGGGCTCGGATTTGAATGTCGCGTCTATAGGCAGGTTGGTGCAAAAAGGAGCGGCACCATCGCCAGTGATGACCGAGTGGCCGCTATGGCGAAGAGGAGCAAAGGCCTCTATCATCTTCCAATGGTGGAAAACGTGAATGTGGCATTGGCTCAGTGTCACAAGATAGGCTGCAGCCACGAGTGACACAGGAAGTTGGGGCATCGTGATCCTCAACCTATCCTGGATCCCTAAATAGTACTTGTGAATCTTCTGCAAGGCTGCAATTTCCCAGAAAGGCTAAGCGTAAATCGAAGGCGATATTGGATCTGGTGCACACCGACTTGTGTGGACCGGTGAATACGGTTACGCCCTGGTGGTCGTCGTTATTTCTTAACACTAATCGATGACTACAGTTGTTAAACACCCTCTACTGTTTTGACGAAAAAATCGCAGAAGGTTGATGCTATCCGAGAGTTTGTGTCTAGTATGAAGACACAATTCGGTAGACCACCGAACACGATCAGGTCGGATCAAGGACGAGAATACCGCAGCGCCGGGTTGGTACGGTTTTTCAAGCAGGAAGACATTTTTTTTTGCAGGAAGCAGGAGGGTTTTTTTTTGAAGTCAGAGGATGTTCAGGACCAAGATGTCAACGAGGACGAATATTTTCAGTTGCCAAAGTTGCCAGAGCGGCAAGACAGCGACGAAGAATTGGAGGAGTCCGTCGATGAATCCGAAGATGAATCGGAAGATAAAAATTTCGTGGCTTTGAAAGAGAATCTGCAGAAAAAACGAGGCATGGTTTTAAGGATCAAAGTCCCTACGAGAATGCTAGAGGCAGTGAAGTGCTTGGCCAGGACGATGATAGTATCTCTATCCAGGAGAAGCCGCCTCGATTCTAGGAGGAGCAAATCGCAAACCTGAGCGTTACTTGGCCAATGGCAAGTTGGTTCAGTGTCAGCCGGAAGAATCACAAGGCTTTCAAGACGCAAGTAGATGGTCCGGAAAGTGGCCATTGGAAAGCTGCTATGGATGATGAGCTGAAGTCTTTGCGTGAAAATGGAGCCTGGGAGTTGACAATGTTGCCATCGGATGCCGTTAGATCTACAAAGAGAAACAGGATGAGCAGGGTAAAATCATTCGGTTCAAAGTAAGATTAGTTGCGCAGAGGTTCATCCAACGCTATGGTCTGGATTATGATGAAGTTTTCTTTCCAGTCGCGAAGCAGGTTAAGCTTCGTTCACTTTTGACCGCCGCTGGACGTGACGGAATGCAGGTCAGGCACGTTGATGTGAAGAATGCATATTTGAACGGTGTTTGAACCGAAAGCGGAGCGATGTTCTGAAGTGGATTCAAACAGTCGCACGTGCCTGTACGTGCGTACGAGGAACGGCAGCACAATATACATCTTGGCATATGTGGATGATATGCTGATCGTCACGTCCAACAATGGCGAATACCGTGAGGTTGTGAAGACTTTGGGAGGCAATTTCAAGATACAAAATGCTTCACGTCACCAAGTGTCGCACTTGGTGACGTGAAGCATTTTTGTGGGTATAAGAGTGAAAAAGTGTGGCAACGCCTACTGCTTGGACCAAGAAACTGACATCAACAAGTTGCTTGCGTAATCTGAACTTGTAGATGTTGGGGGATCACTAATTTCGAACAATGAAAAGTTCCAGAGTCTCGTCGGCGGTTTGCTGTATTTGTCAGTTAACACACGGCCAGATATTGCTACCAGTTCATCGATACTTGGAAGGCAGGTAAGCAGGCTAATGAACGTGAATTGGACCAAAGCAAACAGAGTGTTGCGATACGTAAAGGGCGATAATCGATTTGAAGCTGAGATTGGGATCCAGTGACAAAAACCGTGAAGGATATGTGGACGACGACTTGGCCGAAGATGTGAAGGACCGAAAGTCGAATTCAGGCTACCTGTTGCGATTGGCTGGTGGTTCGATTTCCTAGTGTGCTAGAAAGCAAGCGGCTAAAGTTAGTAGATATTTGGAACAGGATTCGGTCTTCGGTCTCTGCGCGATGAGAAGGAGTGATGGTGGAGCTGCAACATTCAGCATCGCGCATTCATAAAGTATGGACGCAACTGACCATTGTTGCAGTGTGGCAAAAGCTGATCAATACAAAAATTCACTTGAGTTCGTTACCTCGACTAGTAAAGACGTGTTTTATTTGCTCTGCAATTTTGGAGTGCGGCGAACTTTGTTCGATCGTAGCGTCCTTCGGAGTCCAACGTAGGCTCGGTTTCCAGCCATAGTGCGTCGTTGTATCCCTCTGCTGGTGTCGTTATCGGCGGTCACAGATACATGAGTTCGCCCACCAACTCGATTGCATCACCGTCGATTAGAACTTGGGAGTCTTCCGGAGTTCGCGCTTCATCATGGCCCAATAGGTTTCGATCGGACGGCGCTCGGAACAGTTTGAGGGGTTCACGCCTTTCGGAACAAAATCCATAGAACTAGCATAACAAATCGGGCCAAAACAACACATTTTTGATCGAGCTGTCTCAAAACGAACGTTTTTGGGGCACCCAATTTTGGGAATATCACAGTTTAGAGGTGTTCACGAACGGTACACTCAGTTTGCCAAAAGTGCATGTGGCCTGCTAAATCAGGTACTTCGAAGTGAAGTTTGACAGCTTCTTCCGTTTGATACGGTCATCCTCAGCAACCCTTGAAATATTCATGTCCCGGCAACTGCTTGAAATCCACTTTGATGCTGATCTCATCATCAATGCCGTAGCACCGGTATTTCGTTAGCAATTCGGATTCCGCTTGAAATGAGTAATCAGCGCTCTCTCGGTTTTTTCGCGCGTTGCTCTCGGTCTTCGTCCAGCTCCTGCTGGTTTATGAACGATATCATCCGTTCCTGAAATCATTGGAGGATCCCTGAGACGGTCAAATGATGTATATTCATCGGTTTTCGCAAAGCGCGATGCGACAACCCAGAGTTTTGAATGTGATTGAACAAAATCCTTTCATGAACGGTTAGCTTCCATCTTGACTGGAATCTCACTGACAACTGTGCCAGAGAGCGAATGTAAACAATACACTCTAAAGAAAAACGTGGGCAAAATTAGGTTAATTTCAGTCAAGTATGAAACAAAATACGCTAGTTTGAAAGTGTTGTAATAATTATCGAGTCACCCTTTAGAAGAATCCTAATAGAGTTCCGTGTAAAATTCATTTGTACATTAAAGTACAGATCGTAGCATTCCTGGAATCCAGAAAGCACATCACTTTTATTTACCAACGAAAAAATTGAGTTGATTGGAAGCTGAATATGCCATTTTTTGCCTTATGAAGCTGGATCGAATAAGCCGTTATACAACATGCAATGTATGTTGGGTTATGTTTTGTTCAGTCCGTTTTCGAAGATTCGTTTACGAGAAAGTCAACACGAGTTTACGATAAACAGTTGCGTAAAAACTTGAAGATTTTGTAGAACAAACTGTTCAACTTCTTGGGTAAACTAGAATACTTCCTGAAGACCCCCTCCCAAGTAACAATTTGGGTTTTATAAGGGTTCTGAAGAGCATGAATTAGACTTCAAGAATGCTATAAAACCATGATAAAACCAGCAATGTTCCTTGGGCTTCCATCTCCATTACCGAATCCAACTGATCGCCCTTTCTTCCTACTTCCAGAAAGTGAAATGGCTGCCCCCGACCAAGATGAATGGTCGGCTGCGTGAGTACGAAGTTTTCGTTGAACTGAACCCGGACGACAACGAGCAGCTGAAGACACGAAACTACTGCGAAGGTAAGCGCCAGTCCGGGCCCCCGTTTGAGTCCTCCTAAACCTAAACCTAAAACCTTTTATAGATGCGGAAAAAGCCCGCGAGATCATCCCGGAGACGCCAACCATTCCTCCCACCCAGAAGTCATCGATGTGCACGGAGACCCAGTGTCGCGACTATTGCAAAGCCCCAACCGATAGCTCCGGAGGCATCGACGTCACTGACAAAGAGAACCAGATCACCTTCGAGGATCAGCTGCACAATTACATCTACATCAAGTAAGCTATCCGCAACCTCTTACAAATTGGTCATTGACTATTTCCCCTCTTAACTTCCTTAGAAATCCAGTCGTCCGCAACGACAAACAGACCCGCCGGAAGCGTAGCAGCACCATTCTCTTTCCCAACAACACCGAGAGCAAGAAGAACGTTACCACCGACCGGCGCACGGAGAAGGTTCCCGGAGAGCAGTACTACCGATACATGTTCAACGTCACCAACGAAACCAGCATCAGCTTCCCGCTCAGCTTCTTCAACCATTACTCGATGTATGTGGTTAAGATCCGTGCCTGTCGCTATCCGGGTGTAGCGCCGGCTCCAAACGTCAAACTGGTGGACGCGGAGGATGTTTGCGGCAACGAGGTGATCGCGAACGTCCGTACACCGAAGAAACCCGGTGCCGATGACATTCCGCCGGATTCGATTTTGGTCGAGGAACAGTCGAACAATACGCAGCGGGTCATCAAGGTGCAGTGGCGAGAACCGTTCAAATCGAACGGGCCAATCGTCAAGTTTGCCGTCAAGTATCAACGGGTTGATCTGGACTCGGTTTCAGCGACGGAGAAATGCATACCTTATTCGGAGTTCAACAACAGCGGGTTCACGTTTCTCTCCAAGCTGGAACAGGGCAACTACAGTATCCGGGTGATGGCCACCACCATTGCCGGCGATGGGGCCTATTCGGCCGCTCGCTACGTCTATCTGAAAAAGGACGACGGCGATCGGTTGACTGTGTTTCTGACGTTGGGTGGGATCTTCTTTCTGCTTGTCGCCGCCGTGGTCTTCTATGTTTGCAGGCGGTGTTTCGCAGCGAAAGAGATTCTTATGTATCCAGATGTCAATCCGGATTATGCCGGAGTTATATACAAGGTTGACGAATGGGAGGTCGAGCGACATCACATCATTCAACTGGAGGAGCTCGGGCAGGGGTCTTTCGGCATGGTCTACAAGGGAATTCTGACGCAGCGGAACGGCGAGAGTTGCAACCTACCGTGCGCTATCAAAACAGTCAACGAAAGCGCCACTGCCAGGGAGAAGGACAGCTTCCTGATGGAAGCGTCCGTGATGAAACAATTTCACACACATCACGTCGTCCGGTTGCTCGGTGTCGTCTCGCAGGGTGATCCCACGTTGGTCATCATGGAACTGATGGCGAACGGGGATCTGAAAAGCTACCTCCGGCGACACCGGCCGGACTACGAGAACGGCGATGAACCGTCTCCGCAGCCACCGACGCTGAGGGCGATCATTCAGATGGCCATCGAGATTGCCGATGGAATGGCGTATCTGTCGGCGAAGAAGTTTGTCCATCGAGATCTGGCCGCTCGAAATTGCATGGTTGCCGACGATATGACGGTCAAGATCGGAGACTTCGGTATGACGCGAGATATCTACGAGACGGACTATTACCGAAAGGGCACCAAGGGTAAGTTTGCGCGATGCGGGGGGAAGTCATCTGGACAATTAATTGTGATTGGATTTTTTTTTTCGATGAAGGATTCCTCCCGGTACGATGGATGGCACCGGAGAGTTTGAAGGATGGCGTTTTTAGCAGTAGTAGTGATGTGTTCAGCTATGGTGTGGTCCTGTGGGAAATGGCCACCCTCGCCTCGCAGCCATACCAGGTATGCTTTCGAAGAATGGAGATGGACAAATCTTCCTGACCCAAATATATTTATTCTTACAGGGCCTCACCAACGATCAAGTGCTTCGATACGTCATCGACGGTGGCGTCATGGAGCGACCGGAAAACTGTCCGGACAATTTGTACGAGCTTATGCGCCGCTGTTGGCAGCATAGGCCGACGGGACGGCCCACTTTCATCGAAATCATCACCCTTCTCCTGCCGGACGTTAGCCCTCACTTCCTCGAGGTATCCTTCTTCAATTCGCAGGAAGCTCAGGACATGGCACCTGTGCAGCACCAAAGTAAGTTCGTTTGTCAACAACGACTTTCCGTCTCGCGATTCCGCTTAATTTCCGAGTGAATAATAAAGATTTGTTTGAGCAAAATTTACTGCGACCCTGAAGGCTAGTCAATCTCAATGAAAGATTCAATAGATTCAAGCAACGCGTAAATCGCTGTGTAAAATCAAACTGCATGTTAGATTTTTCCACCCTTTCAAATCCACCCTTCCAGTAATCATGGACGACGTTACCACGCCACTGCACCCGGGCGGTGACCACGACGAGGAGGACGAGGACGACGACCATGATGGCGAGGAGGAGGCGATGCACGTCGGTGACGTTGGCACCGATGACGAGTTCTCGATGGAGATGACCAACAGTCACCTGGTGCGGAACAATGGCCCGATGGCCACGATCCGTTCGCCGCACTCGCCACAAAGGTGAGAACAGCACACCCTAGGTAAATGTCAAAAAATATATATTTTTCTATTTTTCGAAAGTCCACAAACACACACAGACACACTCAAAAAAAAATTTCGTGAATCGTTAGATTGTTGTCAAAATTCAAAATTTTGTTTTTCGTTTGCACCACCCGCCGCTCGCTCGAAAGATCATCCATCCGCCTACTATAGTTGTAGTTTTTTATTCGTTTCTAACCATCATCCGTCCATTCCGCTCATGAATTCTACCAACAACAACAACAACAAAAAAAAGAAACTAATCCGTTCATCAATCATTCCATCATTGCACCCCCCACCCCCGACCCCCCACTATCCCCCTGTTTGGCAAAAATATTTGGCTGTACGTAAAGAAAAAGAAGCATATTTGGCATATAAAATTTGGAATGAAAAAAAAAAAAACCCAGAAAACCGACTGCCATTGGACGTCCGAAATTTTCGTTCAAGCATGTGACGGAAACGGAATCCAATGGAATTGCGATTGGCTCCTACAATTGGGAATGCTCGAAATAGAAGATATATATTTTTTTAATTTTATAACATTCTGTGCTTTATGTTTTGTTGATTGTTTATCTTTTTTTTTTGTTTTTGTTTCGTTACTTGGCTGCATCGGAGCGTCGGAAGTTGTTTACCCCGCGGGTACCGTTCTGTTTTGAATGAGGGGAAGTAGTTTTCGCAAAATTTGGTATGGAACTTTCGGAAAATTAAAATGCTCGTAGAACATTTATTGGAACGGTACCCTAGAGTGTTGGTGTTTAGATTTCCGGGAACATTTAGCGGAATATGTTTGTTTGTCCTATGTTTGCCATGCTTGCTATATATCTAGTGAAAACGGTGTCATCGTTGAGGTATTATCTAGGTCAAATTATCACGGGTTTGCAACAAAAGTTTTCAAAACTAGATAGATTTGTGATTTAGGGGGGGATTCGACATCTTAATCTAGCATTAAATTTGACAGCATTATAACGAATTTTAGCGTATGTATTATTGTAATACCGCATTCAGCACAGTTTTCTGTTTTTCTCGAGTTTTTTTTATTTACATTAGTCGGTAGTCCAATCACCGACAAACCGACACGAAACTCAATCTTCACTATTGATCAAGAATCCATAACGACCATCTGTCAAAATCTATTGAATCATTTTATCTAGATCAAACAAATGTGTCCAGAATTGCTCAGACATGAACCTTCTTATCAAGTTCCCAAGCGTGTTCGAGGCTTCAATAAACGTTCTCAGCGAACACGAAGATAGATGTCAGTAATGTGATTTGAACAGAAATATTAAGACATTTTCTGTTGTCATTCATGTCGGTTTGTCGGTGGTCCAATCCGAGATTGATGAAAATAAACTCAAAAGACCACCGACGAAACCATTCCATCCGGAGGAAATCCAAGCCATCAAGGATAAGTTTCTTCCGATATTTGAAGGTAACAGATACTACGGAAAACGATTCCTATGCAATAATTTCACAATATCAGCTATCCTGGCCGAGAGCGTTAAACCGACACCAGCCCCGAATTGGAACGATTTGGAAAGCAGCCGGAGGAAAACAACATCGAATTTGTCGTTTCGTCCAAGGAATATCCGGTTACTATTAATGCAAAAGTTATAAGCAGAAGCGAAAACAGCAGACCCGCGGACGCCGCCTGGAAGAAGCGGAGTGCGAGGAAATGGATCTACTGTGCCGTTTCCAAGAAACACGGAAGTTCTACCAGAAGCTCAACGCATCCCGCAACGGCTTCGTGCCGCGAGCCGGAATCTGCAGGGATAAAGATGGGAGCCTCCTGACGGATGGACGTGAGGTGATCGAAAGACGGAAGCAGCACACTTCGATGAGCACCTGAATGGCGTGGAGACCAAGGCAACGGAGGAAATGACTACGTCAGTGCAGCAGAGGACGGAAATGATCCAACTCCCACTCTGAGGGAAGTTAAGGATGCCATCCACCAGCTCAAAACCAACAAAGCAGCTGGTAAAGATGGTATCGCAGCTGAACTCATCAAGATGGGCCCAGAAAAGTTGAGGAGGAGTGGAAGGAAGGGGTTATCTGCCCCATACATAAAAAAGGCGATCATTTGGAATGTGAGAACTTCAGAGCGATTTCAATTCTGAATGTCGCCTATAAAGTGCTATCCCAGATCATATTCCGTCGTCTGTCACCTAAAACGAATGAGATCGTGGGAAGTTATTGACGGCCGATCGACAACGGACCAGATCTTCACCGTAGGGCAAATCCTCCAGAAATGCCGTGAATACCAGGTACCAACGCATCACCTGTTCATCGACTTCAAGGCGGCATACAACATCGACCGCACAGAGCTATGAAAATTATGGACGAAAACGGCTTTCCTGGGAAGCTGTCCAGACTCATCAAAGCAACGATGGACGGTGTGCAAAACTGCGTAAGGGTTTCGGGTGAACTATCCAGTTCATTCGAATCTCGTCGAGGACTGCGACAAGGTGACGGACTCTCATGCTTACTATTCAACATCGCTCTGGAAGGTGTAATGCGACGAGCCGGGTTCAACAGCCGGGGTACGATTTTCACGAAATCTGGTCAATTTGTGTGCTTTGCGGACGACATGGACATTATCGCAAGAACATTTGGAACGGTGGCATAGCTGTATACCCGCCTGAAACGCGAAGCAGCATATTCACCTAGGAAGTAATGCCACGATAGACGGGGATACCTTCGAGGTGGTGCAGGAATTTGTCTACCTCGGATCCTTGCTGACGACTGATAACAATACGAGTCGTGAAATTCGAAGGCGCATCATCAGTGGAAGTCGTGCCTACTACGGGCTCCAGAAGAAACTGCGATCTAAAAAGAGTTACCCCCGCACCAAATGCACCATGTACAAAACGCTAATAAGGCCGGTGGTCCTCTACGGACACGAGGCATGGACCATGCTCGAGGAGGACCTGCAAGCACTCGGAGTTCTCGAGCGACGCGTGCTAAGGGCGATCTTCGTCGGTGTGTGGCGGTGAAGGATGAACCACGAGCGCGCTGCACTCTACGGCGAACTCAGCATCCAGAAGGTGGCCAAAGCTGCCAGGATACGGTGGGCAGGGCATGTTGCAAGAATGCCGGATAACAACTCTGCAAAGTTGGTGTTTGCTACTGATTCGGTAGGCACAAGAAGGCGTGGAGCGCAGACAGCAGGATTGGCGGACCAGGTGGAGCGTGATCTGGCGAGCACTGGGCGTGACCGAGGTTGGAGAGCGGCAGCCGCAAACCGAGTATTGTATCGTACTATTGTTGATTATGTCTTATCATAAATGTGATGTTGAACAAATAAATGTATGTATGTAATGCAAAAGTGCTTGCTGAAAGATACGATGAAGCAACGGGCCTAACTGTCCGCGTAGGGCCGCAATGTTTCGTGCTCGTATCTGATTTTGTTTTGCCTTTTTTGGCATTTTTTGCCGATGGAGCAGTTGTTCACGGCAGCTCTACATTGCGAACAAAATTCACGTAATATCCACCTGAAAAGGCACGTAGATATTTTCCATCGTACTTTTCATGCGAAAATTACGTGTTTTGGTCTATTTCAGCTGAAAATCAAGTGATTTTCCCGTAAATTTTATCGAATGTACCGATGATTCTCACGTTGGCTTTACATTCAGAGATCGAAATTCTCACTCAGCTGGGTGAAAACCATGTTCTCTCTCTCAAGCAGATTGGCGATGAGTAGCGAACCGTTCCCATTTTCATCTCTCCTTTTTCGCCGATAATTCGTCATCCTCTCTTCTGCATATGCGAAAATATCTCTCTCCAAAATTCAACGAAAATATTTTCTCATGTCAAATTTTTCACTGAAAACACATGCTCCTAGATCTCTTAGATAGTACCGCCATGGACCATCATTATCGAATTATAATGTCCGAATAAAACAAGCATGAAGACTGGTGTATTTTCAGGTGTCAAAAAGAAAGTGAAACATAATTATCGGCATCTAGGATTCACTGAAAATGAAACGATATATCAGTTAAAGGGTGTCCACGATGAAATTGCCACACTATGAAATTGCTCTAACTTTTTAACCGTTGGGTAGAATTTAATGAAAATTTGGGTGGATTTAGTTCATAGTGCATTATTTACATCCTGCAAGTTTTAAAGTCCTGTGATCAAAACTCGCGGAAATGGAGTCGAAAGAACAGCTCGTGCGTGATAAAATCTTGCGCATTCATCACGAGAACAAGGATCTCTCGCATCGTTCCATCGCTAAAACGTTTGCAATCGCAAATTCCACGGTGTCGCGAGTGATTAAGCGGTTTGAGGAACGGTTGACCACCGATCGGAAGTCCAGAAGTGGAGGAAAAAGTATTCCGTACAACACCAAAAATCACAACCGCGTAGTTGGGGCCTCCAACCGAAATCCGAACGCCTCCGTTCGGGATGTGGCTAAGAAGCTGCACCTAAGCCGAAGTTTTGTCCAGAAGGCTGGGCTTCGAACGTTCAAGGTACAAAAGGCCCCTAATCGCGACGAGAAGCAGAACAAGTCCGCCAAAACCCGTGCCAGGAAGTTGTACCTCAACATGCTGACGAAAGTTGAATGCTGCATCATGGACGACGAAACATATGTGAAGGCCGACTTCAAACAGATCCCCGGCAACCTGTTTTTCACGGCCAAGGATAAGTTCAGCGTTCCGGAGCATGTCCGCACTCAGAAGATGTCCAAATTTGCGAAGAAATTCCTGGTTTGGCAAGCCATCTGCACGTGCGGGAAGCGGAGTGCACCTTTCGTGACCCAGGACACGATGAACGGACAGGTGTACATAAAAGAGTGCCTCCAGAAGCGGCTGCTTCCTCTCCTGAAGGCCCACAACGTCCCAACAATCTTCTGGCGGGATTTGGCCTCATGCCACTACTCCAAGGACGTGCTGAAGTGGTATGCGGACAATAAGGTCAATTTCGTGCCGAAAACGTTCAACCCTCCCAACACTCCGGAGCTTCGCCCCATCGAGAAGTACTGGGCGGTTATGAAGCAGCACCTTCTTAAACGACCTAAGGTAGTGAAGACAGTCGAGGAACTGAAGAAAGTATGGGTTTACATGCAAAAAACGGTTGATTCACAGGTTGTGCAGAATCTTATGGCCGGGGTTAAGGCCAAGGTGCGGGCATTTGCGTATGGACTGTAAATAAAATACGAGTAAAATGGTAAAATGAAGTTTAATAGTAATTTCTCAATCCCTGAAAATTTGATGGCAATCGGATGAAAACTCGAATTTTGCGAATCAATTTTGTGTGTGGCAATTTCATCGTGGACACCCTTTACTTATGCTCTCCGAAAATTATGAACCGCCGTTGCTTTTCTCGCGAAAACTTGCTGTGAGCGAATAATAGTCTCTCTCACATTCTCATCTGTTTCTCCAAGCGGGTGAAAAAGGACGTTTCTCTTCTCAAGTAGGCGAAAATTTCGGTATATGATACAAACGCTTTAAGGTTATGTCCGATTGTTTTCATTCGGTGTTTATCTTTTACCAGCGATGAAAGAGTTTCGTGCAGTGGTGATAAAAAAGTTTTTGAAAAGTGAGCGCCCGGGCGCTATTTTTGGAAATTTCAAAAACCTCGGAGTAAAGTGGACCGGAGATCCGGTCGTACACGTACGGTGCGGACTGCACGAGTTGTTAAAGTGATCAGGGACCGGATTAGACGAAAATCACAGCGCTCTGTCCGTAAAATGGCCGCAAATCTGAATGTTTCAAGATCGTCAATGCACAATATGCTGCAAAATGATTTCGGTATCCAAGCTTTCAAGAAACGTAAGGTTCAAGGAGTTTCGGAACCTTCCAAGCAGAAACGACTCGAAAGAGCAAGTCTGCTTTTGTCGCGGCACGGTGGGGAAGAATTTATCTTTTCCTTGCAACAATCCCACAATGTCCAGAACGACAGATTGTGGGCTCTCTATTCGAGAACTGTTCCAGAGAGTGATAGGAATATTCCACGGTTCCAAAGTGCTGGGTCAGTGATGGTTTGGGGAGGAATTTGCAAGCGAGGCAAATTACCACTGGTTTTCATCGAAAAAGGCGTTCAAGTGAATGCCGTATATTATAAAGCGGAAGTTTTGGAGAAAGTTGTCAAGCCATGATGATCACTATGTATTTCAGCAGGACGGAGCGCCATCGCATACTGCAAATCTCGTTCAGGGCTGATGCCGAGGAAATTTGACCGACTTTTTGGACAAGAATGAATGACCTCCCAGTTTACCAGATCTGAATCCCTTGGATTATTTCGCATGCTGGCGAAGGTAAATGACCACAGGGCGTCTAATATGAACCAATTCAAAACCGTAATCAAACGAATTTGGCACGCATTGCCGATGGAAGTCGTGCGTGCCGTCTGTGACGGTTTCGAAAAACGTCTGGAGCTGGTCAGGAAGGTTTAAGGCGGTGTTTTTCCAAAACATATGCTGCAGTTGATCAGTATTATATTGCAATATAATGGGTAAAGTTATCAATAAAATCTGGATTATCGATTTGAAATAAACAGAGTTTTATTTTGTATGAGTATATATTGGGCACGGTGTAGACTATTGATACGCTAAACGTTTTCTCTATTTGTGGAGAAGGTGATTCCTATTGGATTTCCATGTTTGAGAAGCACCTGATTTTTCAGGTTAAATCTACATTCCTGATTGTTTCAGTGTAAGTTTGTCACGACCGAGTTATGCTACGAATTGATTGTTTGAGTGCTGCATGCGACCGTTCAAATTGATCCACCGGCCGTGTTCGTGGTCTCACCGGTGTTTGACTGGGTTGGTATAAAATATTTCTCGGCAACGATATTTTTGACGGCTCGGCCAAAAATTGATCGTTCAGCTGAAGCAGGTGCAAAGCCATTGGTGGACGATTACTTTGCACCACAGCCAACTGACAACGCTGTCCTATTCCGTAGACGCTTCCGAATGAGTACACTCAGTTAAATAAGCTTTCGATATTCATAAGATTATGATTATGATTATTTGCTAAAAGAAATCAGTATGAATTTCATATATTCATATTAAATATAATGATGTTGAAAAAAGTAAACACATGGAGTAACCTGGGTTCGAACCTTGAACGTTGAGGTTATGGGTCCAGTGACTTGACCACCAGTGTAAATATCAACACTTGTAATCAGGAAAGCTTAAAGGCGCACAAGAACAACGTCGTGTGAAACACAATCCATTCATTAGTCAGTTTTATGAAATTCCGAAGCATCATTAATAAGTTGAACATTGTGATATTCTTAAGTTTATTTGCCTGAGTGTAGGGGACTTTTTTTTGCAATGATTCAGGGACCACCAGGGCACCCGATTGAAGCACTGAAGAGGGCGGGCTCTTCTCCCCGGCCATTGGAGCATCCTCATGTTAGATGGCTTGCTCTTTTGACCAATTGTTCAATCTTGTTGTTGGAAGTAAATTCTTTATAAAACGTATAAGTGATGTTGCCTATAGATCCACCAACCTTATTAAAGCTTGATCAAGTCTAACAGAGAGGAGAGCCCATTGCTGTCGGACTTAGCTTCCGTGCTACAATGGGTGGTAGTACATATCATACATCATACATCATACTGAGTGTAGGGAACATTTCCTTCGGCTCATGAAGGCAGCAGAGGCTGCTAATACCTATTTTGTTCAAAAAGCCGATGCGACGGGAAAGCGAGGGTTGACCGCTCTGCAAAAATGCACCGCGGTAAAGCGTCAGCTTACGTATGGGTCCCCAGCCAACACATAGGCTGTGGTCTAGATTCCGTAATTATTCCGGATTCCCTTGGGCTCCCTTTGAATCGGCCTTTGGGGGTTTTCAAGAATATCTTTTTGTTTGCTTTTTGTTCCTATGGAATCCTTCTCGAAATACGAATACCAGGGTTAATTTTCCCAAGGTTTTAAAACCTACTGTGAGTTCCTGAAGCTTCCGGTGGAGTGCCCCGGAGATCCTGTAGGAGGGCCTATTAATGTTTTTCACCAATCCATGCCGTCCGCACCCTTTTTCCTCATGATTTCTCCTAGAGATCTTCGGTTGGCATGAACAGAACCATTAATCACGTTGATCGCTCTTGAAACCTCTGGGGTGCCCTGGGGGAACCTGTAGGAGAGAACATTTATGTTTTTGCACTAAACCACGTGATGCGACGGCTCTTCCTTCATAAATTCTCCTGGAGAGATCTTTGGTAGACATGAAAAGAACGATTGGCCACAATGGCCACCCTGGAAATCTCTGAGGTGCCCCGGCGGAACCTGTGGGATTTATGTTCTCGCACCAAACTTCGTCGTGCGATGGCTTTTTCTTCGTGATTACTTTTGGAGAGAAGTTCGGTTGGCATGAAAAGAGCCATTGGTTACATTGGTCACTCTGGGAACCACTGGGAACCACTGGGGTTTGGTACAAAAACATAAATGGCCTTTTCTATAAGTTTCGCCAAATCACCCCAGAGGTTTCCGGAGAGGCCATTGTGGTGAATGATTCTTTAAATGCCTACCGAAGGACTCTCTAGGTGAAATCAAAATGAAAGGGGCTATCGCACGACGTGGTTTGGTGCAAAAAACACAAATTTTCTCTCCTACAGGTTCCCCCGGGGCACCTCAGAGGTTCCGAGAGAGACCAACGTTGTTTTCAGGCCTACCGAAAGTCTCATGAAGAAACAACCGTCGCACCACTCCTACAGGTTCCTCTGGGACACCCCAGAGGTTGACAGAGCGGCCATTGTGGCTAATGGTTCTCAATCTATCCAGGAGAAATCATTAGGAAGCCATCGCACGAAGCAAGTTCCCCCGGAGGCACTCCGAAACACCAAGGAGGTTCCATAACTTCGGGAAAATAACTCCTGGGATTTGTGTTAGTGTTGCAGAAATTTTGGAAGTGATTTAACAGGATTCCATAGGAAACAAATAAGTTATTCTTGAAAAATCCCAAGCGCTGATTCGTAGGTACCCCAAAGGGACTCCGGAATAATTGCGGAACCATCTGGAATCTTGACCCTAGTCTTTATGTCCACTGAAACAAGAACAAAAACTGGACCTTTTCTCAGAGTGTCATCGAAACCGGTTGAAAAATAACACTTATAAAAAAGCAATGATAATATCTATGTGTCCCATCTATATATTTTTTTTTCAATATAATCAACAAATGGTATACAACCACACATACTGCATTTATCACATAAACTTCATTTGTGTTTCTCAGAGGGTGCTGTTTATGTGTGGACACATCAGTATTATGTGGAATTCTCTATGAATTTTTGCCAACAAATATGTGTGGATTATTTCCCGTGAACGAAGTATAATTTTTGAACTTTTGTTTTTTCCATAAAAGTCCTTTTCCACACAAGTGTTTCTAAGTCAAGTTGTTAAAATTTACATAAATTTTCCAGTTCTTGAAAAAAGAGAAAAAATGGTGAATAATTGCCACTTTCGATTAAACTTTCCAATGAAAATCACTTTGAAGCACTTCTGAATGCGCAAACAAAAATAAACAACAAACCAATCGGAGATTTTTGACAATTGGCAGTCGAAGAGCAACCCTCTCTCGCGCCATTATCGCGTTGCTAAATTTGAGCGCCCGATGCTTTCCGATAGTCGCGACCAAATTTTGCTAGCGCTTTTAGTTGCGCACCGGTACGGTTTGAAGTGATGGTGAGGGCGATCAAATATAGTTTAGTCGCGCACCGGTACGGATGCTCTTAGGCCAATCGAGGCGTTTGAAAGGTTAACTAACCCTAATACAGTGTGTCTCACAATAGGTGTCACCTTTTTTCAGTCTTGGTTTATTTTAGCTGGGTAATTTTAACAGCGAAATTGATTATACCCGTTTTGAGTGTATTCTTTTGACAGCTTATCGCTGAAGATAAATAAGCGATTCTGTTTGTTTATATTTATCAGCAACCATGGAAGCCATACGGGAGCACGTTTTTAAAAAACATTTGCAAAAGATGACTTAGAGCGTGTCAGATATTCAGCGTCAAAAGCAAGCCAGGGTCCAAAGAAGCAGAAATCTTTTGGTTCGGCACGGTAACTACGAGAGTTTATTTTCGGATGAAAAGCTCTTCCTCCTTCTGGGCAGTCATAATCAACAAAATGATCGTGTGTACGGCAAAAATCTTGCCAATATTCCAAGAGATAAACTAGCTGTAGAACGCTATCAGGATGTATCGAAAATCATGGTATGGGGCGCCGTTTCACGAAAAGGAAAACTTCTTCGTTTTCATAGAACCCAACGTTAAAATCAACACTGAATATTACATCGAGCAGATATTGAAGAACCATCTGCTTCCTCATGCTTCAACGCTGTATTGGAATACACCATATTGTTTCCAGCAGGACTCAGCTTCAGCTCACAAGGTAAAGAAGACAAAGAGTGGACTGCATCTTCACCGGATCTCAACCCACTTGACTACTTTGTTTGGGATAATATGCTTCAACATATAGGCCCTACGAAAGGGCTTACTTTAGATCGATTGAAGATACATTTGGTTGATATTTGGGACCGAATTCCTCAGGAAATCGTGCGTGCCAGCTGCGATGGGTTTACAAAGCGTTTGCGCAAAGTTATCGAGGGAAAGGGCGAGAGATTCCAATTGAATTAATTTGGTTTATTTCTATAACAGATACATGTTATCTTGTTGAATGTTCAACTGAAAAATAAATGCTATGATTTGGTTGATTTGTTTTGCTGTAATCTCATTTTGCTTTAGTGACCCCTATTGTGAGACACCATGTATATACAAGGTGCTTATTAAATCATGTTCCGATACGTGCAAATTTGTTCCTAATGTCGATAATTTTTGAATTAATTTTGGGAACGGTCGCGTCTAGATCAAGGTCAGTCGTCCTTGTTCCAAATGAGTGATCTAGGATCACTCTGAGCGTTCGGGTTTGCGCGACTTGCAGCTTGTTCCTGTGAGTCTGTGCGCATGATACTCGCACCGGAGCAGCGTAGAATATCGCAGACGCTATGATCTGTTTGTAGAAAGTCAATCTGTTCACCCATGAGAGGCGGGATCTTCGGCAAATCAGCGAAAAACGTTTGCATTTAAAAAAATGAACAAAAATAGCCGATTTTTCATGGGTTCACTCGCGCTAACAAAAGTACTCATGCAGCATCAATCATAGTAACCTATGAGTCAGCAGACAAAATTTGACAGCTCTATCAGTCGAACTCTAACCGCAAAAACAGTGAAGCAACTCTGTTCAAAAATGTGCGCGTTCAGAGAACGGCACACCACCGAATCGAAAACGGACATCGTGCGGCACTTTGTGGACGTTGGGTACGCCCGTTCCGGCATCTGCAACATCTTGGCACTAACAGACAACAATCAGAGCATCGAAAAAAGCCCGGTTCCGGAGGGCTAACGACCCTGAGCGATAAGAAGCTCCAAAGGATGCTGAAGAGAAAGACCGAGGGAAAAGTGGCTACATCGCTGCGTGCGCTTGGCCGGTAGGTCGGTTGAATCGGCCAAACAGTGAAAAAGTACCTGGCGAACATGAACATACATACATACATCCTGCAAACAGGAACAACGCGCAATCCTGCTTCTGGGATTAAAAACGTGTCCGAGAGACATCAAACGATACTCTAAACGACCTTCGCCGAAGGTAGGTGAAGAGGAAAGTTGTAGTTACAAAGCTTGTATACAAGCCCATCGTCCCAAACATTGTCAAACGCCCTTTCAACGACTAGCAACGCCTTGGTACTGGACTTGGATACAGCTTTGTTATTCCTTATGGAGTTCACCACCCGTACTAGCTGATGAGTAGTGGAATGCCCTTTGCTGAACCCAAACTGTTCCAGTAGGAGGATGTTTTGCTCATCGACAAACTACAGCAAACAATTGTGGATTAGCTTCTCGAACATTTTGCTCAGCACTGAGAGAAGGCTTATTGGTCTGTAGCTTGGAGAAGATGTTGGATCCTTCCCGGGTTTGTGAATTGGAATGATTTGGCTACTTTCCAGATGCTTGGAAACTACAGCAGTTCCAAGCATCTTTTGAAGATGTCGCTCAATAGTGTGTACAGTTGTATGCTAAGTTGCTTTAGGATCAAGTTGAAAATCCCGTCAAACCCGGGAGCCTCCATGTTTTTAGTGCCTTTCAGTGCGGAGCAAAACTGTTCTGCAGTTAATCCGTCCTCCGGAGGCATTGCGCAACGTGACCTTCGAGCGGACCTTGGGATCCTCGAGCCTAGCAAATGCGATGTAGCAACGTGGCCACCGATCGAATTTGCTTTCTCGAGAGGTTCTATGAGAAGCGAATTGACAACCTTGAAAGGCGGAACAGGTTTTGGGATGCGTCTTCAGGCCTTTGGCTACCTTTCAGAATGGTCTAGCCGGTTATCCAAGTTTTGAATGATCTTCTCGAAACTTTCCTTCCGAGTGTTTATCATTCTGGAACCGATCTCCCTATTCCGATCGGCCATTTCACGTTTCCTACTCAGATTCCCCGTCCTCTGAAACTGGCGTCTAGGAACATTTCTTAACCGACTCAATAGTTGGGTGTGGGAATCAATGACAGTAAACTTACCCCTCACAGGAAAACGTCACACGCACGCCTCATCAGCCACGGTTATAGCTCGTTGGAGTCCACCCAGTGCACCATCGATATCTTCAATGGTGTCCAGCGGCGGATATTCATCGATGTTTCTGTCCACCAACCAGTCGGCCGAAACGAAACCAGTCCACATGATGATAGTCCTTTCTCAGGCACCTTGGAGTAGGGACCACGTTCATACCGACTTCAGCCGCCACCCGTTAATGATCAGAGCTGAGGTTGTTAGATGGGCCTCGGTTAGAAGACCCACGTCGATGTTATGCTCGTAGAGGAAATCAGCAAGCTCAAAGCTTATTCTCGGATAGAGCAAGCGTTCCAAGTAACGAAGGTTAGTGCTTTAGACGCCATACTGGATGATGAATTTACTGAGCACTTGGATCTGCTCGGGCTTGCTTCGGCACTGGCGAAGCGCACCGGTCATATTGGCGAAAATCGTCATCAGTTTGTCTACAGAGAACAGTTTGGGTTTGTTGTTGGTTGCTGGTTGACTCCAGAATGGGGGGGTCACCGTTCGCTTTTAGAAATGCACCAGGTACAGGCAACCCGGGTGATGCCATACGTTTTCGTTCCGCCGAGTAATCCGGTAGTCGGCGATTGGGACCAGTTTGTACCTGCTTGTCCAGCTTTGGGATTGAGTGACTCCTGATCGATTACTGAGGATAACAATCCCATCGCAGAATGGGATCCCATGAGCTTTCCAGCACAGTCATGCATCACTGCAAATTCCCGCCAACTTTACTTCAGCAATCTTCATTTGACTGCCGATCACTGGGACGCAAGGAAGTTGATACCGTGGAAGCCCTCTGTCAGGCCATTCCTGCCAGCGGTCGTCAGTCGTCCCGGCCCTATGTGCGGGTGTGGTGACAGGGTCTTCCAACCCACCATTCATGGCAAGTACGCTTTCTCGCCGAACAATTCGGAGTCGATGAAATCTGGATCTTTTACCGGAACGTGGTGTAAGAACACACATCTTCACCGAGACGGGTCTAGCTGTCTTCATCGACTCTCTCCAGGTTTTTGATAAATATTACAATGTGTACCGTTGTGACCGTAATGAAAAGAATAGCAATAAGACTTTGTTGGGGAGGTGTTTTCGTTGCTGTTGCCCAAAAGTACCCTAGCTCGATGATTGAATTGACGAATGGACGAAATTTGAAGCAAGTATGCATTTCGTGTACTATCAAGGGCCAAAAATTGTTGTTACTGGCTGTCTACATTTCATCAGACCGTAGCCAGGATGTATCAACCATTAATGCACATATTGCTTCCGCTCAAGAGCTTTGTATCAAAGGATCCTCCAACGATTTGGTTCTGGTTTGTGAGGATTACAACCAGCCACGACTATCTTCGACGAAAGGAGATGATGGACTACGCTACGACAACTCTTCTCCACTGCCTACCTTCTTCTTCTTTATTGTTTTTCACGGGACTTGAACCCTAGCGGTCAGTCGTCCCGAATCAACTGCCTACCGCAGCTGCTAGCCTGGTCGATGGTTTAGACTTTCTAAACATGTCTCAAGCTCAACAGCTGCTGTCCCTTTGCTGACCGTGGATCCCCACCATCCTTCCGGACCTTTGAACTACCGCCGACTTGATTTTGATTCACTAACTGAATTTCTGTCTAATGTGGACTGAACAGAACTGCTCAATATACAGGATGTTGACGATATGACAGAGCGCTTCTGTGACATTATGTGCAGATGGCTCAATGAAAACCTCCCTAGGATTCGGTCATCTGTTAAGCAACCATAGAGCAACCCATGGTCTGCGTAGGTTGAAACGTGTGCGAAATGCTAAATAGAGGTTACTTCGCAAGCAACGTTCCTTCACTAATCAACAAGCATTCAAACTAGCAAGTGACGTATGCCGTCTAGTGAATGCTAGTCTGAGATCCAAAAAGTTCATGGAGTTTTGTGAATTCAAAGAGGAAAGGCGCTTCCATCCCGTCAAATGTATTTCTAAACGAATCTGTTTGCCAAGCGTTTCACGTCTGGCCTCACATCTCAATAAGAAGCTGAAGTGGCAGCTTCTAATTTACCTGTTGATGTATTTGACCTGGAAACCTTTTCCATCGCTTCGGACTTGACCATTGCTGCTTCTAGGAAACTGAATAGCTCGTATTCGCCAGAGCCTGGTGGTGTACCGGCTGTTATCTTTTGTCGCTGTACTGCTTCCTTAGTGACTCCTCTTGGCCACATCTTCAACAAATCGTTTGTTTCCCGCTGTGTGGAAGCGCTCTTCTATGTTCCCCGTGTTCAAGAAAGGAGATACAAGAAATGTGAAGAAATACAGAGGAAATACCAGTCTATCTGCGGGATCGAAGCAATTCGAAATAGTCGTTAGTAATGGCTAATACTTGGCTTACCAAAAAATGCATTTCAGACAATCAACATGGATTTATGCCAGACCGCTCTGTATCAACGAACCTTCTGGACTTCACTAGTACCTGCATTAAGCAGATTAAAGCTGAAAATCAAGTGGATGCCGTATATACGGATTTCGGCAAAGATAGTGAACGATGAAATCGACGCACCTGCACTTCTATCATGCATTGATTTTGGAGTGAGAAGACAACTTAGATTGTCATTTCTACTGCTGTCCAGATTCCATCGGACTTCTTACGGTTTTAAGGAGCCACTGACATGCCCTTGCTTCCTTTCTTCCTCCGGAACATCGAACTTGTGCAACAGTAGCCCCGAAAGCTGCCGGAAGTCCGTCTTGACGTTAGTCTCATCATCCATGATGAGATAATGCAGCTTCGTCAGCATCTGGGTGTACAGTATCCGGGACCGTGACTTGCACTTTGTGCGTATGCAGTCCCTTCCGGCCCTTGGCTCTCTGAAAGAAAGTCTTGGACAGATCTACCTTTATGACCACATCCCAGACCGAAGCATTAGGATTCTGCTTAAAGTAGTCACGTTTAATCACACGACTCAGCGTTTACTGCTTAGCTTAAGTTGTGTTCATATGTCCAGATGAAAGAGTTGATGATATGCCAGGTGTTTGTGCAAAATCAATTCATGACGTTGCTTTTCAGAGTGACGCAATTTTTTCCAATTTTCCCAAAACTGACAGCGATAAAAATACAACAACAAAAAACACTCCTAACAACTTCAAGAGAAAATATCCAATGTATGATTTTCTTCAGCGATTTGATGTGGGACACCCTTCCAAATCCAATCGATCAAGAGCCCGCCCTTGTTCCGCGAAATGTTGCAATAGAGAGGAGGCAGTCCCATGCTCTCTATTCAAATCGTTTCACCAGGGTGCCCTGATGGTCCCTCTATTTCCCCGTTATAGGTTATGTAATGAATATTTAGTACATTTTGGCGTGGTCATTTGAATGCCTACTTTGTGAAAACGTTTCGCATTAAGTTATATCATTCGCATTCAATGGTTAAAACTTAGTTTATGTCGGGTCCTCCTCTCGATCCAGGAAAAAAATAACAATTATCTATTTTGCTCTAGTTTTTGGGTGCTATTACAACCTCTCAAGTGTCCGAAAACCTTTTGTGGGTTTCAGACTTCTCCAATAACTTTCAGTGGTGTAGATCCAAACCGACCATGTATGTGCCACATGGTATTGCCGTTCGATTTCTAGGTGTCTTACTGACTGACTGACTGACTGACTGACTGACTGACTGACTGACTGACTGACTGACTGACTGACTGACTGACTGACTGCATCTGACGACGACTGACTGACTGACTGACTGACTGGAGCTGACCGACTGACTGACCGACTGACTGACTGACTGACTGACTGACTGACTGACTGACTGACCGACTGACCGACTGACTGACTGACTGACTGACTGACTGACTGACTGACTGACTGACTGACTGACTGACTGACTGACTGACCGACTGACTGACGGCAATTGACTGGCGACTGGCGACTGACCGACGACCGACTGACTGACGACTGACTGACCTGACTGACTGACTGACACGACCGACTGACTGACTGCACTGACCCCGACTGACGACGACTGACCGACTGACTGACAACTGACTGACTGACTGACCTGACACGACTGACGCGACTGACAGAGCTGACCGACTGACTGACTGACGACGACGCAACAACTGACTGAACTGACATGACTGACTGACTGACCGACTGACTGCAACCGACTGACTGACTGACTGCACTGACTGACTGCACTGACGACTGACGGAGCTGACTGACCGACTGACTGACTGACTGACTGACGGAACTGCGCACTGACTGACCACGACTGACTGACCGAGCTGCACTGACTGACTGACTGACTGACTGACTCGACTGACTGACTGACTCGACTGACTGACTGACTGACTGACTGACTGACTGACCGACTGACTGACTGACTGACTGACTGACTGACTGACTGACTGACCGACTGACTGACTGACTGACTGACTGACTGACTGACTGACTGACTGACTGACTGACTGACTGACTGACTGACTGACTGACTGACTGACTGACTGACTGACTGACTGACTGACTGACTGACTGACTGACTGACTGACTGACTGACTGACTGACTGACTGACTGACTGACTGACTGACTGACTGACTTCTCTGTGTTAATACAGCTGATCTGGCAATAACGGGTTAAATTTCCTCGGGTGTTTAATCATTCTTATATTCATGTTCTGCCAATACCCTGTGTTATTGTTGCTTTATATTATTTGCATTCATTCATTTTCATACTTCATTATTTGTTCCCATATTTTTCGTTTTTCTTATTGTATAAATAGTTATTTTTAACGATTTACTGATAATGTCCTTATCGAAATTTCCTACAACTTGAGGTTCGTGAGGAAGTCTTCGATTTGAACATTTTCTCCGCGATTGGTTCAATTCAATGAAAATAAATAAATCTAACATAAATCATAATCAGAACACACCCACCGATACTAAACGAATGGCTCCTTTCTCTCCCCGACTCTTCTTTTCAGTGAACAATTTGGTAACCGATTTAACTGTGATCCATTAGCCATATCATATCATAGTAGAGATATTGATGATACCATAGCCGAAGAAGAGGAACCACTGGAGGACGACGAGGAGGAGGAGGAGAAGGATGTTGTTATTAATGATGACAAGGTGGAGTACGTGTCCGAGAACGGAAACGGTCTCGCATCGTTCGCGGGGAGAACAGTGATGAGGGCAGAAACGGGAGGAGGGGGCAGTTCTCGGGATAGTCGCAGCGCCAACCGGTTTCGGGAGCTGGATCCTAGCGGTATCAACGGTCGGGGTAAATCGCGTAGTGTCAGTCCCGGCAACCACGGTGCAGCACAAAACAGACGGAGAAGAAGCGGTAGTAGTGAGGTAATTGGTAGCGAAGGTTTGCAACGGCATGACTACGTGAACAGTGGAGTCATGTTTGAAGATGGTATCCCCGGTGGTGGTAGCAGCAGTAGTGGTAGTGGTGTCAGATTCGGCGGTTCGGCACAGGCGATTCCACCGCCACCGCAAAAGAAGCAACAGTCCTACAATAGACAGCCACTGATCGATTTCGACTCGGATCCCTATGGAAAGGAGTTTGATGCGATCAGCACCGATAGAAGCAGAATTTCGGCAACAGGTAGTAGAACCAACGGACGCGCAGTTCCCTCAAAATGGCAGCAGCATCCGGACGGTAGGAAAGAGTCCGTTCCGCCTCGGTTGAGGAACGGATTTGTCGACAATGCTGTTGCATGGTCCCCGCCAACGGGATCAACGGGAGATGATTCAGGGAACAAGGCGCCGTTCGCAAAGAATCCATAATAAAAAAAAAAGTATAAAAATGCTAAACAGTTCCGGGTGTTCGCCGACAGATGGCGGCGACACGCATAAACAAGCAACAAGCAGTTCCAACGAGCTCGACCGGCGGAAGGTGGCGGCGAACTCAAAACTATAAAATGATACAGGCTAGCCTTAGGCACACTCGCATTGATGCGCCATAGACAGCAGAGAAAGTAAACACAAGAGTATTCAAAATAGGAATGAAAATCCTTTTTTAACCAGTTTAAATTTTAGTAAGCATCAAACATACTCTCTCACAAGTCACAAACAAACACAACATACTACAATCACTCACTCACTCACACAACAAACACCCCCCCAAAAAAAACGAAACTGCACTAACACTTAGATAGGTATTCCCTTTGTCGTCGTTTTGTTTTTGTTTTAAGATTGGTTCAATATTTAGGATTACCACGCAGCAATACCGCACACACACACACAAACACATACATTCAACCAAAAGAGGCTAAAACAAACCATGAATAATTGAAACAAGCAAATTTATAGAAAAAAAAACGAGCTCACTGATTCTCCTTCTAACACAAGCCACCCGCCTTCTATCCTTCTATTTTCTTTCCGTTTACCCCCCCCCACATACTCACACAAACACAAACAGAAGCGTGAAACACTTGGCTCCTATTTATATATTATTACAATTATTATTATTATTATTATCATTATTATTATTATTATTCTTATTATTAATAATATTATTATTATTAACACTTTATTAGGTGTGTTTAGAAACAAACAAACAGGCAGAACGCTCCTTTTGACATTCGAAAGATTTCCAACCAAGGCAAATAAATTACTATTTATTTACCTTTATTTTTTCTAGTTTCCGATACGACGAATAGTGCTTGTATTTATTTGAAAAGATGCGCGCGCGGAAGACTTCCACCCTACAGCAGCCACGCAAAACAGTTGTGCGTGAGTATTGTATCGTTGCCAATGTAGGGCAATCAATTTTATTTTCTTATTCTTTCTGATTGAAACAAAGCAAACACAGACTGACTGACAGCTAAAGCAATATATACATGTACCATATGTTTTATTTAGTTTTTTTTTTATTCGTTCGATATTTTCTTTCTTTTTAACTTACATCCCACCAGCAACTGAGCTAAACAAACACTATGCAAAAAAAAAAACTTTAGAGGAAATGAAGAACGCAAAACAACCATTTAATAAACAAACACAGTACAGTAAGAAGAAAGGCACTACGAAGTATGTTTCTAATTTATGGGTTAAGTTTGAATGCGAAAAGGAGAAACAAACAAAAAAAGAGAGTGTTTGTGTGTGTGAAAGCAAACGGGAAGGATTGAAAGAGTTGATAAAACGTTTTCTAGGTTATATGACTAAGGACGGGATGATGAAGAGCAAGGAATACTGTAGCATATAAGGTTAAGGAAAAGAGAGAGAGAGAGAAATCAATTGTAGCTAGCGAAAAATGTGTAAATATACCTACCAACCAATTGGCAAACCAGATTTATAGGCAAAAGGAACATTGGGACATGAAAAGTACAGCAAACCGGTAGAGGGTAGAGAAATGGAAGTATCTTTAACAGATGAAAGACAGACAAACGAACTCATAGATAGAACCCATGGTGCGATCTGGTTAGGGTGGAAATTGCGTTGCTTTTCCTCGGGGGGTAACCTGGGTTCGGTTTGGGGTTGGCGTCCATTTCAGATGCCCAAAGCTGAACTTTATCATTTCTTGTTTTGACTGCAAGAAGTAATTTTGAAGCGATAGCTTGTAGAGTAATCGCAACTCGGAAATAAGCATTGAGTTTGAGTTGATCGAATACGCAGCAAAGTCAGAGTCAAGATCCAGTCAGGGTTCTCATCAAAGATTCTAAATTTTCATATGGCAACCATGCTTGAACAGAACTAAGTTAAGCTGAATATCCAGGAGTGACTGCAAGTGACTGAAAACCTCAGTAAATGGCATCAACTAGTAGGCGAGTGCGATTTTCCCAGGAAAGAAAACTCAAGTTGGTCGTATGGCCAGCAGTGACTGCAGCTTTATTAATCAATTGTTTGGATACTGTAGCTAGATTTCATGAAAATTCCTCTGATAATTCCAAAAAAACATGATCGACAGCTAACTTTCGAGTTTCTTTGTAATCTTGTAATCACTCAGCATTGTATGATATGTAATTTTGTAACCTTTCTGTGAGCAGAGTGAAATGAACGAATGAACAACAATTGTATACCATCTCTTTTTCGCTCACGAAAATGTTACTCAATTTTCGTTAAAAAGTGGATCAACTCAATTTTTGAGTAGACCCACTTTTTACGAAAATTGAGTAATATTTCTGTGAGAGAAAAAGATATAGCATACAATTGTACTCAAAAATTGAGTTAAATGAAACGGGAGTGTATACCAATGACGTCTATATAAGGTCTGGCGCAGTTTATTGTACGCGCAATAAAACCTAATTTTTCAACCGATTCCAGTTTACCGATGATGGAAAATTGGCTCTATATCGCTACTCGATTCTCAAGTCTCAGCGTTTGAATGTTTGTGTGGCAAAAATGCAATTACCTCAGTTAAATTCACCATAAAGTATCCATGTTTTCGGGAGGAAATGCTTCCGCTCAAATAAATGGCATTTGTATCATGATTATTTCCACAATTCAGCATTCATTATAAACGTTTTAACCGATTTTTTTTATCTGAACCTATGCTCGGCAATAGAAAGTTCAATAGTGTTACGTCATCACTCGTCGGCTCAGCAAATGTTTACATTATTTTTGCTTCCAATACAAGCAAGCAGGGCGTTGCCCCAGACCTTATATAGACGTCATTGAGTGTATACAGTTACAGCGGAAGTGATTCAACTGTCAAACTGGGCAGTGTTGCCTGCGCTAGACTGCACTGAAAAAAATCGTTGAGTCGAACCGGAGGGCTCAACACTCCTCCTCAACACTGGTCGGTCTGGCCCCAATCGCCTCTCGTAGCGTCTTTAACTTAATCGCCTGCAGCGGTTTGGTCAGTACTGCAACAGCACCACACCTTCACGAGCTAGATCTTTCACAAAGCAATACTTTGTATCAATGTGCTTAGATTTCTTCTCGTTGCGGTCTGCTTCCGGGCGGTTCCGTGCGATTCAACTTTGATTGTCTTTCCTGACGACTATCGGAAAATCAAACGGCTCCCATACACTCTCCATCCTTTTCCAGATCCATTAAAGCCCCTAAAAAAATTCTGCTAAAGTGACATTTTCGGCCTCGGTGCTTGATAGAGCGTTACATTTTTGCTCGCGGCAGCCCCATCCGATGATTCCGCCACGAAACTTAAATAGATACCCGGAGCTTGACATGCGGTCGGACTCATCGGTTGATCGGTACATCCCAGGCAGAGCTCCAAGTCGATCGTTGATTTGAGGTAGCGTAACACCCGTTTGGCTTCGTTTCAATCGGCTGCGGTGGGCGTCTTCCTAAGATAGAGGTTGCTATTGAAATGTCCGGTCTGGCACTTACGGTGACGTACAACAAACTCCAACAAGGTTCTGGTACTGTTCCACGGATTCCAGACTCTTGCTCCTCTCCTCCCTTTGTTGGAGGAAGCCAGGGTCCATCGGCACCTTCGACGGCTTCGCTTCGCTCATTACAAACTTATCCAGAAGACGACTTTCCGGCCTCCAGACGGATTTGGATTCCCAAGAAGACATTTAGGTCTCCCATCATGGTGATCTTAAATTTACTGTTCAGAATGCCGACGTCCCCTGCAAACTCGATCTCTTTCGCACAAATAACGAAAATGTCGTCAACGTAAATCAAAAGGATAGTACGAACCTGCTGTCTTCCCTATGTAGAGACACGGATCGGCCTTCACCGGATGGAACTTCAGGGCATTGAGAACCGCTATAGGCCGCCTGCTTGAGGCCGTATAGGCTGCGCTTCAGTCTGCAGACCTCGTCCTGATTCCCGCTTTCATAGCCAGGAGGGTGCCGCATGTAAATCTCCTCCTGAAGCTGCCCGTAGAGATACGCGGTCTTTATGTCGACATGTTTGGCTAACATCTTCCTCGCATTGGCGACCGTCAACATCGTCCTGAGAGTTATCTGCTTCACGACGGGTGCGAAGTCGTAGTCCTTCCCGTATGAGCGAGCCTTATGGCGCACAAGTTTTCCGTTTTCGTCCACTTTGCACTTACATATCCACTTGCATCCAATGGACTTTCGATGGGGCGGAAGTATCGTAAGTTCCCAGGTCCCATTCTCCCGATGCGATTCTATTTTCTGTATTCCTTGTTGTGAATCACGGGATGCAAGGAATCAACCATTCCGCTCTGTGGCTCGGAAACACGTCTTACCTCTGCTGCGGTGGAACACGAAAGAGGTCGAGGCACGGCCTACCACGATTGCGTAAGCTGTCGGGCGAGCGTTAGAGAGCTTTCTGTTGGGTGCCATAATCGAGGTATTTATCCAAGGTAGGATCAATCAGCGAGGTTGGCAAGGGTAACCACCAGTGCTACCGCCGGAGAACATTATGGCATCTACACACTTGTGTTTAGATGAGTGGCCGACGAACGTCATTTTTACGGCTTTGTCATCCAGCTTCTTGCGGAATCAACACGTGGTTACCACTACATCCGAAAAGGCTTTCGACCATGCCAGATTTCGTCCGACGTTCGTCCTACGGCAGCCAACGGCAAGCAATTTTGGAGGTAGCAGGCTGTGTTTACCGCTTCCGCCCAGAATCAATTGTGCATGCCTGCGTCTGGCAGCAAGCACCGTCCCATCTCACTCAGCGACCGATTCTTCCTCTCCGACACCCCATTTTGCTGCGGAGAGTATGCCGCCATGTATTCCGCCTTGATGCCTTCATTCACATAGAACCGCAGGGGGGAGTATTCACCACCTTGGTCGGAGCGTATAATCCTCGGCTTTTGTCCGAACTGGGTTTCGACGCACTCCCGGCTCCACAACAATGTCATTGGTTACAATTGTCTTTTCGGCCCTAATCATGAATTACTCGAGAATTGTAAATCTTGGGAGCTGGGAGGCCACATATGTTTGTCCAGGAGATCCGTCAAGTTGTCCCCACCAGTGCCGGTAAAAATCAATTCATTTGCACTGAATTGAGCTAAAAATGAAGACAACCACAGCGGATGGACCAACTATCTTCGTGAATTTGAATTTTGAAATGACAGTATCCTCTTGACCAAAGCAACCGCTGAGTTTCGAAAGCATTATTTGGTTTTGCTCATTCGTCGATGGATGTTCATTATCGCCTGTGCTGTTGTCAATTGCGATATTCAAGTTCATCTAGCTGGGGACGATTTTCACGCTCGTTTGTAATTACTCTAAACTGAGTAGAAAACGACTCAGTTTCGTTAAAAGTGGAACTACCCTAATTAGAGTAGCTAAGGAGTTACTCAATTCTGATTAACTAGGTCACTTGTCAAAATTTGAGTAAACGGTATTCAGTATCTAATTTTATTTTTTATTTTATTTTAATGAAATTGTTGATTGTTTCCGACAACTGTCCAGTCGAAACGGAAGAGTCGAAATACTTTGAATTTGTAAATTTATGGATTGATTGTATTCCCCAACAAACATCAGTGTCGAATAACCGCTTCTTCAAACAAATTTGGAGAAATTATTCAGCTTTCTAGAAAAAAAAGCTAAACAATTTATCCAAATTTGTTTGAACATACAGTTATTCAGCATTGATGTTTGTTGGGTCATGGAATGAATTCGGCACTTTGACGTGAAAATGATTGTTGATTACAACATACAGCCACCCCATCTTGATAACTTTTGATCGACTGAACCACGTTTTTTCGCTTTTGACAGCTTCATTGTAAATACTCTATTTATATAATTATAGCGCTTTTACAATCAGAGTATCATTTACTCAGTTTCCTTATATCAATTTACTCAGTTTTTGACATTTAGCATGGAAATACGAAACTGAGTGAAAGTTACTCTACTTAGAGTAGATCTGAACGAGCGTGTTGAGCATCAAATGAAGGAATAATATTTCTCGAGTACGCTTTGAAACAGACATATCTGATTTTGTATACAAAGAGGGGAAGTAAGATTCAAACGTAAATTTCTCAAAACTCTCAGCACCATCGTAGAAATAAGCATTGTCATCATGTTATGGAGATGTTATTCCTTGTGTTGGTTGCCATAGTTTGCATGAAAGTGCTAAGGATTTCAAGAACTTAACGATTGAATCTTACTTCCCCTTCTTGTTTAGAAAATAAGATACGTCTGTTTGAAAAAGTTCTCGAGATTGGTTTCCTTTGATTTAGAACATGATGTCTAATTTTTTAGGCTCAGATCGATAGGTTACAGTTATTACAAGTTGTAATTATGACAATAGAGGGCAGAAGGACTCTGAGATTGCCATTATTCAAAATAATCATTTTGTTTGAATTGAAAATGACTTTTTGATGTTTGATGATCATTTGCCATTTTAACAAAGCTACCCTGGAAGCTTAAACTCTAATGAGTATCAAGAAACGAGTAGTCATAGAAACATAATGAATTGATTTGTTCATCGGTATTGATTTTGACATGTGAGATTTACAAAACAAATACAATTCATCTACACTGTCTCGAAAAGCTTTTCATTGCGTAGGCCTTGAAGTTTATTTTCTTTTGTCAATCAAAAGCAGTTCTTTTTGTAATTTGAAATCTCACAATCAATGATAGAACTTACAGGGTAGCCACAGAGTCGGGATTTTTCGTCATATAGAAGGAATCAAACTCACACCTTTTTTAAATGATTCGAGAAGGGTTTTGGTCATCTAATCGCTCCAACGATCTCATTAACGGAATGAAATAGTGTTTTGACGTAGGACTACGTCTGTGTTTTCAATACTGGGGTACACGTTCGAATTGCGAAAATTTGGAGCGTCACGAAAAATATATAGGTTTTGAAAGTTAATAACTAAGTCATTCCACGATTGATTTTCAAAATGTTTGCACCAATCGATCGGAACATTTTCTACGCTTCCATTTAAATATTAAACACTATTGATTTTTAACATTCAACTATTGACATTAACGCAAATATAAGGTGATGTCTTATAATGCCGATTTTTCAGAGTAAATTTACCAAATACACAGTACTTTGCTATCACAGACTTCAAATTTAAGTAACGAACGTCTCACATGCAGCAGTGCACGATATAAAACAGGGACACCTTCAAATTTTCTTCATTCGCTCGGCAGCCATGGAGCTGTGCATAGCGGCAATTGGCCAGTATTGCTCTGACAGCTGACGGTTGCAAGTACCCTGCAGAAAAGTACGCGGGCGAGCAACCAGCTAGAATGATGACTCAGCGGCTGTCGCAAGCAAGTGGCTTTTTAATGCAGTCGTGCTTTTTAATGCAGTCGTGCTTTTTAATGCAGTCGTGCCAAGCTCGTGGCAAATTTATCAAATCTGGAGGGAAATATGTATGATCCAGTTGGTAGTCATATCACGATATGATGTACATGTATATGCATAGATATATATGTAGATTATTTCGAAATAGTTACGTAATCCTACGTCAACTTTGCGTACAACCCCATTGGGCTGTCCCTTATAGTTTTTCTGCATATCCAGAATTGCTGGAGGGGCTAAGACAAACAGATCGGCATTCTCTGCTGGGTTTGTTCAGCCTGTTCAAAAACGTACCGCTTAGAAGATCTGGCTACACGGCTGTGACAGGTCAGGCTTCGTACATTACTTACTTTTGTTTTCATTTCACTTGACTAGAACTCTCTAGGTGAACCTTTTGACTGAGGCATCGAAGGGTCCGCAAGTTGCTTCCTTCTTTATCGATCCACCTTGCTCGTTGCGCGCCTCTTCTTCTTATATGCGTCGGATCGTTATCGAGAATCATTTAAACTGGGCTGCCGTCTGACATTCTTACGACCTGCCCAGCCCATCGTAGTCGGCCGATTTTTGCGGTGTGTAGGATGGGAGATTCTTTCAGCAACTGATGCAATTCGTGTTCCATTCGCCTCCTCCACTTTCCGTGCATGCACTCCACCGTAGATCGTACACAACACCAAGGGCGCGTCCCTTCACCATGCTTTTTTGGCCAATACAAGACTTAATTTTGCAGCATTTTCCAGCATTTAAACAACTTGAAGGCTAACTTAGTTTGCGGCTTTGGAGTCAGAACCTTAATTCTTTATTCTCATTGCAACTAATGTAGCTGACATTAAAACATCGGAATTGAATTTCCACAAATTTTCAAAGTCAAGCTATCCGATAAAACTAACGTTGTTGGAAAATATTTTACATCGAAGTCAACATGAAGAACACCTATTATCGCTTCTTTGATGTATTCGCTGGGTCCATAAGGCCCTGATTGATCTGATTTTATCAACAATCAATAGGAAACTAGCGATATAAATTTGGCTCTTTGTTTTTGTTTTGATTCGCATACTTATTTTGACAGACTATTTGAGAGGTTATTCCACAGAGAACAGACATCCAAACTGGAGTGCCCACCGTGTGTAAATTTCTGTAACTGCCATTTTAAAATTACAGCTCGTTTCCGTTAGTTTTGGTGAATCATATGTTGATGGCGCCACTTGCCCACCTTGAGATTTGATAGCCTGTCAATTTTAGTTTGGTGAAACCTAGACTAGGCGGCGTTGTTTTTCCAACGGTTTGCTTTTAAAAGTTTACACAGTAAATTGGGGCAAAAATGTTCAAGCCTGGATGTAGGTTCTCTGTGGTAATTCGTTTAGTTTGGAACTGCTGAGCTGGTACTTCCTGAGCCAAAAAATAAATATGTACACACTTAGAAAATTTTACAGTATTCGGTAATTTTTTACCGAACTTTCAACAGCTGAACAGTTCGGTAGTCGGATTTAACGGATTTCGGTAAAATTTAACAAGTTCCGGTATTTTTTTTACCGGAATACTGTAAAATTTCACCGAAATCCGGTAAAAAATTACCGAATACTGTAAAATTTTCTAAGTGTGTATAGCAATTCCATAGAAAAACGATATAAGATCTTCCAAAATTTCATAATATATAGTCAGATTTGTTTTTTTGCTAACGTAATTGTTTATTTGTGAGGCTCAAGTGCCATAGTGCCGAGATTAGGGATTACAATGATTCGGGTAGGAAAGTGGGAATCTTTATGTTGACTTTCAACAGCAGATTGGCAGTGCGATATTGTTGTTGTTGATCAGGCGTAGATGTTGCGTATTGCTATAGCTGTCACGATACAATAGAAGCGGTATTACGGGGAAGGGGACGAGTTGGACATGTTAACACGACTGCTAAGAGAGGGTCAAACGAATACATCTATTTGTTTTAAGAACTTGTAAATTAGCTCCATATAGTACAAGTCCAAATTACCCAGCACATCGCTGATATCTTCCTTCTCTGGTTTCCCTCGGGCCCGTAGCACAAAGATCAGATCTGGCAATTTGGAGTTCGAGGCAATACCAGACAACGTGGTTGATGTCATGATAACCTGCAACAAAGCCGCATTGATTGGTGTCTGAGAGCCCTATTCGATAGAAATGAGAGCCTATCGAGTAGTGGTTGGACATTAGACGACACATTACCTTGATAAAATCCCGGCTAATATCCAACCCTCTGAACCACGATTTTTTCGATAACTGTGGTAGATTAGAATGTAACCATCTGCCCAAATCCCCTGCATCCCATTTTTGTTGCCAGATGATCAAGGCCTTTTGACGGAAAATAGCAAAAAATTCGGTCGAAAGCGATTTGTCGATCATAAATATCGCCTGCCATAGCGCCCACCTTGGCAAGTGAGCCCGCTTTCTCATTGCCCGGAATGGAGCAATGGGAAGGGACCCAAACCAATGTGATGATGGTGTAGGAATTATTTGATAGGGCACTTGAAAGAGTAGTCAGATTTGATTTTTTATATTTAACCGGTATTTTTTTACTCTGTCATTAGGGTGGTCCAAAAAATTGACTTAAAAATGCATTTTTTTCAAAAATTCAAAACTTTCGAATTACTGGGCCGATTCTAACTACTAAAAACGAAAATAAACCATAATCAAATACAATACACAGCGATAAAAATAATATTAAAATATTGCTATATTGCGATATTCGTTATGAAAAAAAGGATACTTCTTGTTTTTTGTGGCTTTCATGGTCTCGGGACCTATTCATTTTTTTATAGAAGAAAGCTCAGACTTTTAACCTGGGGTCAATATGGACCCGGATGTCAACCCTTTCTAGAATTATGACTTATTTCAAACTAGACACAAAGTGTATGTCTCATTTGAAAGGTTGTGGCCTCAAAACTGCATCGGTGGTAGAACAACCTGATTCCAGTAACCAGCCCAAGTAACACACAAGTTTTATAACGGTTGAAAATATTTTCATATGACTAGATTTGGTTATAAAGAAGCTTATTTAACATTAAGTCATTAAGATGTGTTACTCGGGAGGCCACCGGGAATCTGCTACAAAGTGAAGGAGGTTTGGATTTCGATGTGTGAACAGAATTGCATACAAAACATTCCAGACTAGTTGTAGAGAGTTGCAGTCTTAGGCAAAGTTTCTCATTGTATTTTTTGCCGTATTTTGTCATTATCAGATTAGTTCCAGATATTGCCGCAGAGATGGCGCTGCAGTCTATCTTTTCCAAATGAAGCGCTAGAGAGTTGCTGTCTTGAGCAAAGTTTATCATTGTATCTTTTGCCGAGTTTTGTCATTATCAGATTAGTTCCAGATCTTGTAACAGGGATGGCACTGCAGTCTATCTATTTCATATGAAGCTCTAGAGAGTTGCCGTCTTCGGCAGTATGTCATTTGTCATCTTTTGACATTATCATATCTGTTTCACATCATGCCGCAGAGATGGCGGTGCAGTCAATCTCTGCCAAATGAGGCGCTAGAGAGTGGCCGTTTTGGCAAAATGTCTCATTATATCATTTTTAGTCTTTTGTCATTATCACATTAGTTCCAGATCTTGCCATAGATATGGCGCCCAGTGTTTGGAAAACTATGATACTGCTGAACTATCATGTGTCAGGCTTCGGGTAGTTCAAGAGCATATTTTTAAAATGATAAAAAAGATCAGCTACCTATGCCGAAAAAGAGTATTCAGTTCTGTAACATCAAATGAATTAAGCCCCGTTTTGCCAACAAAACCAATAATTTAAATGATCATTACTATGGAAATGTCCAACCGATTTGGAATATTTTAGCAGCCTTGGATTCACGAACTTTTTCAAAATTGTCTTATATGACCGCTGGACAGCATCTATCTCCGGGAAAACCGGATCTCCCGAACAGTGTTCTAAAAATGGTATAAATATAATATTTCAATAGAAAATTAACAATTAGGATACTACAAATCGTGAGGTAAATACACAGGGATGCGTGTGAATGCCATATGACAATCCGGAAACTTGATTTCCATGGGGCCACGAAAGACCAGAAGACTATTTTGTATTGAATATGGGTGTCACAAACCTTGGAATCGTTTCAGAAGAAAGTTTCCAATATTTATAAGACCATCCGGTCCTTGGCTTTGGAGTGGCCTGTTCAGAGAAGGCTCCCATGGGGTCAGGGATGGCCAAAACATTGTTTGGATTGAACTGTAGCAATAAGGGTGTCAAAATTCTTGGAGTCGTTCCAGAAGAAAGTTATAGAAGAGTATACACTGAAAAACATTGTATTACTTGTTATTACTTGTATATTCAACTTCCTAACTATAACCCCGACAATGTGAATGCGAAGATTTCATAAAAACAAACCAGGCTCGCGTTTCTTACTCCGGACCACTCCGAAGCTAAGTTATTAGGAGTCTCATATTGCTAGGGTTCAATTTAAATCATTTTCTGGCCATTCATGACCCCATGGGAACCTCACAAGACGACAAATGACATACTGAGAAGCTTTGCCCAAGACGACAACTCTCTAGAGCTTCATTTGGCAAAGATAGATTGCAGCGCCATCTCTGCAGCACTCTTTGGAACTAATATCAAAACACAATTCGTTACGCACTGAGAAACTGTTCTGAAGACGCCAATTCTCAACAATATTGGAAGTTGCACGTTCATAATTCGAAAAAGCGCCATAAATTTAAAGATTCACAAAAGGCACATGTATTTTACAGAAGTTTCCTCGAATAGTAGCAATTTGTGAGACCATTCCTGTTGTGGAAAATATGTTCCAGCTTCGTTTTTGTGACCATTTTTTTTAAATTGTTTCTCTCTGACTGTAATTAAAGCGACTATTGCTGCGGCTGTCACAACTGGGTATTACACAAAAAAGCGGCCAGATTGAAAATCGATATAAATCCTACGAGTATTCACCAGGAGACCGCTCGATTATTTATGTTAGGACTTTCGGACATAAAATGATTGGTTTGATGTGTCTTTTGTAATACGTTTGCAATGTGTTTAAATCGGTTGAAGATCATTGAAAACAGGGAAACACAATTTTGTAAAATGAACATTATCCAAATTTCAGCAAAAATTACTGTTTATTATGGTTTAATTTTACCGATATTTTGGGTATTGTCCTAATTTTAGGTCAAATAAATACCTAATTTTAGGTATTCTCATCTTAGTGTGTAGGCTTAATGGGGTTCTCAAACAGTGAGCCAATTGAAAAACTAGGAAGATCTAAATTAACTCTTGACTTGTTCACTTCCTAACATAAAAAATATAAAAACTGAAACACTTTTTCAAACTGTCACTAGCAAACGCGATCAAATTTCCTTAAATGCCACTAGAAAAAGCTTATCTTTTAACAGATATGCCCGTTTCGTCAGCGACCTGTAGACTTCTTGTGAACCAATTTTAAATCGTTGATTTCATATTTTTAGTTGCTTTCACTCTGTTCCTCTCGACTCAGTAGGTCATGCTGGAAACGTCAAACAAACGTGTTTGTCATTCGGTAAGAACAGTAACCTGCAGTAACCATAACTACTCACTGACTGTTTCGATGTCAAAATTATGTCCGTGAGAAACCTAACCTAACCCAAGCAAGGAAGTTAGTCAAAACTGTTCACTGAATTGTCCTTTGGATTTGCAAGAAAAACGAACTTTCGTTGCACTGAAAGCAGAACGAATCCCAGCTAAAAAGCCGAATCCATAGGCAGAAGTCCCTTTTCGGGCGAAGCAACGCAATAAAACCTTAGTCAGGCAGACAAACGAACCGACAAAAACCAGACAAACAGGCAGACCGGTACGAAGCAAACAACCGATTGTTCATTCACCGTGATACCATTAAAAAAAAAAAGAAAAAGAATATTTTTTTTTACAATTACATAGAGCAAAACGAAACTACATTTCTTGAGGTACAAATTGAAGTCTGATTTATATAAAGTTCCTCCCCCAAAAATTAGAAATATACCGATTTATAAATTAGCGAAAATGAAGTTGAAACCACAGCAGCAGCAATGGAAGCAAAATTATTTTCTCGAGCTGAGTGAAGGCATGAGAGAGATCATGGATGAATGTGTGAGTGTGTGTGTGTCGGTGAGAGTGCGCGAGATAGAATCGAAAGTCCTGCAATACAAATCTAATGTTATATTCTTTGTCCTAGCTATATTACTGAATCGTTGATTTGTGAGATAAGTTTTGTTTGTTTTCCTTTGAGATGAAAAATTAAAGCGAGAAGAGGAGAGCGCGAGCGAGAGAGAGGGAGAGAAACGGAAACATTTGCGCATCGCAGACAAACGAGATACTCATAAACAATTCCCACACTTACAAAAAAATACACCCACACCCACAAAACGAACACCACCCGTGCGCCAATAGTCAGATGCAAAATAGTGATTAGAGAGACGACTTTGTTAACTTTGTTTTAAAAGAGAACAATAGAATGCAAACTTTTTTTTTGCAATACACTTTTTTTTTAAATTAAAAAGCAACAGGTACCAGTTATTATTTTACGATATTTATTTTTCCCTCCGTGTAGTTTTTTTTTTTTTACAAATAGACAACAACCATACCCATATACAAACAAATGAACCGAGAAAAATAATTACAATAGACCAGAAGATATAACCGAAACCTGCGCTCAAACTAAGGCAACAGAGAAAGACAACGAGAATTTGAGTGTGTGTGTGTGTGCATGAATGCAAGAGAGAATGAGAACGAGAGAGAGAGAGAGATGGAAAGAGAATAACAGCAAAACTTATAGATTTTATTTATTTATTGAAGCAAACAAAAGGACGAAAAAAAAGAAGGTGAAACATTGTTGAAGCAAACCATTAAACAATAGAAAACGGACGACGAGGAAGAGCGATTAAAAAAGAAAAGAAAAAAAGAAAGAAACCGAAGTGGATGAAACCAAAATTGTGCATAGTAAATTAATTTATTTTTTAATCGATATTTAGTATTAGTTTGTATGGAGTTTTTGTTTTACATAAAGAGGAATGGGGGGGAGACGAGGGGAGACTGGCAATTGAGATTGGAAGACGCTTTCGGGGTTTGGTTGGGAGATGAGATTCTTGTTAAGAATCGCTTTATACGAAATGTTGGAGGAAAATTCGATTGTGTCATGAGAATTTTTGATTAAAAGACAGCAGTATGAGATCAACCACTGCGGTTAATTTTACATTTGAGTCTTTTGGATTTGGATTGTGCTACATTTCTACTGTTCAATACTGTACAATACTTCTGTTATTCAATCGGGTCGGATCTGGATCCGCTGTGGATCTGACTCATCGATAACTCAACTTTTTTCGAGGTCCAACCTGGATTCACCTATACACACAAACATGAACTGTCAACATAAAATACTTGTTTATGTTTATATTTTGCACCAATACCTTTATACTGACTCGCCTCGGATCCGCTTTCGATCGATAATTGTGAGTCAGAGTCAGACCTGACCCAGGTTTAAAACCAAAAACGACATAATTCTATTTGTTAACATCCATTAAATGCTTTACACCACAGAGAACAGACATCCAAGATGGAGTGCCCTTCGTGTGTAAATTTCTCTAACTGCCATTTTAAAGTTACAGCTTGTTTCCGTTAGTTTGGGTGAATCGTATGTTGATGGCGCCACCTGCGCGCCCTGAGATTTGATAGTCTGTCAATTTTAGTTTGGTGAAACCTAGACTAGGTGGCGCTGATTTTCCAACGGTTTGCCCTTAAAAATTTATACAGAAAAATGTTCGAGCCTGGATGTCTGTTCACTGTGTTTACACTGAAAGGCGCCACTCACTTAGACTGGATTGCTAACGGCTCATTTCAGAAGCTGAAGATTTAGCTTGAAATATCCAACTTACAACTTCGTCAAACATTGCATTGCATTTACTTTCATGTCAATGACGGGAGAACAATTCTTTTTTCTTCCATTTGCCGTAAGACTCGCTGTGATTCTTACGGAAATTGTAAGACGAATGAAACTCTGCCTCTCCCTCTGTTTGGCAATATAAAATGTTTTGCAAAGTTAAAGCTCAAATAACTCTTTATATATTTTCCATTTCTATGCGTACCACATCTTATTACATTTTCTGGACTGTTAAAAACTCTCGGAGAACAGTCAAATCCCGAGTAAGTTCAGAAATCCAACCGATTTTAAGAATATGACCATACTGTGAACTCTCTCCCCTAAATACCAAGCAGCTGGCAAAACCTCGAACCAAGAAGTTTAGAATTTTATTTTTCGAAATTCATATCCGAAGAAGCCTCCTTCCACAACCCAACCAACGCCGGAGCAAACCAATCCAATCAACCAACCAACCAATTGGAACAATCTTTTTACTAGTTTTTAGCTAAATCAAATTATGTGTAACCCATTTACAAGAACCTATTTGAATAAACAGCAAAAAGCAAAAAAAAAAAAATGAAGAAAGTTTAAGTAAAACAAAAATCTGTATATAATATATGGTTAGTAGGAGAAAATGCAAAATCGCAAAAACAACAACAAGAAAACAATATACAAAGAATGACAACAGGCGACGGAGATCGCAAGGCATTTTCTTTCTGTTCTTAGGTGAAAAGAGTGTTACGGATTATTGAAATGTTGAACGACGATTGAAATAGGAAAGATCGGTTAGTGAAAGATGGCGACTTGAACATAGACTGGGCGATTTGTTGTAAATAGAAGAGGAAGAGGAAGAACAAGAAACACACGAACACATACACCCGCATCCACGCGAAGGCAGGGACAAAGGATAAAGCTGGAGCTCATTCGCTGTCCTTTTTTTTTGTCGGAGGAAGTCTAGTGAATATACTGTGTAGATTAGTTGAAGGAAGGCAACCATTTTGTTTCGGTAGGATAGCGGAAGATAGCATTGTTTTTTTTTTTTGTAAAAAAGAATATTATATATAAATCGAAATGTATTATATATGAACGAAAAATATATATAAATATAAATGTATAGGATCAGTGACCGATAGAAACAGTACCAATTTTTATTCGATAAAGGATCAAATACGCTCTGTGGGCAAAACACACACACACACACACACACACTAGGGACGGATACTAGGCAAGGAAACTCCACACGGAATACGCTCTATTATTACGAATTATTATTAATATATAATTATTGCTACTGTATAATAGAACAGAGAGATGGAAGGTGAACAAAATCTGTAACTATGAAGTGCTATTTATACACAGTAAAAGTTTTCCATAAAAAGAAAATTTAAGTAAAAAAAAAATGACAAATTGTCTTGTCAAAACTAATAAAATAATAAGAATTAATAATGAAAACTCGGCGGAACTTGTCATTGAAAAAGAAAATACTCCCTATCGTAGGACTTTATTGACTGTATTACATCCTAGTTCTAATCACATACAACATCAAGAAGAAAAAAAACAACAACTAGAAGTCGAAGAAAGCAAAACTAATGTCATCACACTTAACGAACCCTGAATGCTAACTGGCGGAAGGTCGACGCCCCCCGCCCTGGAGGATGTTGTATTCTATGTATCTACATATACTTTTTGGCACATCTTGTCTAGAAATCATCGTTGGTGGCACGGCTGTAGAAGGCACGGGAAAAGTCGGCCGGTCCCTTGCGGATCAAGCCGAAGCAACCGCGCTTGTAGATGAGGATGACGGCCGCCGTCAGCGGGATGCCAACGAGGACGCCGATCAGCAGCCCAATCAGCAGGGCTCCGTCGTTCTGCGGCCGGTTGCCGTACTTGTCCTGACAGCGCATCACGCTGTGTCGGTGCTCCAGGTCGAACATCGAGACGCCCTTCATCGGCTTCGGGGCGGCGCAGCTGCAAGAGAAAATGATGGGTTATTGAAAATTTCGCAGTGAATTTGGTTACACACAGACACAGATAAAAATAAGTAATTTTAACAAGCGTATAAAATTTACCCTCGTTTAATTCCAAGCCAAAGGAGGTGTAAATAACGAAATTGTTAGCAATCTTTCATGCGCCATAGAACAATGTGTGCAATCTTTCATACAACAGGCTAGATTCAGGCGTTATCTGGCTTAAAATTACATGAAATATCCCATTATTTTCTGCTAAATCTAGCATTCTCATTATGTGCATTGGATAATGTAGAAAATGCAATGTTTCTTTTTATCTGTGTAGGCTTGAAAGGGTAACTGTTCCCATATCCAGGGTGGCCACAGACTCGGGAAAATCGGGAAATGCGGGAATCCAAAATCATCGGGAAATGTGCGGGAAAAAATCGGGAATTTGAAAATCCATCGGGAATTTTTGTCATATGGAAGGAACCATACACAGCGAAAAATTTTGAAAATCGCACGTGATGTAAACCGGTTCAATTTGAAAAATACATCAATGTTTTACTTCAGGTTAGGTTTGAATTTCAGATTAAGATCATGTAGGGTCGGGTGGGGCAAAAGTGCCACCTGCTTTTAACGGATTCTGATGTATATGATCGATCTGTGTTTTTAATGGGATGCTGTAAGAAGTCCTTGCAATATACTGTATCAAATTTGTTATGTGTCAAGATACGCATTTTATCGAAAAAAATCCAAAAGTGTAAAAGGTGAAGAAAATGCTTCAAATATTATAATAAAACACGAGGACAAAATAAGCGTTTTTGCAATTTTCTTCGCAAGAGCCTTAGACCTTATGGTACAGTCATTCGTTAAGCCTCCCTATTATCAAAATACTTTTTGTTAGTTACAGATCCAAAAAATATCAATATTTTAAATCATCTACTCTGCTGGGGCAAGAGAGCCATACTTGCACGGGGTAAAAGAGCCATATTAAACAAGTCGTAATCTAACCTCAAAAAGTTTTCGTCGCGGAGTAAAGTTGTGAAGTGATAGTGCGCAATTACAAACGAAAGTCTTCGCGTAAAGCGTGGATGGAACCGAATATGGTCGCGGCCATACGATCTGTGCAAATATTAGGGACTTCAGTGCGAAGAGCAGCTGAGGAACACGGTGTCCCTCGAAAAACTCTAGCGAAATATGTGCTGCAATCACTGGAACCTCCATCACAACATCTGGGACGTTTCGAGCCAGTTTTCTCGTCGCAGCAGGAACAAGAACTTGCTGACCATGTTCTCAAGCTGGAAAGACGACTGTATGGAATAAAGTGCCACGATATGCGCAGTCTTGCTTTTCAGCTTGCCGAAAAATCGGAACAAGTCACCCATTTAACAGCTAAACTGGGGTAGCTGGAACCGATTGGCTACGATGCTTCCGACGTCGTCATCCTGAATTGACGCTTAGAGTACCCGAGGCTACATCCGCAGCTCGTGCCCAAGGTTTAAACCGGGTTGCGGTTGATAAATTCTACGATCTACTCGACGACGTCACTGGTTCCGGAAAATTTGCACCCAGCAGAACCTACAACGTAGACGAAACTTCTGTACTGTATGTTTGTAGAGCAACGGTGTTTTTTATATTAATTTGTAAACATAGATTATTGTTTCACAGGTTCAAACCAAAAATTCCAGAGTACTAGCTCTTCGGGGACGTCGCCAAGTAGGAGGAATAACTTCTGGCGAAAGGGGCGTACTGTCGACAGCATGTTTTGTGCATGTCAGCCACTGGACAGTTCATTCCACCGATGCTGATCTTCCCAAGGCAGCGCCTCACTGATCAGCTTAAACAAGGAGCTCCTCCGGAGACAATTTTTAGCTGCAACGCTAGCGGATGGATGACGACGTCCGACTTTAATGTGTGGTTCGACCATTTTTTATAGCACAGCCGGCCAACAGCATCTGATCCCGTTCTTTTGCTACTTGATGTCTCGAAGAACTTAGCGTTCTTGGAAAAAACTCAAATGAATCATGTAATGGTTATCAGCTTTCCTCCGCATTGCAGCCACCGGCTTCAACCGCTCGATGTCAGCTTTATGGCTCCTCTGAAGAGCCACTTTTCGAAGGCCATTGAGAAGTATTTGCGTAACAATCCTGGTAAGGTCGTTACCGTAAATGTGATAAGCCAGCTCTTGGGTACCGCTTTTTTGCAAACATGCTCTGCATCCATTGCAGTCAATGGATTTCGGAAGACTGGCATTGTTCCGTTCAACCGACACGTTTTCGAAGAGGATAGCTCTGCCCCGGCGGACGTCACGGATATTGACATGACCGGAAACACCGGGAAAAGACAAGGATATCAATGATATCACCAATATTTCCCAGAGCGATGAAGAGGGTCCATTTCATGGATTCAGCACCGAAAGTTTGAAAAAACCAGACATTCCAAGTCGTTTCAAGGAGATGGACAAGGAGAACATCGTAAAATATCAGAAGAAGGGATCGCAGTTTGCAATAGGACCAGCTATCATACATCCGATACCGAGAACAAGCACGAGGAGAAAACTAGGAAACGTGAAAAGGCTGCAGTTTTGACGTCGAGCCCCTATAGGTCGGCATTACGCGAGACACAAGCCGTTCGGGACATAGGAGAGCTCAAAAAAGCTGACAAGCGGATGGCTAAACCAACTCCGAAAACGCAACGCGTGGCTAAAGCTGCTAAGAGCGATGTACCGCCAGATTCGTTGTGCGATGCATGCGGATCGTCGTTCAAACTGTCCAGGAACGGAGAAGAGTGGACAAAATGCGGGCGTTGTGCTGCATGGTACCATAGCTGCATACACCTTGGTTGCCCGGTTTGCATTTAATTTCAGTTTTACAGTTATTGAACTAATATGTTATGTTTTATCAGTTACTCTAAAGCAAAAAATAAATTTGTTATTATTCTTTTTAACTGATCCTTTAGAAAATATATGATTAAAAAGTATCATCATTGTTAAAATCTCTTATCTCGGCAGCTAAGGGAACAGCCACTTATTACGTCACACAGAAAAAGACCATTTACAACCCTCCTCACTCCTTGATGATTTTTATTTTCATGGACCTAACAATTTTTTTTATTGTTACGCCCTCTCGCCCTAGTAACGTAATTTATTAACGCTCCACTAGTTAATAGTGATGCATGAAGAATATGTACCATTTCATTGTAAAATTATGATGACTTTCCTGGTTTCATACTATATGGCTGTTTTGCCCCATGAGAGTGGCACTTTTGCCCCACCATGTTTTATAGTCCATGCATGCTTATGAATTTTTTTTTAATATTCAACATTCACTGATTCAATTGTAGTTACAACAGGCTTAAGGTAAAAAAGTCTAAGCTTTATTATACATCATTCATGTGTTTGAAATGTTAAGTTAAGCTTATTTATTGAACGATAAGCTTAGGGTGGCACTCTTGCCCCACCCGACCCTACAACGTTGAAAAACATTGAAAAACGCATTTCCTTTCAATTAAATCTGTACTAAAACGAACGGTTTGAAAATCAAGCGAACCTATCTACTTTTTCAACTCATTAAGATGAGAGTTTATATAAACGTGTGAAATTGTTTCGTTCACTGATACCAATATACATGGCGCCTGATTCTTTGTTGCTTGCTTCTATTGAGATTCGTTACCCAACAGTTGTTAGGTTGAATTTTTTTCAAAGCAAACTTAAAATCTGGATGATTTACTCGTGGGAGGAAATATTTTATTTTCCTGGGTAACAAATGTTTATTTACAAAAGGTCGGTATCGTGTTCGAAAGAAATTTCGTTTTCTATACCAAACCCATGTTAAATTCCGTTTACTGAAACGGAAAAGTAAAGAATCGAAAAGAAATTTTTGCAGCAGTATTCATCTGAAAAGAACGAAAAATAAAATGAGAATTTGTAAGGTTTCCACGCAAACTAATGGGAGCTGTCCTTTTTACTTTCGAAAAAATATTCTGCTCAATTATTACGTAAGTGAAGGTGACATTTCGTTCCATGCAGATCAATAATTCAATTATTGTCAAAATTCCGCTTGGTAATATTGAACAAAATTCGGTAACCTCTTTGGTTTTTAGGTCGATACTGGGCTACAACAAGAAAATGTGTCAGTGTAAGTTTGTTGACTCGCTTGGGTAGTGATTCAATTTAATCATTCTTGAACGAATTGTTTGTAAATTTATAGTTATGTTTGTGTTTTAATGATATCGGAAAGATCGAAGTGTGCTTTTGCCGCGAGTGGACTTGTTTTCTCTGCTGTCAGTTTTTTTTTTCGCAAGTTTTCACTAAATTTGAAGAAAATTAATTTTAACCAGTTCGGCAGCGGCGGAAAAGTGAAGTGCTATAAGCGGTTCAGTGGATAGTGGAATTTTCGGGAATTGAACCTTCCCGTTGGAGGTTATTTCTTTAAGATGGCTTCTTTACTGTCGTTCTCCTGTAGGATGTTGCTTCTTTGCGCGACCAACGATTGGCAGCTGGTCGGCACCAATACCTCCGCGGGGACGTTTATGTGATGCCACCAACACACTGGCCGAGTGTTTTGTTCTGAAAACGGATGAGCACTCGCAAGTTGATTAACAGGAGTTTCTCTTAGGTGATTTGTGAACATGCAGTTAGATAAAAGATGCAGTCGTGAGTGTTGCCTATTTCTGCAATTGGATACCGGATCAAACATTCAGCTAAGTATTGTATTAAAATATTACGGTTCCGGTAGTATGAAGATATATTGACAAATTTGTATTTGTCATTTTCAATCATGGGATCAAATGCGTTGCATATCCAGACGTGCATCTTTTCGTCTTTTCCTTCTTCTGTCTGCCTCTCTTTTCTTCTACTAATTGTTTTGTGCGTTTTTGCTGTTCGATATGTATAATCCTTGCGGTAAGTATGTTGGATTAGTGGCCGGGCAGGAAGTTAAATCGAAAGAGGAGAGAGATATATGAAACTATTTCTTCATGAGAAAGGGTTTGCCCTGAATTCAACAACTACTCTCATACTTTCTCCTATCTAATATGCCTTCCCCTTCTCTTGTTATTTTTTGCTCTCTGTAATGGCACAGACCTATTGGTCATTAGCACTTATCATGTTGTCGAGTTAATTCGTTTGAAAATTTTATTTTCAGTGCTACGGCCGCTGATATCTATTATTCTCGGTTATTTTGATTCAAATTTTAACATTAGTAGTATTAACAGTGATAAACTATCAAGTTTAATAAAAGGTTAACTATAAGATACATTTCCTTACAATCAACAATCAATTATTTTTGTAACCTGTAAACATTGTAGTCGACATTTAATTGCAATATTTGACAGTTGGTGAATTATTAGGACGCTTTTAACTATCAGTCGGCGCTCACTAATCTAAATCCAAACAGAAGTAGTGATGTGGGCGAGTGAGGTATATGTGAGTGTGTGTGTGTGATGGGGGGAGGGGGGGAACATATGATTTGGCGTTTTCTTCTTTCTTTTCAGAGAGCGAGTAATGGCGCTATAACCATAAGCCATAGGGAGCTAGGACTATAGTTAATGCTAAAGTCCCAACCGTTTGAAGATAAATGGAGCATCACTTAACCTTCTTAGACTAGATGCTCCCAACGACCATTTTTGAATAAATTTTTGTTCTGTGCACCAAACAGGGCATTCTGTTCCACTATTCTCTCCGACTATTCATTTCCTTTTTCCTTTGATATCTACTGAAGGCTACGTGGGTTCCCCGTGTCTTCTTAAGGTAGATACCAAATCCTCCCTATCACCAACGGTTGCATGGACGTGGCCAAGTGAGCGACCGAGGAGTGTCTTCGTGGAGATTATTGCGTGAAGAAACGTATCAGAAACTGGTTTCGTTTCATGGTGGCATGCAATGTCTTCAACGAATTATTCCTCATCGTAGCTCCATCTACGAGGTGTGCAAACGTCAATGCTAATGCTAATGCTAATGCTAATGTTTGTGTTTTAATGATATCGTTTTTAAATAGATAAAATTTGTTTCGGACAGAGTTTGCGAAAATTCAATAAAATTCACAATTACATAAGAGTTTTCTATTAGTGTAAAAATAAAGTTTCATGTATTTTTCAATTCATGTAATTTCATTTTCGAATCTTTGAATCTTTTTCATTGCTCTAATAGTGTGCATGAAAACACATACTTTTCAAATGATTTAAGTAGCTGTTTTGTCATGTACTCGGTCCAAGGATCTTATTAACAAACAGTGTTTTTCTGCGAATTCATCATTGCTGAAGAAGATAACTCAGAGTTCCCTGGATGGCCCGGCTGCCAACTCGAAGTCAGTCCTGCCTCTGCAGTCCTCAAAATCGGTTGTGGAAATCGGGTTTGCCTCTATATCGGCAATCAAGAAAGCAAGAGAATTTTCAGAAATTTCCGACAAAGCTGTATTGGCATTCCGCAACGACTGTTGATCGTTTTACTGGTTTTTTTTTGAAGAATCTCCTTTGACATACACTTTAACGCGTTACGTAACCGTTTCTTTACCGTTTCGTTATAACTCACTTCACGGATAGAGCTAAAATGCGTCTGGAGCTGTGTCTGGAAACGTTCATAGATAAAGACTATCTGAGCGCTACAATTGCTCACAAAGTAAATGAAGAATTTGGGCAGCTGTGTCAAATTGCCTTGAAAGATGTTTTTTGTGGGTGTTTTGTGTCGGTGTAATTTCCCTTATTGTTCAGAAACCGATACCACTTTGATAACGAGTGGAGACTTTCTCCATCTCCTACTCACCAACTCTTTGCTATCGATCAGTATTGAGTATCACTCGATGACCACTCACAAATCAGTTACACGCTAGCCACCGAACCATGCAGACGCGTACGAAATAAACCGCATGTTAAAAACACATAGTGCAGTATTGTGTATCGGAAGAAACCTAACTCTAGTGACCAACCCCGATCTCGTGTTCCCGATAGTTTCAGTACGAGTTACCTTAACCCCAAGGTGAGCCCCGACCTGCCCGAAACAGTGGGAATCCAGAGAAAAGAACAGCGTTTGGACAAATTTTGGCTAGAACTGATTTCACAATACAAGAAGGAGCTGCCAAATTTGACAACATTCGTTAAAAGGTGTCGCAAATGCAACTATAGAGCGATTATATGGAAAATGTCTAGTGGTGAACCAAATTGAAAAAAGTTTGGTAGCTCAGAGAATTATCTACGAATTGTCAACGACGTTGAAATCACGATCTCTTTGATACAATATTCACGAAATGCTCGTGAATCATTCTGTACTCGAAAACCGCGAATGCTTTACTATGTTTTTTCGATGATTATCTGCTTTTAGAAACCTCGAAAAAATCTTTTATTCTAATTTATATTAACTTATTTTCCTCGTCGGTAAAATTAGGCAAAAATGCGGGAAAAAATCGAGAAAAATGCGGGAATTTTTAAATTAAGATTGTGTGGCCACCCTGATCCTTCTCTGAATCAAAAGACTGGAGAGTTACAACAAAGATGTACATACATCACAAACTGTTCCACTCGCGTTGATTGGCATTTTTTGATTTAAAGTAGGATAAATCGCAAGGGGGTCTTTTTTTTTTGGTGAAAAAGGAACTTTATTTTGAAAACAAAGGTTACAAACGAATTATTCAAAGTATTGCCCATCACTAGCTACGAATTTTTCCCATCTTTCTGATATTGTGTATACCATTTCGATGGAACTGTTCGTCTTTTGATGCTATCCAAGAATCAAGCCATTTTGAGATGTCATCATATGAGTGGAATTGCTGACCAGTGAGACCATGTGCCATCGTACGGAACAAGTAATAATCGGACGGTGCAATATCAGGAGAACATGGCGGGTGGGGTAGGACTTCCCATTTGAGCGTTTCCAAGTAGGTTTTCACGGGTTTCGCAACGTGAGGTCGAGCGTTGTCATGCTGAAGATTCACTTTTTCGTGTCTGTGCTCGTATTGTGGCCGTTTTTCGTGCAGTGCTCAGCTCAATCGCATCAATTGAGTTCGATACCGTTCCCCGGTAATGGTTTTGTTTGGTTTCAAAAGCTCATAATAAATAACACCAACTTGGTCCCACCAAATACAGAGCATAACCTTCGCAGCGTGAATATTCGGCCTAGGCGACGATGTTGAAGCATGCCCAGGCAGTCCCCATGAATGTTTTCGTTTTGGGTTACTGTAATGAATCTATTTTTCTTCACCCGTCACAATGCGATGTAGAAAACTCTTCCTATTTTGCCGCTGGAGCAGTTGTTCACAGACGAAAAAACGACGCTCAACATTTGGCAAAGCGGTTTGTTTACCATATCTCGAGTACTTTTTCAAACAGACGTATCTGATTTTGTAAACAAAGAGGGGAAGTAAGATTCAAACGTAAATTTCTCAAAACTCTTAGCACCCCCATGGAAAGTAGCATCATCATCATGTTTGGAATATCTTATTCCTTGTGTTGGTGGCCCTAGTTTGCATAAAAGTGCTAAGGGGGATATGTCTGAGCTTGGTTTATGACGCTTGAGATGTACAACATTCGACCAGCACTTCCTGCTGGCGCCATCTATTGCTAAACAGCGGGAACTTAGTTGCGCACCTAATAAATAGAAGTATTTGAAATTGAGCAAAGAGCATGTTGAATAGTACTTGAACCAAGGGAATATATGGTAAAAGAATGAACGTCTTGGGTAGTTCTATTGACTTCTGAGAAACATCCAAAAAAGTCTTCTGAACTTCTGGAAAGTTCTCTGAATTTCTTGATAATGCTTGAACTACTGGGAAGAATCCCAAACGTTTCGGAAGTTCACTGAACTCATGTGAAGCTACCTGACTTTATGGATAATTCCCTGAATATCTGGAAAGTTTCTGGAAATTTCCTTGATTTTCTGGGATATTCCCTAAACATCAGGGGGATTTTCAAAACTTCTGGGAAGTTTCCCGAATTTCTAAGAAGAATCTTGAACATCTGATAAGTTTCCTGAGTTTTTGGGAAGTTCAATTAATTTATGCGTTTTTTTTCGAACTTTTGGGAAGTATTTTCGTTCATCAGTTTCTTCACCTGGGGAAGCAAATACGGCGAGGCGTAAGTCTTCAGGATAGATAGCTATGCAAAAAGTCCTCCCTATCCTCACATTTTCATCGAGAAAACTAGCTGAGGAACCGTACGCCAACATCCGTAAGGCTGCAGTGCACTTTTATGACGGGCTCAGGCCGATTTTTCCAGCTGCAATGCAACTTAGCTGGAAAAAGTCATCAGATGCAGAAAGTGCTTCTTGTCGTAGGTTGTCGCTGAAGTAGTCACGGAAGAGCTTCTGATGACCGAAACGGAAATCATGGTCGACGTAATGGCGTCTTCCAGGACGTGACACTCTCCGTTTCGACCCTTGTTTTTCCGCTGCCAAATTGAAAAACAGCATATACCCTTTATCTTTGTAATGAAATGCATGCATTTACACACTTACCTTCAGCTAAACGAAGGAGTCAGTATTCCTCGTCGTCGCTAACGACGCATTACCGGCAGTAAACATTATTTGGTTTAACCGTTTAACCAATCCATGGGAAAAAATTGCGAAATTTTTTGAAAATTCAGAAAAAATTATGATCTCTGATGTTAAACGATTGACAGGATGACAGGTGTTGGTGGATTTAACAACAAGCGTTGGTCTATTTTTCTGGCTTTATTCAAGTTTTGCTGATATAAATCTAGTATAACGTTGTTCCAAGAATAGACCACCGCTGAAGATGCCCTTCAGCGATTTGCAGATTTCTGTTATCTCTAATTTCAGGTAACTGGGGTCATACAAATATGAAAAGTTTCTATTATATTTGAGTGACATGGGTCGGAGCGTGTGGTAGGATGTGCCCGCGCATCTTTCCTGCCCTGAGATTCTAAGAATGCGTTGTGGTTCAGGTCTATTTGCTTAAATCCAGCTTGTTTTACAGATTCTTCTGTGCGGTTAATGTAACGCAGTGGTCGTGGCCGCTTTGACGCTTGTATTATGTCCTTGATGTGCTGCAAGCATCAATATTGACAAAAATAATTGAGCGTCATCTAAGCCAATTACCTCCAGGATGCTTTCTCGTACTGGCTGCGTTTGTATTAGATTAGATTAGTAAATTTAGTGGTGTTTGTAGTTATAGGGGAAACAACTAAAAACTAATATTTAGAGTGAAATGGGGCAAAATGAACTATTTTTTTGCCACTGCACAGCATCAAACGAGCCTCATTCGATTCCTTAGAGACTTTCACGTAAGACACGCCCATTTTTATATAAGATATGCAGCGGAGATTGTAGGTATACAGATAAAACCTGAAAAACGCTATTGTAGGGTGAAAAAGGGCGTTTCCCCTAGGAACATCTCCCCTACATAATGTCAGAGTTAGTGCTTATTACAATGCATCGACTCTAGCACGTTTCTACCGACACTATTTAGAAGTAGGCTGTGTCGATTCTCGAAAAAAAAATCGAATTCACAAATTCGCATTGTTGCAATATATTCCAAAAACCATCCCTTAAAAGTTTCAGATTTTTCAAAACTCGTTTATCTGGATGGCTATCGATTTGAAGCTTCGTATGGGATTTTTACTTTTTTAGTATGGGAAGAAGTAGTTTCAGTTTTTATTCAAAAAACTACTTTAAAGTGAAGCTTAAAATCCGGTCCATTTTTTAAGATAAAAATTATCATAAATAATAAAATATAAAATAATATTATCATAACAAATGTATGTGAAAATCTGATATATTTTTGCCACAACGATTTACAAATAGTATTTAATCGATATGCCTATAAACTTTAATAAGAAGTTCCAATAAAATCTATAAAGAAATTCTCATCGCCCAAACACAATGAAAACGGAAATGGACCGGCAAACGGCAAGTTTGACAGTTGTCGCAAATGACTTTGATTTGTCCAATCGGCTTGGATCTAGTGTTCTTTCTTTCCGACAGCTTGCCGTTGCCGTTCAGCTTCCATTATCATTGTGTATGAGTCATTATGGTATTGATGCAACAGTTCTATTGATGTTTATAAGGTGTGGCCATGTTAGAATTGGAACATAGACTATATACATTAACCAAATAGTATTCTGTTTGACTAAAATGTGACATTATGTGTTGGGAACATGAACAACCCTAGCGATCAACCGATCGCTGCAAACGGCAACACAGCTGTGCTCACTGGTAGCAGTCAGCTGTTACCATGTCGATGCGCGAACCAGCATAACAACAACAAACGACACAACACAACAGTAGACCGTCATCTTGTTTCGTGTCCGCTTCCCGTGAATATCAGTCAGCTTTAATTTGTTTAATATATGTAGTTTTATTTTATGTTTGATTACGTTCGCGTGTGTTTTATTTTTACCCCGTTTGCGCGATCGTAACACTATGTGAACTTTGGATGGGAAAAAATCATCTCGATTTCGAAGAAATTTGCGGATTTTTCCCAGAATACGTTTCATCAACATTACTCTCATCCATCGTTTTGGCAATCTTATTCTAATAGGCGGTGCATGCTAAAAATAAACCCAACAGCGGGAACTAATTTCTCACCCGTGTTAGGCAGTATTAGGAGACGGACAAATCGCTAGAACTAGAAACAAGCAATAGGCAGTATAAGAGCCCGATCGGTTGCATAACCTTTTGTCAGTCAAGGGGATTTCCCCCTTGCCTATCCTGCATGGGGTAGTATGACAAAGGGTTATGTGCCTGATCGTATACTACCGTTCAAATGCCCTCCGCTCGTTTTCAATCTTGTATTCTTTCAATTTTCAAAGCCTGCCGTTACTCTATACGGATCTATCAATACACTTTCTCTTCATGTCTTTTTGTTCTAGCAATATAATAATAATGTATGTGTATAATAATGGACGATGAAACGTATGTGAAACTAGATTACAAAATGCATCCCGGACCACAATTCTATACTATGAGCGAAGACAAAGACATCCCCGAAACGGAAAAGGCAAGTTTTACCGAAAAAATCGGTAAAAAGTTTATGGTTCGGCAGACAATATGCAAGTGTGGTAAAACGTCTAGTCCGTACATCACAACGGAGATGATGAACACTCAGAAATACGTTAAGGAATGTCTCCAGAAGCGATTATTGCCGATGATCAGGCAGCACGAAGGTCAAGTAGTGTTTTGGCCTGATTTGGTGTGATGGCATTACACAAAGGACACTTTAGAATGGTACAAAAGTCAAAATGGTGGGAAGTACCACAGTGCAGAAGCTGATGGGTCATGTTCGAGGAAAAGTTAGGAGTCTTGGCTATGATTAAATATTTTGATTAAACGAGAGTAAATTATCATATAAAACACAAATACAAATATGATTTGCCAAATAAAATTATTAAAACTAACAAAAACATGACATTTTTGTTATTTTGAAAGTGTGCTTATACTTTCTGGAACAGTCTATAGGAGAACAAACGCCCTTTGGGTATGTAGTAAAGCAGTGGGTAAAACATGTGGACTTCGACCAAAAACTGTCCATTGGATTTATTCAATAGTTTATTCGAAAATTACATATGCTTCGCTTATATGGTGGCTTAAACTAAATGAGGTAACCGTCCAAGTGAAGCTAGGTCAACTACAGAGACTTGCTTGTGTATCAATAACTGGAGCAATGAAAAGTACACCATCTGTTGCTTTGAATGCCATTCTTAACATGTTACCTTTACATCAATTTGTAAAGCAGCAGGCAGCTAAAAGTGCCCTGCAATTCAAAAGATACAATAAGATTTTAGATGGTGATCTCGTAGGACATTTAAAGATCCTTAAGATTTTCAAGTTAAACTCAGATGTTAAAACAATAGTAGACTGGATGACAACGAAGACAAACTACGACGTTCCCTTTAAAGTGGTTAAATCAAGCCGCTATGTATGGGAGTCTGGTGGACCTAGTTTGCGTTCAGGTTCCATTGTGTCTTACACGGATGGGTCGAAAATGGGAGAAAATACTGTAGCCGGTGTTTATAGCCCTGGAATGAGGAAAGCTAAACTAATGGGACATAGTCCAACGGTATTCCAAGCAGAAATTCATGCAATTATTGAATGTGTGAATATTTGCTTAACGAGAAAATACAGATTTGCAAACATCTGCTTTTTTTCGATAGTCAAGCAGCTCTCAATGCGCTTAAAGCTTTCACATGTTAATCTAACCCAGGTAACAAATAAACAGTTTCAAAGCGTCTTTACGGCAGCCTATCGAGCAATTAAGTAGCCTTAAATGCAACATAAATGCCGCTTTTGGCCCAATATACGGCTGCTTTACTGCAATGCTATGATAATGTTTAATTAATGCGTTTTTGCAATTGAAATGCTTGTTACAGGCTAGAAGCATTTAAATAGCATTTGAAATTCAACTTTAATACAGCTAACATTAAAGATGCTGATATAATGCTAAAATAAAGTTTGTAGCATCTGAAATGCAGATTTAGAGTTGATTTACTGTATATGCAGATGCTTATTGGTTACTTGGAAAGCTAGTGTGGGAATGCATTCTTTCTTTAAGACAATTGGCCAGTAGGGACGAAGTTACTTTATACTGGGTGCCCGACCATTGTGGTATTGAAGGAAATGAAAAAGCTGACAACCTAGCAAGAGATGGTTCAGCATCAAATTGAATTTATCCGGAACCATTTTGTGGATTCCCAGAGTGTGCTGTGGAAATGTCCGTGGTAGGATCAAACTGGAACGCTACGGATACATGCAGACAAGCCAAGAGTTTTGAAAGACCAAGCGCTGTAAAAGCCTGGATCTTACTATATCTTAGTAAAAACGACCTTCGGGTAATTACTGGTCTGTTATCTGGTAACTGCCTGCCTAAGTATCACCTAAACAAAACTGGAAGAATTCATTCTACAGAATGTTGGTTTTGCCAATTCGAAACTAAAACTGCAGAACATATACTCTCCAATTGTGGAGCATATTCAATCAAAGGATGTCAATATTTGGAAAGGGGTTACTAGAGCCCGCGAAATTTGGCAAAGGGTATTAGACTTTATAAAACAAGTCTAGCCTAACTGGGATCGGGGGCTATATCAACCAATGTCCATCACACATCCGAAAATCTCCGAACTCCAAAACTCGAAGCGAAAGCGTAAGACCGAAAAAGCAGTTGAAATCCCTCCCAACACATGTCGCCTTGCGTTAGCAGTACCTGGAGCGGCGAATGAGTTCACATTTATTAAAAGCCTATTAAACGATCAAACATAGCAACTGTACCGAAGGATTCACTCAGCGACCGATAGGGGAGTAGCTTATCTGACTGTGTAGATGGATCTGGATGGGATAAATTCCCAGGTAATCAATAAGCTTTAGCATATGCAGTAAATCAACCCTAATTCTGCATTTCAGATCATATTAGCATCATATCTGCATCTTGAACACTATCTGTTGTAAAATTGGATTACGAATGCTATTTGTAGCCTTTAATAAGCATTTCGAATGCAAAATAGCATTACTGAAGCATTATAATAACATTGCAGTAAAGCAGCCGTATATTGGGCCAAAAGCGGCATTTATGTTGAATTTAAGGCGAACTAATTGCTTGATACGTTGCTTATTGGTTACCTGGGTGTCTCCAATGTGGAATTTGGTTTCACGCAGTATGCCTTGACAAGAAAAACATCTGAAATTGCTGTGCTTATCGTTTCTGAGTTTGTATGAATTAATCTAAACTTTAGTTTTTTTTAACTATCTGTTTTTGTATACAGTCATCAAGTTTTAAATTTAATCCTCTGCACAATAAATATTAGGCCATTTGTATGGGAAAAACAATATACATCTGGATTTGTTTTGAAAAATCATATTCTTGGACAAGGTTCAAGCTATCGTAAGGCACCAATTGAAAACCTGAACGAATCAAGCTATGATAAGATCTTCGTTCGTATTGAATCAAATTCTTCTTCTTACAAACATACAAACATACAAACACACACGCATAAATCTCGTTTAGAATCCAAAAAATATCCTCCATTTTTGTTTGCGGTTTATATTTCGTTTCTTCATATCATTAAACCATTTGAACTCTGTCCGTTTCACCCGCACACCTAAAAAACAAGAATTTGGAGGTCAATTTTTAAATGTCCCAAAAAACATGAAAATGGTATTTAACTGCAAAATTGAATTACATGCTTTACTGTACTTGTGTCAAGCTGAAATAATAGGGTTTAGGTTCCCAAAACTATTACGTTTTCCATGTGAAAACTGACTTTTACCTTAGCATGTTCGTCTTTTCCGACACCCCCCTCCCTAGGCGCCAGATACACAGATCTCTCTGCGGCCTTCCATAAAATGAACCCTGAGATTGCAATTTCCAAATACGACAAAAAGGGGGTCGAAGCATTTTTGTAGAAAGCTTGGTAAACTTTGGAAAATTTGTGTGATTTTATTATTTCGTGTGGTTTTCTTTCACCGCCTTTCAAAATTAGTCCATTTTTTATAATGCATACATTAGCAACTCGGTCAAACTATAGACATAGTGCCATCTTGTAATATACTTTTTTATGATTTAGGATTATGTATGCTTCTATGACAACTCGTTTCTTGATACTCATTAGAGTTTGAGTTTCCATGGCAACTTTGTTTAAATCGCAAGTGATAGTCAAACATCTAAAGTCATTTTCAATTCGATCAAAATGATTACTTTGAGTAGTGTCAATCACAAAGTTTTGCTGCCCTCTAATATCGCCATTGACAACAGCACAGACGATAATGAATATCCATCGACGAATGAACAAAACCAAACCATTACTTCGAATTTCAGCGATTGCTCTGGTCAAGAGAATGCTGTCAAAATTCAAATTCACGAAGATGATAATTATCAATTATTGGTCTGTCTATTAAGGATGCCTACATTTTCAGCTCATTTGACAGCAGATAAATTGATTTTTACCAGCACTGATCAGGTCCCTCTCACTTTAAAGTTTTCTGGGCACAACCTCAAATACTATTAGGACTTTAGGTGTAAAATTTTCAAGCAGGGATGCCATATTCACAGACATGTCAGTAAATTTGCAGACTTTACATTTTTATTGCAGACTTTTTTAACGAAGCAGACAGTTAGCAGACATTTTATTTATGTAAAGGTATTCTTTGACGTTCGGATTTAAAACGTACGAGGATCTGAACAATATAGTATGTACGGTAAAAAGCTTTGATATCATATTTTTAAATATCGTAGGTATCATTTGAAGTAGAAATCCTTGAAGAAACGAAAGCGGTGGGTCACTTGGAGGCACAATGGGCATGGAGATAAGTATCGTATAGGCCCTTTCCGAGGGTAACATGGAGTCCCTATTTATGTAGTGTTAAATCCCACACGTGTTCAAACCCATGCTAAAAATTACTGTCAAAGCGTTGGTAATATTGGTCCTTTACTATTAAGTCACAACGAAAATCAAGATTCATAACAATGCAAAACATATTTAAGAAATATAGAGACTTCCTCGAAAAAAAAAACTTCTCCTATGGTCAGGTAGAAACTTCTCAGAAGTATTGGGAGCAACCAGTTCATGCTAGAAGAACCTTCAAAAAATCATTTCCGAAGTTCAAGATCATACTTACCAGAATTTCAAGACAGAATTTCCCCAATAATCCAGAGAGGACTTATCAGAGCTTCAGGAAGAAGTGTGAGGGAGAGAACTTCTCTGAAGTTTGGAATTTTTCAGAGGTTTTGGAGTTCTTCCCAGAAATTCAAAGTTGACCTTCCCAGAAGTTCAGAAAAAAAAACATTCCCAAATTTCCAGGAAGGACACTACCTAGAATTTATCAAAAAATCCTCAGGACGATGCTAACCAGGAAGGGCAATACCTATAATTCATCAAAATATCAGGAAAAAAAATTCTCAGGACGATGCGTCATAGAAGCTGAGGAAAGAACTTCTCTCAAGTTCAGGAAATAAATTGCCAGAAGTTCCGGAAGAAACTTCTCGAATGGTTAGTTGGAACTTCCTAGAAGTGCTTGGCAGCATTTCCAAAGCTCAGACGAGAACATTCTGCATTTCAGAATAAGGATTTCTCAAAATTCTTTGGAGGGAAAAAGTGAAACTTCTCAGGAGCATTGGGGGTGTTTCTTTCTAATTTGAGCACGAATTTCTCAATAGTTCCGGAACAAACTGCTCCACAGTTCTGGAGAAAACTTCGCAAAAGTACTGAAGAGGACTTCTCAGAAGTCTAGGAAGAAACTTCAAGAACAAATTTAAGGGAATTTTCCTAAAAATTTTGTTCCGGATGGGACCATTCAGAAGTTTGGATAGAATAAGCTCAGGAAAAAATTTCCTCAAATTTCAGGAAGAAACCTACCAGCGAGGGCACTACCTATAGGGTCGAGAAGGAATTAAAAAAAAAAATCATTAGAGAACTCCTCAGAAGTTCACTTTGGGAATGTCCATTAATTATGTCACGCAGTACGAGGGGAGGGGGGGGGGGGGTTTGGAAAACGTTACAATCAAAACAAAAAAATTTGAAGGTCCATACAAAAAACGTGACAAGGGGGTGGGGGTGGGGGTCTTTATAAAAAGTCATTTTTTGCGTGACGTAATTAACGGACGTTCCCTTTTCAGAAGTTGCGAAGAGACCAAAAGTTCAGTTGGAACTACCCAGAAGTGCTAGAGAGCTTCCCTTAAGTTCCGAATCGAAAATTCCAGCATTTCAGAATGAGAACTTCTCGAAGTTCATGAAACCCCAGAAGTTATGGTAGATTCTTTTGATAAAATCAGGCAGAAACTTTTCCAGAAGTACAGGGGGATCTTTTTAGTAGTTCAAGCAGGCATTTCTCAGATATTCAGGAACAAACTTCCCCGAAGTTCAGGCAAATACTCCCCTGAAGTTCAGAAGAGAATATTTCGGCAGTTCAGAAAAGAACTTCTCAGAAGTTCAGGAAGAAACTTCTAACAACTGAAGAAGATTTTTCAAAAAATTCTGGAGAGTAATTTCTCCTCGTAGTTTAGGATAGGACTTATCAGAAGTTTAGAAAGTACTATATTCAGGAAAAAAATTATGAACCAAATGTTTCTGGAAGGCTACAGAAGATCAGAAGAGAGTTTCCCTGAAATTTAAGAGATAATCATTCACTAACCGAAGAATCAATCTATACAAAAATCATTCATATGACCATAATGATATTGATGATCATGAGTGATGTTTACACATCAAACATAATTGTACAGTCGATGGTACACACCATCAATGGTTATTGTTGAATAAAAAAAAAATGTTGATTTTATCAAATGAAAATTGTGATTTTAAAATACAAAACTGTAAAGAGCGTTACAGGGGAATAAAAACTTTAGAAAAATGTGTCATCTATGCGAATGCTTCAAGCTTCAGTGTCACTTTAAAAATGTGAAACAATAGTGTAAGGTTGCATACAATCCTAGAAATAGATGCAGACATGTTAATATAATCACACAAATAGCGATAATGACATAACTCGCTCTCTTATTACGTCATTTCGTTGAAACAAGTTTAATTTTCTAAAAAAAAAATTACAGAATTTTATAGACATTCCCAGACATTTGAAAAAAATATCTGGCATCCCTGTTTTTAAGAATCGTTCGCATCCATTGGTTAGCATTTTGAGCGTTATTTGTTTTGTTTTGTTTGTGATTTTTAAATTCAAAACCCGGGAAGTGATAAATAACCTAACCTATAAATCATATGGAAAAAAGGTCTCCCTCTAGTTTCACCTTAACAATATTCCGTTGAAAGTGGTCTTTTCGGACTGAAAATTCATTACCAGCTAGCAAGTACTATCCTAAGTGAGAAGATTCCCAACTTTTGTCCACCAACCATGACGAAACTTTTCCATATGAGCAGGATCCCAGGAAAAATATAATACAAATTTCAGCCCTGTTTGATAGAAAAGCCTTCCACGGTTTGAGTATAGCAAACGTCCTTCCGGAATGCTTTCATTCTCACGCTTCCCATTGAAAAAATATTCCGATTTCAACGCAACTTTGCTCATAAAAGCCCAACCACTCAGAAAAATATTCAAACACATCCCGCCACAAATGCCACCTCTACTCACACAATGTTATTCACGATACTAGGCGTCGTCTTCTCGATGATCGGCAACAGCGTCTCGACCATCCACTGATTGTCGCAATCGCACAACCACGGATTGACGCGGATGTCGATCACCTCCATATCGTCCCAGCGGGCCAGCAGCAGCGAATCCAACGTGCTCAGGTGGTTATTGTGAAGATAGAGCTGCTTGACTCGTGGCCACTCCAATTGCACCGGATGGTCCGGATCAGCCCGGCTGAATGCTTCCCCGTGCAGATGCTCCAGCTCCGGATTATTACAAATATGAACTTCGCGCAGACCTTCCAGCTTGCTGAACGCACCGCGTCCAATCACCTTCAGCGGGGTTATGTACGACAGGCTGAGGTACTCCAGGGTTTTGATTGCCGGGAAAACGCTGATGACAAATGTGAAATGTGAGTACCAGAACCAGACAATTTGACAATGACACACTTACTGTTCACCGTTGATGTCTCCAATTGGGTTCTCGTCCAAGCTGAGCCACTTCAGATTAATCGCATATTGCAAAGCGTCTGGGATGGCTGTCAACAAGTTACCGGTCAAATTCAGATACTGCAGGCCTTGCGGAGTGTGAAAGATCCTATACGGAATTTCCAGTAGCTCCATATAGCTCATATCCAACACCCGCAGGGTCATAATGTTTCCGATGGCGATCTCCGTCGGTTGATCGATAATCTTGAAAATATTTTCCGTTAGATCCAGCTCCTCCAAACTAGGCAAATGTTCGAATAGGTCCGGATCTAGCGAATGCAACTGATTCCTTCCGAGCCGAAGCACCCTCAGGCGTTTCATTGGCAGGTACTCATCCGGGCTGAAGCTTCCCTCGAAAATTTCTGGAATCAGTTCCTTTCTGGTGAGCTTATTGGACGACAGGTCCAGCACTTCCAAACTGCTCAGATAGTAGAAGGCCTTCTTTACAATGATGCTGATGTTGTTGTTGCTAAGATCCAACACCTTGACGTCGAACTTCGGGAACTGGGGAACCTCGGACAGCCCGTTCCGGCTGAGGACTATCGTGTCGGTGGCCACCCCGCTTCCGTTCAGCGTTGCCCAGTCGCTCATGTTGAACAGTTTGTACAGCTTCATCGAGGTGCAATCGAAGGTCCGCTGTTCGGCGTTGCAGTTGCACGTGGCGCAAAGCGGGTGCGGTAGCTTCTGGTCGCCATCGGTGGTGTTGGATTTCTGTTTGGACAAAATATAAATAAATTTGTGGTTTAGTTTGTGGAATAAGTGAGTAGGGGTGTAACAGCTGATTTGGAGAACCGATTGATATTATGTCATTAATACTTATATTAGAGTAGTTCAAGTTATTGTTTTACCACCTCTACACTAAATCGATTTTAAATCAGGTCTGGACTTCTTTCTTAGCGTTTCAAGCTTATTGCTTGCTCTCAAATTAGTGTTTTAAAAGTATTTTCAAAGTTATTAATTAAGAGATTTTGATGACAGGTACCATTTTTGATTTGGTATGATTGCGTGGCAAGTACAATCATACCCCCTATTGTCTAGGGAATCGAGAAATTTTCCATAACGAAAAATTCCTAGACCAGCCCGGGAATCGAACCCAGCCACCTCCAGCATGGTATTGCTTTGTAGTCGTGCCTTTACTGACTGAGCTAAGGGAGTACCCAGGGCAGGTCTGGGCTGGACACTGAGCTCAATTGATTGCGAATTCGAGCTGCTCTTACCCATTGAACTTGCAAGGCTGTTATAAAATTTTCAAAATTTGATCCGCGAAATTCGCAAGATTTAGAACTAAACTCGCGGCTGCAATTAACAATCCACGACTAAAAAAATACTTATCAATGCCTATTTGTTTAGATTTTAAGATAACAAATACGACGAACTAAAGGGTGTCCCACATCAGCGCTGTAAAATATTACCCATGGAGTATTTTCTCCTGAAAATTTTGGTAAAAGTAGTTTAGAGTATTTTTGTTGAATCATAGAGAGTTTGAGCTGTTTAGTGAAATACCTGTAACTAGAAATGAGAAGAAAAAATAGTATTTTCCATTTAATTCCAAATACCTTTGTTTATCTTGACAGATACGCGTATTTCGCCTACAATAAGCAGACTTCCTCAGTCTCTCGTACTAGTCCAGTCGAGTTATTAGTACGAGACACTAAAGAAGTCTGCACATTGAGGCGAAATACGCGTATCGGTCAAGATAAACAAAGGTAGTTGGAATTAAATGGAAAATACTAATTTTTCTTCTCATTTCTAGTGTTTGTTGTTGTAGTACTTTTATCGCTGTCAGTTTTTCGAAAATTGGAAAAAATGGCGTCACCCGAAAAGCGCCGTCACGAATTGATTTCGCACAAGCACCTGGAAAATCCTCAGCTCTCTCATCGGGACATCGGGAAACAGCTCGGAATCGTGCAGTCAACGGTGAGTCGTGTGATTAAATGTTACTACGAAACTCTGAGCATCGAATGGAAGGAGAAATGCGGTCAGAAAGGATGGTCTATTAGGGATGTGGTCAAAAAGTTAAACCTGTCCAAGTTTTTCATTCAAAGAGCCAAATACCGGGAAGGACTACATACGTACATAGTACAGAAGGCTCCAATTCGTGATGAAAGGCAAAATACGGTGGGAAAGTCACGGACCCGGAAACTGTACACCCAGGTTCTGACGAAACCTCATTGTCCCATCATGGATGATGAGACTTACCTCAAGGCGGACTTCCGGCAGCTTCCGAGGCTACTGTTCTTCACTGCCCAGCACAAGTTTGATGTTCTGGGGGAAATAAGGAAGCAGAAACTTTCAAAGTCGAGCGCTCGACACTGAAGAAGTCTGTAAGTCACAGACGAAATAGCCTATCTGTCAAGTGATACGCTTTCTGTAGTGGAATTTATTGGAATTTGCTCGCGTTTACTAGTGATAGTTTCAAAAAGTGTTTCAGGTGTTGTTTTTTATTTTTTGAAACGAGATCAAACTTTTCAATTACAATAGTACTAGTAATACGCTCGTAGAAGTGTTTAAAAAAAGTGTTTTTGAAAAAAAGGAAGTTATCGATGCCGTTGCAGCTAACGAACAATAACCTACTTTTAAAGCGAAAGTGGAATGATCTCTTTTCTATTCCTGTACAGGGGTCTAGAATTTCTGAATTTCTGTCTTATGTAGGTTTGGAGATTTTGAACGATAATATCTCCTCTCTGGCCAACTAAAATATTACGATAAGCATTTCATTCGAAAGGTAGAACACCAAAACTGAATCCCTGATGCTAACTTAATTCATAACATAAAAGCTCTACCCAGCAACTTGGCGTTCCTTTACTTGAAACAATGACAGGAAAAGCTAAAGGGGAAGATGTTGTTGAATTGATTCAGTAATGGACTCTTACTGAACTCGTTAAGGCAATGTAGTTCGACACTACTTGTGCAAATACATCAATCTTAGTATATTGAAATATGATAGCTAATCTAAACAAATTGTTATATTCAACTTTGGATGGAAAAATTGTGCTGCCTCGTGGCCAATTTTTTTGTGGCTGCCATGTAGACATCGTGTTTTGGAACTTCTCCTAGAAAGTGTATTCCATACCATTATGGGATCAACGACTGGATCGGAAATTACTGTTTTCATGCAACTTGAAGCCCACTGGAAATTAATTTACAAGGAAAGCTACCAAATCCCATTGCCATCCGAATTTACCCATTTTTTGAGAAGTCGTGTAACTCAAATTGCGCGTTTTGCGGAATACAATATAATTGTGAGTATTTTATTTAACCACATTCAGCATTAAATATATTCTTTTAATTCAATGATATTTCACAGCTTGAACAGCCGAGAGATGATTGCTGAGAGTTGTTGGAACTTTCAATATTTTGTTTTGGGAAGTGCCCCTCCAAAAGGACTTGCATTTCGTGCACCAGGTCCTTTCCATAATGCACGTTGGATGGCAAAGGCGTTCTACAGTTTGCAGATGTATTTATTCAGAGCACAGTTTCATCAACTTGAAGACTCTTCCAAATTATCAGGCCATTTGTGGTATTTAAGCGAGTATCTTGTCGGACCGCCTGTGTTCGACACTGGTTTATCAGATGAAGAACGAGCAGTGTTTCAAATATTCTCTTTGTGCTCCTAAAAACATAAGACAACCTTGGCGAGTGATACACCTGTTATTCTCTCACTATGCAACAATGATATGTTGTAGCTTGAATTTATTGCAACAAACCACGAAGAAAACAACAAAATGTTGCATCGATGATGGGAAAGAGACAAGTTGCTGTAAGAAAATGTTGTGATTTGCACACATGTTGCAACGATCTTGTCATTATTGCAACACACTACCGATAGTAACAATGCTTTATCTGCAACATGAAAAATAGCGACAATCAGTTGTTGCTGTCGAACAAATTACTGATCTGAATAATTATAAAATTTGTTGTGGATATACTTCCACCTGAAGAAAAATGCCTGTATGAAATCACACACAGAACAAAAGCGAACACTATCTTCTGCAAACTTGTTGCAAATTGACTATTTTATCAGGGCAAAATAAAAAATATGTGCTTTTAACTCAGAACATCCTGAACATAAAGAAGTTCAGTACAGAGGATCTACAGTTGTAACTATAGTTTTTCCGATTACACAAACTTATGATATCTATTCTACCATTTTAATTGAGTCTTCTGGAAGATCAACAGACATAATGAGATAGTCTGGGATATTCTAAGTCATCCAACCTTTCCTGGAGTACTGAACATAGGATCTATAATTGTAACTGTAGCTTTTTCGGCTACACATAGTTATGATACATTTTCAAACATGTATATTGAGTCTTCTGGATGGTCAGCAGACATTATGAGATGAAGTGGGAAGTTCTTTATCAGCCATACAGTTCCGGAGCTCAAAAATTAGTAGCTGAAATATTTACTGTAGCTCTTTAGGCTTTACAAATATACTATATGTATTCAACCATGTTCAGTGGATCTTCTTTTAGGTCAACCGACATTATTGGATAGTCAATCCTCACAGAATATTCTTTTGGCACATTATGGATATGAATCACTCAAATTGGTTGTTGGTTATAAACTTCAAGAATGCAGCTTCAAGTTGAAAAGTTCTGATTGAATATATCCAACAAAACTGATGATTCTAGATAGGCTCTTGGTTCCGATTTGGTTGAACCAATTGTAACTGTATCTTTTTTAGCTGCAAGGCAAACTAAGAATGACCAATATTATCCCAGATTATCACATAATATCTTTTGACTTTCCAGAAGATTCAATAAACGTGGTTGAATGCACATCGCAATTTTGTATTGTTGAATTATCTACAGATACAATTGTAGATTTTAGGTTTTGAGCTGAAGAGAAACACCAACATACAGTACATTTACCATCACTGACCCAGATCGTGTCCCGATGTGGCCAATGTAGTTCTTGACACTTGATTCTACCACTATTGCTCTTATTTTGGATTTAGTATGTGATTTGGGGTGTATGATATGTTCTGGTGAAAAAAGAAGGCTTTTTGGGACACATTTTCTTTGTCCTCTTTAACAAATGTAGAATCCATTTTTAATTTTTTTTTTAAACAACACAACGCAACAAAATGCACTGAGGAAATGCCACAAGGAACGGAAATTACTGATCGCTCGAATAATGGAAGAACAGCACTAGTCGGGATTGCAAAAGCTTTGATGAAACGTATGCATTTAATAGGGGAATGTCGCTAGAAACGGACAATGGTTGAAAAGATGAACACTAGCTGTTGCAAATCAAATTATTTTTAGGAATAAATTAATTATCTTATGATTTTAAAACAACATGCATGATAAACTTTAGTTCATGTTAACAGAACAAACTAAAATTTATTGCAAATCGTATGTTTTTCATTAAATCAGTAGGTATCGATCTTCCATCTTTACCAACTATCCCCTATCACTCGAAAAAAATTTGAGAGGGGAAGAGGGATAAAACTAAACATTGTCTCTTTTCGGTAGATGCAACATGTGACATTATTGAATTTATTTATGTTGCATACAAAGCAATATACAAACAACGCCTTATCTCTTGCCTAAATAACAATCGGATGTTGTGAAACATTAATATCTTGATTCAACTGCCATGCAATTTGTCATTATTGTGTTGAGTATGCAACAATGATAAAGATACCTTATTTTTTGTCCCAACATTGAAAAGTTAGGACAACACTCAGCGAAATAAACTTTCGATATTCATAAGATTGCATTATGATTATTTGCTATAAGAAATCAATATGAATTTCATAAATTTATCTTATGAAATATAATAATGTTGAAAAAATAAAATTGTGGAGCAACCTGGATTCGAACCCTGAAAGTCGAGGGTATGGGTCCAGTGACTTGCCCACTAGTGTATATCATCACTTGTAATCAGGAAAGCTTAAAGGCGTACAATAACAACGTCATATGAAATAAAACCCATTCAGCCTTATGAAATTCCAAAGCATCGTTCATAAGATGAACCTTATGAAATTCATAAGATTGTTTGGTTGAGTGAATGTCTTTTATCATTCATGCATTCACGAATTTTGATTCACTGAGAACGAGAGAATCTTGTTCAGTGTATAAGAACAAGACAAGGTTATGATGATCCAACAAAAAAAAAACAGTTTGTCTCTCACGCTGAGCTGAACTTGATTTTACTGGACGAGCTGGCTACAACTAATACTGTTGAATTCGTTAAAGTTTTGGGTATTGATATCAGAATCGCCAAAAAAGGGAAAAATTAATAAATCACCTTAGAGTGGTAAATGACCACGCAGAGTACGCTATAAAGCTCATGCAAGACTATAACAGGAATGTGACCAAAAAAGAAAACCACTTTCAAAACTTGCTGCGCCATGCGGAAGTTTTCCGACAGAAACTTCCAAATAAACAGGGCATCACTTACAAACTTTGTTGAATAAAAACGCTGAATTGGCTTCCCTACACCTAAAGGGCGATACGGTCAAAATTTGGTCAATATCAACTTGACGTATTTCTTTCAATTTTGCATTTAAAAAACCTGAACACCCCTCATTTTGAAGGTGTGTGTGTGTAGAATGTTGCTCCTATTTTGATTTTGGAATTCACTCTTCAGTTGTCAAAATGCCGTTCAAGCAAGAAGAGCAGCGTATCAAAATTTTGCTCGCGCATCGCGAAAATCCGAGCTACTCGCACGCAAAGTTGGCAAAATCGCTAAAAGTTGCCAAATCAACCGTTACAAATGTAATTAAAGTGTTTGGGGAACGTTTGTCGACAGCCAGGAAGTCTGGATCGGGGGTAAATCGAAAACCGGAAGCCGCTGAGACGACAAAGAGAGTTGCCGGTAGTTTCAAGCGAAACCCTAACCTATCTCTCCGAGATGCCGCAAATAAGCTGGGTGTATCGTCTACAACCGTGCATCGAGCCAAAAAACGAGCCGGACTATCGACTTACAAGAAGGTAGTGACTCCAAATCGCGATGATAAACAAAATACGACGGCCAAAGCGCGATCCCGGACGCTGTACACGACGATGCTGACGAAGTTTGACTGCGTGGTAATGGATGACGAAACCTACGTCAAAGCCGACTACAAGCAGCTTCCGGGACAGGAGTTTTATACGGCAAAAGGAAGGGGAAAGGTAGCAGATATTTTCAAGCACACGAAACTGTCAAAGTTCGCAAAGAAATATCTGGTTTGGCAAGCCATCTGTACCTGTGGCTTGAAAAGCAGCATTTTCATAGCTTCCGGGACTGTCAACCAAGAAATTTACGTGAAAGAGTGTTTGAATAAACGTCTGCTGCCTTTCCTGAAGAAACACGGTTGTTCCGTACTGTTTTGGTCGGATTTGGCATCTTGCCATTACGGTAAAAAGGCCATGGAGTGGTACGCCGCCAACAACGTGCAGGTGGTTCCCAAGGACAAGAACCCTCCCAACACGCCAGAGCTCCGCCCAATTGAGAAATACTGGGCTATTGTCAAGCGGAACCTAAAGAAGACCAAAAAAAACTGCTAAGGACGAGCAGCAGTTCAAGGCAAACTGGGTTTCTGCGGCGAAGAAGGTGGACAAGGTGGCTGTACAAAATCTGATGGCAGGGGTCAAGCGTAAGGCCCGGCAATTCGGATTTGGAAAAGCGGAAGCCTAACTGAATATTTTTCCTGAATTTTATACTAATTGAACTTGAAAAAGAAATTTAATTTGATTTTTTAAATAAACGATTTCACCGATTTACACGCGTTTTCCCTTGACCAAATTTTGACCGTATCACCCTTTACTTTTTAAATCGTTTTGTACGTATGACCTTATTGTGCTGTACCTAAAAACTGATGTACTGGTGACATAGTGTCCCAAACAACATTGATAATACAAAAGCATACATAAAATGTTATCAACCTGATGATACTGATCTCGGTCGACCTGCAAGACCGTATCCATTTAATGACTTATTGATACCTATGTACCGTTCACTACACTAGCTTGTTTGTCATCGTGTGGGTGGTCACCTGTACTACCATGTTTTTAGGTCCTTGCGGGAAGCACTTAACGTTAACGTACGGTCTTCAAATTTAAATATGTTTGTTTTCTAGTCAAAACGAACACTTCAAGCGGTGGAATTCTTGACTTGGCCGATTTTTTTCAATAAAAGGGATGGCCTACTCATCGCCCTTATTCGGAATCGGTTTTATTTAATAACAAACTATCTTTTAATATTTCAATAAACTCATCGATTCGGGCGAGCTTATTTAGGTGTGAGAAAATGTCCTAACTTTCTTTGGGTATCAAAAAAACTCACACATAAGAAATTAGGGTAAATTGACCCAGATTTCAACGCTTTCTAGAACTATGAAATTTCATCTTAGACATAATATTTGTACCCCATTTGAAACGTTCTGGTCTCAAAAATGCATTGATGGTAACATTGGCCACCGGGAATCTGCTACAAAGGGAAGCAGGTTTGGATTTTGATGTGTGATTCGATTCCAGACTAGTTGTAGAGAGTTGCTTTCTTGGACAACGTTTTTCAGTATGCCGTAGAGATGGCGTTGCAGTCTATCTTTGCAAAATGAAGCGCTAGAGAGTTGCAGTCTTCGGTAAAGTTTCTTATTATGTCATTTGTCGCCTTTGTCATTAACAGATTAGCTCGACACATTGCCGCAGAGATGGCGCCACAGTCTAACTTTGCAAAATGAAACTTAAGAGAGTTGCCGTTTTCTGCAAAGTTTCTTAGAATTTTATTTGTCGTCGCTTGACAATATCACATTAGATGATCTTGCGATGGTGCTGCAGTGTATCTTTGCCAAATCAAGCTCTAGCACATTGCCATCCTCGGCAAAGTTTCTCATTGTGACATTTGTCGTCTTTTTGACGTATTCATATTAGTTCCTGATCTTTCAGCAGAGATGGAGCTGTAGTCAATGTTTGTCAAATTGAGCTTGAGAGAGTTGCCGTCTAAGGCGTAGTCCTTCGGAATGTAATATGACGTCTTTTGTCATTATCATTTTATCAGATTTTGTCGCATAAATGGCGCTGCAGTTTATATTTGCCAAATGAAGCTCTAGAGGGTAGCTGTCTGCGGCAAATTTGTTCAGTATCCGCATAACGAAATATTATTTGCTGTATAGTCAAAACTATATTTGGAATGTAAGATATATTATCACATTTTATGTTATTGTTTTTAAATAGTTTAATCCCGTTTTCAACATATAACCTCTACATTAACATATATTGGTAATGTATGTCATATTTTAACATTGAAAAGGTTTTTATTGTCTGCACTCGGTCTGGATTATATACCAACATTTTGGCATAAAGTACAGCAAAAATTGTGTTCGTGAAAATTACCATTTTTCTATAGTAACATAGCTTAACCACCTATTCAATACAGGGTGTCTCACAATAGGTGTCACTAAAACAAAATGGGATTATAGCAAAACAAATCAACCAAATCAAAGCATTTATTTTTCATTTGAAAGTATACAAATAAACCAAATTAATTCAATTCGAATCGCTCGCCCTTTTTCTTGCTAATTTTGCGCAAATGCGTTGTGAACCCATCCTAGCTGGCACGCCCGGTCTCCTGAGGAATTTGGTCTCAAATATCAACCAAATGTTTCTTGTATTGATCTAAAGTAAGCCCTTTCATTGGGCCTATATGTTGAAGCATATAACCCCAAACACGCTTCACTTCATATTTTTCTGAAATGTAGACCTTTATGTACAAGTGTGTTGTGGTTTGATGTTTAAGTTTAAGTTTATTGTACTCGAAATATTTTAATACCACCATTGGGGCTTTATTACGCCTGTTGGTGCTGACTAAAATAAATAAATAAATAAATACAGCGCCATCTCTGCGGCAAAATCTGGAACGAATATGATAATGTCAAATGACTATATTTTATATTCAAAACAAATTTGCCCAAGACGGCAACTCTCTAGAGCTTCATTTGGCAAAGATAGACTGCAGCGCCATCGCTGCAGCACGATTTGGAACTAATATGATGATATGAAAAGACGACTTGTTACGCACTGAGAAACTTTGCCCAAGACGCTAATTCTCTACAATAAGTCATTTAATTTAACGGGATGGAAAATCTGCTCACAGACTCCTGAAGAACTCAGGGTGTGGGGATGAGGGTGCCGACTCCTCGACCCACTAAAAACCCACCCGTGCCTCTAGCCTTGGTCCCCCCTCGGGACCACCTTTCGGTATTACTTCGGGGAGGGGGCTATTGTGCGTTAAGCATCCACTTTTGTCTAACTACTTAGGGCGTTGGTAGTTAGTTTATCCCTCTGGCCTGTCGCTGATCGTTTCGCCACTTGTCTTGTAGCTCTATGACAATCTGGGAGGCCGCCGTCTTTACCGCCTTCCAAGTGTCCTGTTCTTGCCACATCCTCTGGACAAGATTGCTCGGTGTCGTGTCCCGACCGCTCACTGCCATCATGCCGTTTCTCGCGTCGTTGAAGCGAGGGCAGACGAAGACTCAGTGTGCCCGTACTTATGCAGATACTGTCTGAAGCAGCCGTTGCCCGACAGTATCTGTGTCAAGTGGAAGGTTACTTCCCCATAACTCCGCTCGACCCATCCAGATATTCCTGGAATTAGTCGGTGGGTCCACCGACCTTTGGTTGAGTTATTCCACTCCCTCTGCCACCTGGCCATCGATGTAACTCTGGTGGTCCTACAGATTCCTCTTGTGCCCCTCTGCTCGAAGCACTCCGCATCCTCTTGTATTGTGATGCCAATGGGTATCATCCTCGCTAAAACTCAAACCGCGTCGCGTGACACCGTGCGGTATGCGCTGACGACTCTCAGACACATTAGCCTGTGAGTGCTTTCGCGCTTACCGAGGTAGCTCTTAGTACTAAGGGCGGTGACCCATGCCGGCCCACCGTACCTCATTATTGACAAGGCGACGCTTGCCAGGAGCCTGCGGTTGCTCCCCTGTATACCGCTGAGCTGTTCGACATCATGCGAGATAATGCCGATATAGCCGTAGAGGCTTTCTTACAGGCGTAGTCGAAACGACTGGTAAATGACAGCTTGTCGTCGATCATGATCCCTAGATACCTCAGACCCCTCTTCGATTAGATTGTGCAGTTACCTGCACTAATCGTCGCATGCTGCTCCGATTTTTGGTTATTAACGACCGCGACCTCAGTCTCCAGTTTCCTGGAGCTCATCCATCCCTCCACAATGCCAATGGAGTGCGAGGCCGTTAGTTCTACCTCTTCGATGGATTTGCCACATATCTCAAGGGTGATGTCGTCTGTAAACCCGACGATCTTCACCCCGTTCGGTAATTCAAGCCGTAGTACCTCGTCGTACAGCATGCTCCATAACACCGGGCCCATGATCGAACCTTGCGGAACGCCTGCGGTGATCTGAATACATTTCTGGCCTGCCTCTGTATTGTATACCAGTACGCGATTCTGGAAATAGCTTCCCAGAAGACACCCGTTGGATTGCCACTTCAGCCGTTTTGGTGACGGACAGAATTGCATCCACCGTCGACTTCCCTTTACGAAAGCCGAACTGGTTTTCAGACAAACCGTCTAAGCCCTCCGTGTGCTTGGTTAACCTGTTGAGGATAACCCTTTGAAGTACTTTACCCGCTGTTGTTAATAGGTATATATGCATATATGCCCATGGGTCCCCAGGTGGCTTTCCATCCTTTGGTAGCAGTACCAGAGTCTGGATTTTCCAGGTGTCTGGGAAGACGCCCTCGTCCAGGCATCGTTGCATCACTGCCCTGAACATTCTGGGCGCCAGTGAGATAGCCGTCTTGATGGCCAGGTTCGGTATACCATCAAGTCCTGGCGCTTTGTTAAGCTTTAGCGATTTGACTATTGCGGTGATTCCCTCGAGCGTGACGGTCGCTTCGTCCCCTTCATCCGCAGATTCTGGAATCATCATGAGGGGCCAGGGACTCTGGTCGTGACTCGGAAAGAGTCCCTCGATGATGACCTGTAGTAGTTCGGGTGACTGCTCGGTTGGAGCAGTCGTGCCCTTAGTGCCCTTAGTGGCTAAACCATTACCACCCGATAGGCGTCACCCCATGGGTTTGCGTTGGCTTTCGAACACAGTCCCCCAAAGCAGGCTCGTCTGCTGGTCTTTATCTCTTTGTTGTGTCTACAATGAGTCTGGAATGTTTTATATGCATTTCTGATAACACAGTCAAACTAAGGCTTCCTTCTATTTGTAGCAGATTCTCGGGGGTCAATGTTACCGGAACCAGTTTTTCTTTGTTCCAATGCAGTTTTGAGACCATAACCTTTCAAATGGTGCATAAACCTAGACTCTTGATTAAAATTTTGAAATTCTAAGAATGGTCGAAATCCGGGACATTATTGACTCTAATGTCTTATGTGTCACTTTGTTTGTACAACCACCTTAAACTTATTTAAAAAAAAATATTTTTATGCAAACACGAAGAATTCCGTAAAATATAAAGAGTCAGAAAATTTCAGCCCGATTGGTTTAAAAATAAAAAAAAGGTAGCGTACATTGAAGATGCGCCACAGTACAGTGGGGAATCGGTGGTCATTAATCCAAAATACGAAATTCACGTTGATGTCTTTTTTATATTTTTCCTGTAATAATACACTATTGAAATTTTTAAATCCAGATTCTTGAAGTGATTGGACTGAATTTGAGTTCTGTACGATTTTTTGAAGTATGTTACCTCTGTGTTTTTTACGGTTGTTTGAATAAAATTATAAAAATTACATAATTCGCTAGAGCTCTACCATTGACTTGAATTAAGATGGTGTTAAAGAGAAAGTTCCTTGAAATGAAGTATAGAACAAATCTGCATCATTATTTTTAATTTAATTTTAATAATACAAAAGTTTAGTAAAATTTTAATTTAAACGAAAAAAGTGTGATTTTATTGTGAAAACCTTGCTACAAAACTATGAAGCCCGGGTTCGCCCGGGTTGGGGATAGTTGTAAATATTAGATTAAAATGTTAGCTTTCAAATGGACATAGCCTTATGTAGCGCAGACTTGCGCAGAGTATTTATATTTTTTAAAGAAAAGATAGGGTTTTTGACCATTTGCACCTTTTTTGAATATTTGACAAGATTTATCTCTTCTGTGAGCGCTTCAAGCATCTCATGTTTAATTGCTTCAAAAGGGATCATATCAACAATAGCTTATTTTCAGTATGCACTCCTCTTCTAGGTTGTCAACAAACTGTGGATGACCGAGATTTTCGTTTTTGTGTGAAGATTGGACAAACTGATCGCTATTCATTGACATACCCCTATTCATCTCTGTCCATAGCAACTGAAAGAGCGTTCTGTTAGCATCAAATCATTATTTTGTATATGGTTGCTACTGGCTATATTCTGAGTCAAATAATGGTGGATATGGACGGTGAAATTGCAAGTAAGTTGTTATGGCTATTTCTGATGAACATTGCTTTTTATAATTTTAAAGAAAACGGATTAAAAAGAAAACAGATAGGGTAAGGGGATGTAATGTTAGCCTAGCTCCTTCATTCGGCCTATGTACAAAATGTGTCATTAATGTAGCGATAATCAACAAAATCACGATGCCATTAGGATGACCGATGATATGAAAAGCAATTGAGACAATATCAATAAACTTATAGTTTTTCACTTGCGCGATTTTCGATTTCTTGCACTTTTGGGGCATCATGATTTTACTGGTTAAGCTGAACAGATGATCTACACGATCTTTAAGTGATCTAAATTTGGCTTAATTGAGTCGATGAAGCAAGCAACTCAGTCTGGATGTGCAGAAAATAGTTACAAGTTACAAACTATCTGTTCACATAGCTAAAATAACAATGATTTAACAAGAAAATCGTAGACCCAATGTTGGGTACATATTATTTTGTATGTTCCCAATTATGGCCTGTTGTATCAATAACGTAGTAAAAAGGTTGTTATTGGAAAATTTCAAGTGAAAATGCATGAGTTTGTGGTTGTTTTTATTCAAGTGCCTCATCTTAACACAAACCGAAGGAACAAAATCATTGTATAGTGAATTATAATGTTTTCATTATTGAATGGCTTATAAATCATACATGAACATCACTTGAGTGTTTGGAGGTAGTTTTACTTGAGTTTGTTTTGTGGAATGTTGTATTAAGTAAATCAAATACAGCTAGCAATGCCTTAATTCATAAAACTAGAAAAAAAAACCGTACAAAGACTGCATTTAGTAATAAATCCATCGAATGGGACGAAGTTGCATCCATGAATAGACCCAATTTGGCGCCAATAGACCGACATTAAATCCATATCCCTCGAATGTTTCTGACTTTATAAAAAGAGTTGTGTAACTTTTCGTGATATATTCTTCCAAATGTCTTATCAAACTTATTTTTGCAAGTGTTTAACTAGTTGAATCTCTCCTACAGCATAAAAACTTGAGGAGTTATAATAAAAATTATAATCGATGGTTGCATAATAGGCTGAGTCAAGGGACATATACCCTATATGAAGCGATGAAACCTCAAAGATCGCTAGAAAAGATGAATGCAGCAGCAATCAACTGTTTTCGGTTGAATAAGGATAAGGAGTTCAATAGTTTTTGAAAGTCATTTATTAAGAAATTTCAGCACTCGCAAAGGAAGCGTAACCGATTTGAGGCAGACCATTCGGAATGGCTGAACTGAATGTAGACGAATCGAAAGCAAAATTAATGCTTTAAAACCCATTGAAAAAATATAAACGGCAGCAAAGTTGGAAGTGCATTCACTCTACAACAAATACAAGTACAAGGAATTAATTAAAAGGCTCCAAAACGTTATTATTACAATTTCATGTTCAGAGCAAATAGACTCACAGAAATTTAAAACTTACTATATCGACACCGCAAAGCATTACGTAAAGCAGTACCCTTGGTACCACATGCCGACTGCAATGCACAGAATCTTAATTCATGGTCATAGTATAATCCAAGCAGCAATATTGCCAATAGGAAGAATAACGGAGGCGGCTCAGGAAAAAAGTTATTAAAAACACGAGAAAGCATTTCAGACGAAAACCAAAGTGGAAGTGATGATTAGTTTTGTATTTAAATTTGATTGCATTTTATTTTTATTGATTTTTAAATTTGTACAGTACTAAAAATTAATACTGTTGTGTTGTCTTTTATAAATAACATATATTTTTCTTACTCCAAAAAATTGCTACTGATGTAGAAATGTGTCATGAATCATGAAAAAATGCAAGAAAAAACAATAAATAAAGAAAAGTTTTAAATATTTGTATTCCGTGTTATAAAAAATAAAAAATACTTAATTCTTCGCACACTATGAAAACATATACAACATGGTTTTAAAGGAGTTCTTTGATACAAATAACTTTTTCGTGCTCAACATAGTCATGAAACTGTTTTAAAACTACTGAAAAAAAACTTTAAAAAAATGACAAAATTATACAAATTGCTAATAAGGTAGAAAACATTTTTTTGGGTCCATTTAAATATTGCATAACACCAGAGATGGTGTAAACAAATCTGACATCACCTAACGCGTCATATTTTTTGAAAAAAAAAATGGGATTATCAAAGTGCTTTTAAAAAGCCAAATTTTTGTGTTACGTAATATTTGAGCGCGTCCTAATAAAAAAGCAACCTCATTTTTGGATTCAGCGACCTAAAATTAGTTAAGAAACACGTGTTTTTATTGATTTGAAGACATTTTTATGCATGGCCAGCTTTTATATGGAGTCGCCCCACTGTGCACAGGTCTGCATTGAACCCAATATCTTAGGTAGGTTAAACGATCACAGGTCCAAAAATTGTTACCAGAAAAAATATCGAGATTCATCATACATTATGATTTGGCCATCATCTGGAGTCAAAAACATTAGCGTGCTGCGTTAGAACAAGTTGGTCTCAACAATGAAAATCTCAAGGAACCACGCCTAAGTCGTGCTTTGATCTGCCAAAAAGAAAACGAAAATCGTTGGGCATTACAGAACGGGTGTGTCACTTCAGCACAATCAGTATGGTGCAATTATCAAAACCTCCGACTTCCAGGAAGCGTTTGCTCATTGCTATAAAAGAAGGATTTTCAAATTAATCATACCCAACCGATGGTGTCGATGATATCAAACTGCGAAGAACTTTCCTGTTGACTTTGTGTTTCAAGTGTGGCGGTTCAACGAGCATATCTTATCTCCGTCGTCGCGTTATCGAGAACTGAGTGTGTCTCAATTTCTCGCAAGTGGAATTCAGGGTTTGGCTCGGTGCTTAAAATAATCGATAATCTGAAATGGTTGAAGTTTTCCTTCTGGACTTACACTTTGTTTTTCGGTGGTTTTGTTCTTGCTGTCTTCGTCCTCGACGGCCAGCACCAAGGCCACGCAAATCGCCACGATTGCGATTTTAGCTAGAATCTTCATCTTTGTTCTTAGTTCGCTTGGATCAGAACTCAAACACTCATCACAGATATCCGTCGGAATTCACTTAATAACGATTTAACTACTACCAATTGCCTGTCATTGGCAGGTAATTGAACTAATTTTTCCACTTGTTCTACAATAACTCCGATGAATCACTTTTCCAAATGCGCATTTGCTAATCACACATGTCGATTGTCTAGTTGGTAGTTGGTTGCTCTCCTCCAGTTGCTAGACTTCCGTCGAAGTTCCGTCGATTCGATCACTCCTATCGCGTTCCACCGTCGAAATGAGCGCTCCAATCGCACCGGTTGCATTATACCTGGATCGCTTAGGCTCCCCCGATAACAGAGCATCTTATCTTATCTTATCGCCAATGTAGGTTGCTCACCATCAGATTCACCAACGACCGTCGCGGCAGTGCGAATGTGTGGAACCCTTCATTACAACTAACGAAATTTCGAGCTACGCTTGTTTACGCCGCGATTAAAAAGCCGTTTCCCAACTCAACAAACACGCGCAATCCACGACAAAGGGAGATTCTTCTCTCGACTCCTCAGCCGCCGATCGATCAGTGAAAACGAATCGCAGATGGCAGGTTTGCTTGGAGAACGATTCGCGCGCGTGCTGCTGGTTGCTTGGATTAGAACGCTTCAAATGCTGGTCGCGGGCACTAATACAAGTGATGCTCTTCGCCAACGACGCGGAGTCGGCGGCGTTTGCGTTCATTTCAAGGTTGTCCACACCTCAACCCACCTGTGCGCCACCTTCTAGCATTACATATACGAGTATTGCCCTTATTTGTAAACAATCAAACCGAAGGCGTCCACATTGGAGCGGGCGCGAGTTGCTTGTAGTTAGAGGTTGAGGTACCTACGTCATTCATGCGATTTTCAATCGACCCCTGCATATAGAGAGAGATTGATTGACAGCCAGCACACACCAAGCTCTTCTGTTACTATTAGTTACAGATCGAAAGTGGGCTATATGAGCACTACTGGGACATGGTTCATCGAGAGAGATCATTGCAGATTGTCTTTGCGATTGAGTAATGCGGAGTCTTGCCAGTCGATTAGCGTATCGTCGCTCGAGGATCGGGAGATATTGTTTTGTTTTGGCCGACTTGGGACGAATAAGTTTTGCGCGGCGCACCACTCTGGACACAAGAGGCTGATTCATGCGGCGATGTTTGTGTATAAGTTGCGTTGGATTCTGCCCGCTCTCGGTATGGAAGATTTTTTGCTGTGAAGAGAATAATTATTTTAACAGAACGGTGCTTCAGGCGGGTACAGGCGAAGCTTGATTTTAGGAACGTGGATAAAATCAAGCCAGATGAGGGAACGAATAGAGTCGATCTTTTCCCATCTGCATGACAATTTGTTTAATTTTTTGTCATTGATAGTTTGGAATTACAGGGTGCGGCAGAAAATAATGCGAAAATTTGTTCTATTTCTTTCAAATCCCATTTTCAACTAATTCAAGCAATAATATCAACATTTTCGTGCAGTTATCTTTATAAAGTCCTTTTAGACAAATTTATTCAATGTGTCCTCCATTTTTCTTAATAACATCCTCGAGCCGACGCTGGAAGCCAGAGCATGTCTTTCGAACGTAGTCCTCCAACATTGACTGCCATTTGCGTGTTCTGGTTGACTTCAGGGTTTTCACACTAGGGTGTGATATTTTGCAGGCTCGTGCTTCAACATATGCCCATATCGAATAATCCAACGGATTAAGATCTGGACTGCTAGGGGGCCACAAATCCTTCGGCCAAAACTTCATATTATCGTTCAACCATTGTTGGGTTCGATTGGACGTGTGACACGGCGCTCCATCCTGCTGTAGGACAACATTTTGGTCCTCGGAGAAGTAGGCCTTCACCCAGGGAAGCACTTGGTCCTTTAAAATACCGATACACACTTCGGTATTGATTTTAATTCCAGCATCAATGAAAACAGGCGGCATTTTCAAACCGTTTAACGCCACCAAGCCAAACATCATGATACCAGCCGGATGTTTGGTTTGAAATTTGAATTTTACTTTTTCCGAAACGTTCTGCTATTTCTGCGGTGAAATGAACCGGTCCGTGCGGCTGTTGGCCACAGCATCGATGCAGGAAAGCTTTTCGTCGGAGAACAGGATTATCATGTTTTCCTTCTTCAACAAGGAAAGCAATCTCTTGGAACGAGTCACTCGTAGTTCCTTGACCCGGTCCGTAATCAAGTGGCGTTTCACTCTGGCTCTGGAAGATGCATTTAGGTCTTCTTTGATGATTCTCCGCATGAATTTCTCCGAAATATTGGCTTCCTTTGCAAGTTTTCTTATGGAACGCACAGGGTTGCGAGCAATTTTTGCATGGACCGATTTGATCACGTTCGGCGTGCGTGCAAAGCCCGGACGTCCGCTTCCCGGATTCCACTGCTTAGGACCATCCTGCAGGTAAACTGTTGCCAAATGGCACCCTACCACCTTGGCAATCTCTTTCGGTTTCTTCTGGGCGAGCAACAAACTGGTGATCACTTCTTTCGCGAACATTTTGACAAATTTGCAACAAAACAAGTAGAATGTTTGGATGCAGCACTTGAAAGTAAACATAAACAAATACACTTTCGACAGAAATTAGTCACTAGCTACACGAATTAACCCAATACTCAAGTTTGAACATTTTCGCATTATTTTCTTCCGCACCCTGTATTACACATTAGGTTTTGAGTAAAAATCCCGAAATCGGCAAACTGAGAGACAACATTCAGGGAAATTTTAGGTAATTTTGAAGAATACTTAGAGGGATATCCAAGGGAATTTGCAGAAATTAAAAAATAACAATTAATGAAACTTAGTTCAAGTTTGAAGGTTCTCAGGTCAAATCCCGACTAAAATTAGAGAACTTTTCTAAATGTTCCGTAAGGAACGTTCCTAGAAAACGCTAGATGAAGTTCCGAGGGAGGTTCCAAGAGGGCTTTTCAAGTAAGCTCAAGTTCGTGAGAAACGAATTCAGAAGTTCTTATTCGGTTCACATTAATGACCGTCGAGCTTTCCTGCCGAATAACAGCCACTATATAAGTCAATATAGTCCAAAAGTGTAAGTCTGTGTAATGCTGGTAGTCGAACTATTTGCAGGAGTGCTATTTTGAAACAGAACTTGGCAGCAAAATCACGGGCTCGTCGTTTGTACTGCGAACATTTGACGAAGTTTTCATGCGTTGTTATGGACGATGGAACTTATGTCCTGGAGGATTTCAAGCAGCTTTCAGGCTGGCTTTTTATTCTGCTATGGCCAGAAATGCTACAGCTGAGCATTTCAGAACGAAGAAGGCATCGAAATTTCCCAAAAAATACCTTGTGTGGCAAGCAATTTGCATGTGTGGCAAAAAGACTAAATCTTTCGTCACTACAGGCACAATCAACAAGGAGATCTATCAGAAAGAGTGTCTGCAGAAGCGATTGCTACCCTTCATCAAAAGTCACAAAGAAAAACCTTTGTTCTGGCCCGATTTGGCATCATGCTACTATGCTAACTGTGATGGAGTGGTACCAAGCAAATCAAGTGAACATTGTACCAAAAACTTCAAACCCGCCAAATTGACCAGAGCTACGACCAATCGAGAGATATTGGGCTCTGATGAAGCGGAAGCTTTCTGGAAAGAAGCAAGGAATCAAAGACATCAAACACTTCCAGCAAATTTGGACAAAGACGGCTTCTACGATTTCTGAAGAGTCTGTACAAACCCTAATGGACGGAGTTAAGCGCAAAGGTCGAAAATTTTATGCAAATACCGAATAACTATGTTTTGTCTTCACGAATTGTTAAAACACATCCCATGAATCTGAAATAAACAACTACGATGGAAATATAATGCGAAATTTATGTTTTATTCATGTTTTGAGGTGTCCCGATTATTGCGGTTTTTCGGATTACATAGGAATCGCAGCAAGCCTTGTGATCCTCATAGTAAGAGATATGCGGAAGCAGCCATTTTTGAGCCAATCGTCAAATCTGCTGTCAAATCTGAGCCAATCGTGCAAATTTTACACTGCGGCAAGTGTTATCAGCCTCTGTGAATAAAATAAACACCGTTGCCAAATCGTTGAATCGAATTTCCGCTTATCTCTTGCTATGAGGATCACTAAGCAAGCCGTGCTTTGAAACTAACGTGTTTTGATTTTGCTGCGTCGTTTCGCGAAAAAAAAATCATACTACAATTCGTAATTTAACTTTAAATATCAGTGAAATCATAAAACTTCTGCGTGCTTTGTTTAATACGTAGTGAATAAAATCGAGTCCCTCTCGAAATATGTGAGTGTCGGTAGTATTTCCCCGATTTTGTTTTCAAAATTCTGTTATCAGCTCACCGTTATCGCTCATTCCTTCGAGACCATGAACAACGACAACAAATAGTTTTAATTATAACAGTAATCATTCCGTAAGGTCTATCACTATTCCATCCAACGAAAGAGTTATTTTTGAGTATTTCAATCAACTCCATCATTTTCCATTGAAAATGAGTTATAGATATAGTTATAGAGTCATAGATTTTAGAACATTCCTATTTCAATACCCCCTGATTATTATCTATATATATATAAAATAAATTTCTGTCTGTCTGAACCTTATAGAATCGAAAACTACAGAACCGATCGGTGTGAAATTTTGTATGGAAGAGTTTTTGGGGCCAGTAAAGGTTCTTATGATAGTTTTAAACCCCTCCCCCTTCTGGGAAGGGGGGCTCCCATACAAATGCAACAACAACTTCTGAATTACTCGAGAACTATTCCAGCAGAGGAAACCAAATTTAGCGAGTGGGAGTTTTTGAAGGCAAATAATGTTTCTATGATAGTTTGAGACCCCTCCCTTCTTTTGAAAGGGAGGTGCTCATACATATGAAAAAGAAATGTCTGCATAACTCCAGAACTAATGAAGCAAATGGAACCAAATTTCGCACATGGGGTTTTCTGAAGAAAAAAAAATGTTTCTATGGTGGTTGAAAACCCCTCCCCTTCCAAATGAAACACAAATTTTTGCATAACTCGAACTAACTTAGCAAATGGCACCAAATTTGCCATGTGGAAGTTTCTGGAGGCAAGAAATATTTCTATAGTGGATTGAAAGGGGAGGGGGGAGGCTTCCATATAACACAAATTTCTGCACTACTCGAGAAAAAATCAAGCAAATGGCATCAAATTTGACAATTGAAGGCTTTTGAGGGCAAGAAATTTTTCTATGGTGGTGTAAGATCCCTCTTCCTTTTAAAAGAGGGGGCTTCCATACAAATAAAATACAAATATATGCACAACTCGAAAACTAATAAATTAAATGGAACAAAATTTGACAGGTGGTGGTTTTTTAAGGTGAAAAATGTTTTTAAGGTGACACGAGACCCCTCCTTTTTCTAAAAGTGTAGGCTTCCATACAAATGCAATACAAATTTCTGACTAACTTGAAAAATAACTAAGCAAATGAAATCAAATTTGATTAGGTTTTTGATAAATGTTTTTATGGTGGTTAGAAACCCCTCCGTCTTCTGGAAGGATGGTAGGGGGGGGGGGTCACAAACAAATCAAACATAAATTTCTGCATGATTCGCGAACTAATTAAGCAAATGGAATAAAATTTTGAGGAGATTTTTATAGGCGGAACATGTTTTTATGGTAGTTTTAAACCCCGCCCTCTCGGGCTCCCATACAAATGACATACAAATTTCACTCGAGAACTAATGAAGCACATGGAATTTAATTTTGCAGGTGGAGGTTTTTGAAGTCACGATATGTTTCTAAACATCCCTCCGCCTTCTGGAAAATGGAGCTCCCATAGAAATGCAACACAATTTTCTGCAAAACTCGAAAACAAATAGACCAACTAAAACCACATTTGGCATGTGGGGTTTTGGAGGCAAGAAATGTTTCTATGGTGATTTAAGACCCCTCCCCTTCTCCAAGGGGGGATGGGGCGGTCTCATACAAATGAAACACAAATTTCGGCATAACTCGAGAGCTATTCAAGCAGACTAAACCACATTTGGCATGTGGGCAAGTTTTTAGAAGCAGGATTTCGTTATATATGAAAATGAATTTCTATCTGTCTGTCTGCCTTTCTGTCCATCCCTTATAGACTACAGAACCGATCAGCATGAAAATGTTGGGGTTTTTGGGGCTGATGATTGTTTGAGACTCCTCCACTCCTTTGGAAGTTGGAGTTTTCATACATATTAAACACAAATTTCATCCAATTATGAGAATTATCCAGGTAACTATAACATACAATATGTATTTCTCGGGTAAGAAGCATGTTCTGATAGAAGTTTGAACCCCTTCTTAGTCCAGAAAAAAAAAACTCATACCGAAAAACAACCATAAATGTGCCTGTTCTATTAAATTTCCATTAATTTAGTTGCAAGCGTAGCAGCACTCGCACCGGGTTCAGCTAGTATAATATATCATATGATAACCAATAAGAATAGTGAGAAAACAGCTCTATAGTAGTTCTACGTTAGTACCCTATAGGGTTAATTCTTTTGAATTCTTATTTAGCTCGTCAAACGACGTATTGGGTAATGGTGGTTACACATTTTCATACCTACGCCATTCGGAGCAATTTATCTAGAAAATCGAAAAAAGTTTCAAGTGTTTTGCAGAGTTCAACTCATCTTCGATAACTTCTCATCGTCCGTGTACCATTAGAGAAAGTTCTCACAGCGTTAAACGGAAGTAAACAGAGATTTATTGGATGCAACATGCGCCAAAATGTAGACAACCAGGCGTACATAATCGATCTCAAATGCTCATGTTCTACCTTATAGGGATGTCCATGTCTTCTTGTCGTAAGGTTGATTGGATATTATGGTTGTCGTGATTGGTTGTAACAATTAAGATAATTCTCGAGTAATTCATGTTTAGAGCCTAAAAGCCAATTGTAAACAATGACATTCAACGTTATTTTCTCACAAATCTCAGAATACTCAAGCGAATAATTGAAAGCAGCATCTTGTAGAGGAATGTTTGCTCTATCATTTGGTGTAGTTCGTAGGAGTCTTGTAATTCGTGATAAATCAACGTTTAAAGTAATTGTTTACAATTGGATTTTACTACCTAATCATGAATTTCTCGAGAATTTAACTTGAGAAAGAATGTCGCAGGTATTCTTTTTGTTCGGACGTGGGAACATGCATGGGCCCTTAAAACTTTCAAGCTCCTTAGTTCTTGCTCGCTTTGACGCAAAGTTAAACATTAATCGGCAATTTCTCACGAATAAAATCTCAATTTCTTGAACTTAGACCACAGTCGTGTAAAGGAACCCTTCATTTAACGAATTGTGGTCATGATTTGCAAACTGAGCGTCCAATCGCTAAGAAACGTTCATTGAAATGCTTGTAGATTCACCCATTTCGCAAATTTCTTATGCGACTTCCCATAAGAAGCAAATGCCAATCTCTCTTTATTTACTACTATCTCTGTTGATTTTCCGGACGAAACATTTGTTCGATTCCGATTATTAAACTTCAGTTCTGTGATATGCTTATTCGAACCAATTATCAAGAACACCTCCCAGAAAACGGTTATGTTCATTCAGAAAAAGTAACGTGTAGAAAAAGGTTTACTTTTCAATTTTATTTAGTTGATTTCTTTTCTAGGTGAATGCTCATCAATCGCAATATAACTAACACTAGAGAGTATAGTTTCCATTCCAGTTGATGTATAAGTAATTTTCTCAAACTTGTGTGAGAAAATGGCAGAGTTTGATGCATGAAGAAAAACTCTTCTGCAAATGGGATTCAATTTTTCAATTTCTATCCTAGGTCCAGGTTTATTTGAGCTACTGCAACTGTGCCTTCATCTTGCGCTGCATTAAAAGATTGGAGAGTAAATCATTTTTTTTTCTTAATGACGTTTATCTACCTTATATAACACATATTAAGTGATGAGGTTAAGAGCAGCTCCCCCCAATAATTTTTTTTTTAATTTTAGAACGATATATCTAAATTAACCCATTTTCATAAAAACAAGCTCTTCATTTTCCTCACGACCATACATTTTTACTCAGTTTTGAATCGTTTTTGACTAACTTTCTTCAAAAGTGTAGTCACTCAAATTTGAGTAAATGGAACTGGGATTGACAAGTCCACAAACCAAAAACATCAATCTGATTTCTGTCGATGTTTTTGATTTGTCGACTTGTCAAGCCACATTTACTGAAATTTGAGTGATTCCACTTATGAAGAAAGTGAGGTAAAAACGAATCAAAACTGAGGTAAAATGGCTGGCCGTGTTTGTCCTATTCCTTTATATCTAGACTTACATTTAAAAATGGCGGTATTCCAAAATCACGAAACCGAGAAAACTGTACGCAAAGACTGTAATACGAAAATCAAATCCTATTTTCCACAGAATTCCCCACCAAACCATTTATTTTGCTCACATCTTGTAAAATAATGCAACCTTTTCACACAATATGTGCCGAAATATATTTTATTGAATTAAAAATTGATTAAAAACAAAATACGCCCTGTTTATTTTTAGAGTGTTGCTACGCCTTAAGTTTTTCACCTGCTAAACTTCCAGAACTGGAAATTCGCCGCTAAATTATGACATTTTGGCATCTTGTTTGCTATCGATCATTGCACCGAATGTATTAACCTCACTTTTTTACAGTTCAGGGAGCTTGTTTACAAGGTGTTAGAATTTAAACTCACAGGAAATTTTTGATTGGCTTTTTCCGGATTCTGCTCGATTGGATTAAAAAAAAAAGTGATGTAAAAATAAGCACTGTATGTGAAATAAGTCTGTTTTTCTGCAATTTTACTTAATTCGTAATAAATTTCGACGATCTCAAACCGATCTTACCAAAAATATTCTACACCGTGTCCAATATATTCTCATACAAAATAAAACTATTATTTCAAATCGATAATCCAGATTTTATAGATGACTTTACCCATTATATTGCAATATAATACTGATCCACTACAGCATATGTTTTGGAATAACACCCCTTTAACCTTCTTGACCAGCACCAGACGTTTTTCAAAACCGTCACAGGTGGCACGCACGACTTCCATCGGCATTTCGTCCCAAATTCGTTTGATTACGGTTTTGAATTGGTTCATATTAGATGCCCTGTGGTCATTTACCTTCGCCAGCATTTATGACCATACGAAATAATCCAAGGGATTCAGATCTAGTGAACTGGGAGGCCATTCATTCTTGTCCAAAAAGTCGATCAAATTTTCTCGGCACCAGCCCTGAACGAGATTTGCAGTATGCGATGGCGCTCCGTCTTGCTGAAACACATAGTGATCATCTCCAAACACCTCTTGTACATATGGCTTGACGAATTTCTCTAAAACTTCCGTTTTTTAATATACGGCATTCACTTTAACGCCTTTTTCGATGAAAACCAGTGGTAATTTGTCTCGCTTGCAAATTCCTCCCCAAACCATCACTGACGCAGCACTTTGGAACCGTGGAATATTCCTATCACTCTCTGGAACAGTTCTCGAAGAGAGAGAGTCCACAATCTGTCGTTCTAGACATTCTGGAATTGTTGCAAGACGAATAATTTTTATACTTCAACTTTTTTGACAAACTTTGTTGAATAAAAACACTTAATTGGTTTCCTTACACTTACTTTTTGAATCGTTTTGTACATATGATGACCTTATTGTGTTGTACCTAAAAACTGGTGTACTTATGATAAAGTGTCCCAAACAAAATTGATAATAAAAATAACGAACATAAAATGTTATCAACCTGACTACACTGATCTTGGTCGACCTGCAAGACCATACACTACAGTAGCGTGCTTGCCACCGCGTGGGTAGTCACCCGTACTACCATTTCTTCAGGTCCGTTGGGGGCAATGACGTCTATATAAGGTCTGACGCAGTAGCCACTGCACTGCACCACTGCACTCCTTGCGCACGCTACACAAAAGCTCGCAAAGTGCTACGTCATACTATCTATTTCGATTCGTTCGCTCCGTGATTGTTTATTGTATGCGCTATAAAACTTAATTTTTCAACCGGTTCCAGTCTACCGATGATGGAAAATTGGTTCTATATCGCTACTCGATTGTCAAGTCTCAGCGTTTGAAAATTTGTGTGGCAAAAATTCAATTACCTCAGTTAAATTCACTTTAAATGATCCATGTTTTCGGGAGGAAATGCTTCTGCTCAATAAATGGCATTTGTTTCATGATTATTTCCACAATTCAGCATTCATAATAAACGTTTGAACCGATTTTTTTAATCTGAACCTATGCCCGCCAATAGAAAGTTCAATAGTGTTACGTCATCACTCGTCGGCTCAGCAATGTTTACATGATTTTTGCTTCCAATACAAGCAAGCAGTGGGTTGCCCCAGACCTTATATAGACGTCATTGCGTTGGGGGAGCACTTAACGTCAACGTACGGTCTTCAAATTTCAGGATGTTTGTTTTCTAGTCAAGACGAACATTTCAAGAGGTGGAATTCTTGACTTGGCAATTTTTTTCAAAATAAGGGATGGCCTAGCGCTCACCTTTCAAAAACTTTTTTTATCTCCACAGCACGAAACTCTTAACATAACCTCCACACATAACCTAAAAGCGTTTGTATAAACATAGTGCAAAACTACACCAACACATACGTGAAGCATGTTGAGTAGTTGCACGGCACCAATGCAAGGAAAAAGTGTATGAGAATATATTGGACACGGGTAAGTCCACGTAAACAAACTCCCTAAACTGTTAAAACTGCATTGATGACGCCATCGTGCAATGATCTATTACGCCTACCCTCTTCAGCTACAAGTGGCAAGGAATGACGAACCAATGTTTTCAATTTTTTAAGACGTCGAATGCTATGCTCCACGTGCCAAAACAGTTTATTTTACTAATTAGATGAGTTTAAGTACTACTAGAAAAATCAGAAGTACATTTTTGTTATAGTTCAAATTGAATTGTGGATTCTCAATCATGTTTCTACAATCATGGACATCCCAAGTAGCACCGAAAACATAAATATTCAAGTTTTATTTTTCATGTGTCATGCAGTAGATCTTTAACAGTGTGATCTGACTAGTTTTGTCATGAAAATGTTCGTTTGATGCAATTCAAATCTAGATTCATTCAATCGACTAATTTATTTGTCATACATGTGTTTGAAGTTTTTCAGCTATGACATGTTTGTTTACGTCTGACATCTTGTTTGCATATTTTGTTTCATAAATGCTCCACTTAAGTCTTCCGTATTTCAAGAAACAAACATATGCGAGAAAGGCCAAACGTCAACAAAACTTGTCAGGTATATTTGATTAGCGCCGCATTGGACGGAAAAATACAGTTTTTGAGCGTTCCTTAATATAGATATATATCCTATATCTATCTATGTCACATACTCGTTTGCCACTGAACCTAGTTCTGTTTTGCTAGAATAAAATATTGAAAATTCCTATTGCGAATTGTTTTGATGATCGAACATCAGAAGTGGTGAAATTTGCTTGTATGATAACATGACATTGCTTGTGTGATAACATCTGTTATCAATATTTTAATTTAAATCAATACACATAGCCTCTTATATCAAACTGAATATGCATTTAAGTCTCATATAAGGTTGGTTAATAGGATAATGGTAGGGTCGAAGAGGACTCTGACTATTTTCTATCTCATATGTCGAGACGGTCGAGTGGCAAGAACACCGATCTGGTAAGCTTGGAGTCCATAGTATGAACCTAGTTGATGAAAATCCTTTTTTGCCGACGAAATTTGTAACACTAATGTCTTAGAATTTTTCGTTTATGACAATTATCAAACATAAATTATGTTTCATAGGCTCCATAGGCTTCTGCGCTTTTTCAATTCTATAGTAGTATCACAGAGAACAGACATCCAAATCAAATTCAAAAACTGTGTAAGAAATTTAACGGCCATTTCATAATCGTAATGAACTGACAATAGCGTGGTGGCGCTGGCATGTGGCGACCCATTGACCAGTTTGAAATCTTATCCATCAACTAAATTTTTTTGGCAGTTCAGTTCTTTCACCGCACGGTCAACGAATCTTACCCATGTTCGATTAAAAATCGCAAGTGGCCACAGCCCGAGAGATGGCAATAGTGTTTTAACGTATTCTAATTTGAATCCTTACACAAGTTTTTTTGAGAAATATATTCTAGTTTGGATGCCTGTTCTCTGTGGTAGTATCCAAAAAGGTTTTCTATCATCGGAAAGGTAACATAATCATTTGTCACATTTGAGCAAAAATGCATGCAATCAAACATTTGGTGTTACTTGGGATAGACAACGTGAATCAAAGCTGCGACATCGAATGAGGAGACCCGAGGGCTGGATCTATTATAGTTTAGGTGACCGTGAAGGAAACGGAAGAGAAGTTGACAAATGCGCAAATATTCTTGCCAAGCTGACGCTAATATACGGCATTTATAATTATCCGGCTGTCTACACAGAGGAGCAAAACATGGCTCTCCGTTACGAAATCTGAGTTGATCTGAACAAAGGTCATATAGGGTATGTGTCCCTTAACTCAGCCTATTATGCAATGATCGATTAAATTTTTTATCATAACTCAGAAAGTTTTTAAGCTGTAAGCGTGATTCAACTAGTTAGACACTTAGATAAGTTTGATAAGACATTTGGTAGAATGTATCACGAAATGTTACTCAACTCTTTTTATAAAGTCAGAAACATTCGAGGGATATGGATAGAATGTCGGTCTATAAGCGCCAAATTGGGTCTATTCATGGATGCAACTTCGTTCCATTCGATGTATTTATTACAAAATGAAGTTTTTGAACGGAAAAAGCTATCGACGGCGTAACAACAATCAATGGAAATCAACAACATTATGTCCACGGCATTATTCCAATATGCAGGCGAAAATATGCAGCGAAATGACTTCTGTTTGTGATTAGTGTTGGTTATTTAATGGTTATGGTAACGGTTATTTTGTAGTTTTGATGAAGAAAGTTATATTTACGCATAAAATCCGTAAATATTTGAAGTATATATTTACGGATTTTATGCGTAAATATAACTTGAGTCGAAATAAGTATATGATGATGAGAATAGTGTTTGCCTGAAATATTAAACTATTCGCCAGGATTTCTAGCACAGAGAACGGACATCCAGACTCGAACAAGCTATAATTTTGAAATAGGCGTTATAAAAATTTACACACGAAAGGAACTTCAGCTTTGCTGTCTGTTCTCTGTTTTAAGCTAACTGAAAAAAGCGGCGGAACAGCAAAATAACTACAGCCATGTGTGATCCGGAAAAACGCCATAATTTATTTTTCTTAACTAGAAATTAGAAGAAAAATTAGTAATCTCCATTTAATTCCAACTACCTTTGCTTATCTTCGACAGATACGCGTATTTCGTCTACAATGTGCAGACTTCTTCAGTGTCTCGTACTAATAACTCGACTTGAAGTCGAGTTATTAGTACGAGACACTGAAGAAGTCTGCACATTGTAGACGAAATACGCGTATCTGTCGAAGATAAGCAAAGGTAGTTGGAATTAAATGGAGATTACTAATTTTTCTCTAATTTCTAGTTACAGGTATTCCACTAAACAGCTCAAACCCTCTAGGATTTATTTTTCTTGTTTAAGGAAGTGCAAAATTGATTTTAATGTCATTGTCAAGTTAAATTAGTTGTTCTAAAATTGTTCAATCAAAATATAATACAAAATAATTTGTTTAGTCTAGATATTTCACCTACACGCTAAGCTCAATTTACCCATAATCGCTAAAAAGTGCACTTTCTCATTTATGTGAGGAGTTGTCTTAACTCATATTTGAGTAAATTTGTATGGGAAAAAACACTCAAATATGGGTAATTAGTAACGTGCCCATAAATGGGTATGTGCACTTTTCGCGATTATGAGTATTCTTCTCCTATATTTGGGTAAACTGATCTCAGCGTGTATCTCGCTTTGAGCTGTGCCTATTTTGTTTTTTTTGACGGCCAGATTGCCCTATTTTTATTATAATAAAAATAACATCAGTACATCTCTTGGCGAACCTGGTCTCCATAAAATCGTGGAGGAAGAAGCTCTTCGGGTACGCTATCAGCATGCCTAGTACCATTGAACCGATAGTTTTCCGCTGCTCCATTTATGAATGAATACATTTAATTTCGTCCAACGTTTTCCAAGCAGTCAAAGCAGCGAGCTTCAGAAATCCGCTAAACACACATGTTCAATTGTTCCCCCGTTTGTAATTCAAACCCCGAAATGTCACTGCGACCGCACATGGCTAATTTGGGCATCGAATTTCCACCCATCCCGTTAGGAACTCAGGATGCGGGAAAAGGATCCGTCAACATCGAATCCTTTCGTTCCACGCTTCATGGGCACAATGAGCAACGCAGCTGTTGAACGATCGAGATCAACCGGTGAAAAGCGTCAAAAAGGCCACAACGGGATGTATCGCGATCTTTTCGCTTTTTTTTTCTTTTTCGGAATGTTTCCAATTTAATCTTTGCAATGACACAACCAAACTGAGAAGCCCCTCTTCATGGGTACTTTGTTCACGGTGCACTTTGAAGATCATTAAAAAATGTTGTCGGGGCAAAAAAATATCGGAGTTAGGACAACACACAAAAAATCCAATTTTAATGAGCTACGGACAATAAATTTTCATAACTCGAAACAGCGATGCGGAGATTAGTTTTAATTCAGAAGATGGGAAACAGTGGGAGGGGAAAAGGTTTTTTTTTCGCTGTTGTTCTTTGTTCTGATCTTTCCGGCTTCTGCGGCTGCAGCGAATGCATTTTCCAAGGATCTCGACAAGTGTTAATTTTTCAACTTTTCTCCCCCTGCGCTGGCCGGGGTGGATGATCTATGGGCGGAGAAAAAAACTGAAAATAAGTGGCATTAACCGGTGGCTTCGTCGTTTGCTGTAGGAGACTGTTTAGTTTATTAGGTGCAACATCTTGGATAGTACACGAAAGTAACTCATTAAACCTTTCTTGGGATCAGCATCTGGGAGGAAATTTACGGTGCTGTTCGTTGATTCCAATGAGGTATTAATTTATTGAAGTCAGATAATTTACAATTGGAATATGCATGTTTGGCTAAGATATCTCTACACAGAAAAAACAAGCGTTCCCGAAAATGAAAACGGACCGTGAACTAGTTGACGTTTTCAGGATGTTTACCTTCAAACGTTATTTAGTTCCTGATTACGTGATTCAGTTCACGGTGTATTTTTGCTTGTTCTTGAATTCATGACTGCAGTTCACGGATATGGGAACGCTTTTTTCTGCGAGCAGCATATCGAAACTATGAATAACTAAGGGCATCTTCAGCGGTGGTCTTGTTTTGGAACAGTTGTATACTTGATTTGCATCAGCAAAACTTGAATAGAACCAGCCAAAATAGACCAACTTTGTGTTCCCCGCACTAGTGTTGTATTTTCTTAATGTTAAAACCGCCAACAACCCCCGACAAAAAATTTCTCATAAGTTCACAATAAAATGTATTTTAACCGTACAACGGAATCTATAGTATGTACAATTAATAGAATTGGTCACAACTATAAAATGAAAATTATTGTTTCCAAAATAAAATCTCATGTAAATTGAGACATCGTTAGGGGGGGTGGGGTGAGGAAACGTGACGATCCATACAAAAAAGTTTGAAGGTCCATACAAAAAACGTGACAAGGGGGGGGAGGGGGTGGGGTTGTAAAAAGTCAATTTTGGCGTGACGTAATTAATGGACGTTCCCTTAATTGAAAACGCGGGTTGTTATGTATTTTAACTATGATAGAGAAAAATTCTTCAACACATGGATTATGTTAGAATATGTGAAAATTCTCATATGCAGTAATCTATTCTATCTAATATGCATCTACATTTATCTGATTTATTAACAATAAGATTCATGGTCGGAGACTTTTTGCCATGGATTCGTTTGACCAAATAATTTTTACTTCCAGTAGTGCGTCATAAGCAGACGACGAGGAATACGTGATCTTTCGTGTGGCTGAAGGTGAGTGTGAATGTATGCATTTTGTGACGACGAGAACAGCCCAATACTATAGCGTTGTAAGCGACAGTGCACTAATAAAGTGGTGTAAGCTACACCTTCAAGCATTTGACGTCCGTCGCTATGACGTACCGAAGGCGGCGAAGAAGATTGGGGAAAAAAAATAAAAAGTCATCTTGCATTCTGGTGGACTGACAGTGGAAGTGGACTGTTTTTGCTTTAACAGTTATTTTTCGCTAAAACCAATAAAATTATATAAACTATACCTAGAACCTAAGTACAGCTATAATTGAAAACTTGAAGTAAGTAATTATGATACACTTTGAGTTTATTATTCTAAAAGAAAACTTAATATTCTAGATTGAATCCTATAGGGTTGAGCTGTTTAGTGGAATACTTGTAACTATAAATTAGAAGAAAAATTAGTAATCTCCATTTAATTCCAACTACCTTTGCTTATCTTCGACAGATACGTCGTATTCCGTCTATAATCCAGTCGAGTTATTAGTCGAGCATGAGAAGTGCACATTGTAGCGAAATAGCGTATCTGTCGAAGGCAAGTTGTTGGTAAATGGAGATTACTAATTTTCTTCTAATTATAGATTCTAGATTGTTTAACCACTATTGTGAACCTTAAAGAAGAATCTCGTTGGTGTAGATTGTACTGAAAATGTGTAAGTAATATCATAAATATGATAAATTTGCTTCTAATTAAAATAATAACTTACAGTTAAAGCTGATCCCTAAAATAAAGGTGTGCTACGGAAATTCAGTCACAACACATTCTATTTAAACGATATAAGATAATGCTGATTTGTAATTTGGCAGCGAAAAAACAAGAGTGGAAACGAAGAGGGTCCTGGATGACGTCCCAACGTCGGCCGTGATATACTTTTCGCTTATCAGAATCTGTTCCAGGACTACTTTAGCGACATGCCAACATACGACGAGAAGCACTTTCTGCGACAGCTAGAATCATCTGATGACTTTTTCCAGCTTAGTTACGATGAAACTGAGAAAGTCGACTCAGCCTGTTAAAGATACTCTCGACTGACAAATGTGAGCGTATGGTGACTCAGCCAGATCTGCTGACGAAACTGAGGATTTGGTGCAACCAGCTATCCTGAATTTGCACTATTAGCCACACCGGACTGATGTGTGGCGACACTGATAACCGAACATGCTCGGACAGAGTTCGAAGAAGACTGCATAAATCAGTAAATGCTTCCCAGAAGTTCAGGAACTTATCAAAAGTTCAGGATACTACTTAAAAAATCAGGAATCTTTCCAGACGTTTTTCTATTGTTTCTGATGTTTAGGGAACGTCCCAGAAAATCAGGGAACCTTTCGGAAGGCCAAGTAACTTCTCAGAAGTTAGGGATTCTTCCCAGAAGGTCAGACAACTTTCCTGAAATTCAGGGTATTTACCAGAAATTCTGGGATGTTTCCATAAATTCAGAGAGCTTCACATGAGTTCAGGGATACTCCCCAAAGGTTAGAGTATCTTCCAAGAAGTTCAGGCAACTATCCAGAAATTCAGGGAGTTTCCCAAAAGTTTCTTGGGTATTTCTCATCAGTTAATAAAACTCACCAAGATGTTTAAGGAACTTCCCAAAGCTGCAGGTAATTTCCCAAAAAATCAGGGAACTTTTCAAAACTTCTTGGGAAATTCCAGAAGACTCAAGAACTTAGAGAATTCATTAAGCTTTTTGCGGGTCTTCCTAGAGATTCAGAAAACTTCTCACAAGTTCATGAAATTTTCCATAAGTATAGAAAATTTCAGGGAACCTGTAGGAGTTCAAGGAACTGCTTTGATATGCAGGATACTTCCCAGAAATTCAGAAAACTTCCGAAAACTTCAGGAAACATCCACAAAGATCAGGAAATATCCCACAGATCAGAAAACTTTCCAGAAGCTTAACGAACATCTCAGACGTTAAAAGAACGTCCCAATAATTCTGAGAACTTTCCAGAAGTTCTGAAAACTTTCATAAAACACATAGAACTTCCCAGATGCACAGAGTACTTCCCAGAAATTCAGGAAATGTCTTGTTAAGAAGTCCAAGAGAAGAGAACTTCCTCAAAGATTGAAGAACTTTCCAGTACTTCAGAAAACGTCCCAGAAATTCAGGAAACTTCTAAGGTGTCATTGAGCATTGGGAAACATTCCAAAGGTTTTTCATAAGTTTAAGGAGTTTAAGAAACATCCCAGAAGCTCAGGGTACTTAAGTTTTAAGAAGAACTTAAACTTCTTTTTTTCCTCTGTTCGGGACATAAACCACTGCGACTAATAATTTGATCTGTTACCGTATATCCCATAACCGATGAATTAATACACGTCGAACTTACTTCTTCACTGTTTGAGAAATAATAAATATACGGTGTCGTTATCATTACACTTACAGAACTTAAAGTGCGACTACTCGATAATTTCTCGCTCAGAACCAAAATGAGAATTAGAAAGCGTCGACTAGGTTGGCAATGTTTGAAAATTGAATAGATAGTAGTTCTGAAATCGAACGTAGCGGCCTTTAGTTGGGCAGCAATTTCTAGAATGAAACATTGTTGCCACACATCTCCATGTGGGGTAGGTCAAGACATGAATGAATTCGCCGAATTTGCCAGTCAAGGTGGCAGATCCGTTCCTGCCTTGACCTACCCCGCATGGGTATGTGTGGCTAAAGTGTAGACGTTTCCGAGCAATCGAAATACTATTCAAAACAGGAATTTGCCACCAAATAAGTCGTTAAATCCACAACAGCCACCATTCCTGCAGCCTCCCCATTTCAAACTAAAGGGTTTTCCGATCAAAATTTGGTCAAACAGTTATGTGTGTGAGTCGACCAAAGTGTTTATTAATAAGTCAATTTTTTTTTCTTTTTCAAGTTCAGTTAATACAGAATACAGGAGAAATATTCAGCTAAGCTTCCTTTTTACCGAATGCCAATTGCCTGGTCTTTTTTGAACACCTTCCATAAGATGTTGTACAGTCTCCTTGTCCACTTTATTCACCGCAGAACGCCAGTTTGCCTTGAAATGTTTCTCGCTCACAACCGCTTTTTTAGTCTTCTTAAGGTTCCGCTTGACGATGGCCCAATATTGTTCGATTGGGCGGAGCTCTGGCATGTTGGGACGGTTCTAGTCCTCGGGCATCACTTGAACGTTGTTGGCAGCGTACCACTCCATGGCCTTTTTTCCGTAATGGCAAGATGCCAAATTCGGCCAAAATAAAACGGAACTCACTCAGACTCAGAATTTTGAAAGTTTAATGTGCTTGTCCAGTTGCCTTATAAAATTCCTGTCCAGCTGTTTGAAGTCTGCCTTGAAGTTGGTTTTATCGTCCTGTACCACGCAATCAAACTTCGTCAGCATCGTCGTGTACAACTTTCGCAATCATGCCTTGGCCGACGTGTTTTGTTTATCGTCGCGATGTGGAGTCACCACTTTCTTGTGAGTCGACAGTCCAGCTCGTTTCTTAGCCCTATCCACGGTTGAAGGCGCCACTCCCAGCTTCTTTGCGACATCTCGGACGGAGAGGTTGGGGCCCCACTCGAAACAGCGGGCAACTCTTTTGTCGTCGCTGTGGCCTCCGACTTTCGATTCCCCCCGATCCAGCTTTCCTGGCTGTTGACAAGCGTTCACCGAACATTTTTAATATGTTGGTAACAGCAATTTCGCCAACTTGGCGTGAGAGTAGTTTGGATTTTCAACATGCACGTGCAAAATTTTGATGCATTGGTTCTCTTCCTTCGACGACATTTTAATAACTGAAGTGCTAATCTCAAAATCAAAATAGAGCCATGATGCTACACGCACACATCTTCAAAATGAAGGGTGTGCAGAATTGTTTAATGCACGATGAAAGGAAATGTGTCAAGTTTAAGTCGACTAAATTTTGACCGAAACACCCTTTAGTCAGTGTTTCCGGAAAATGCAGTGGCTGTCAAAAACTAAGAGGTAGTTCGCAATTACCGCGAGCAACTTGAGTTAATTATCAGCATCATCAGTTTTAAAATGATGCAAAATAGATCCGGTATAAAACAAAATTTACAACACCGGTGCAGCAAAGTTTTTGTGTCTGGTCTAACAAATAAATAGCATCCACGATTTGGACACCGCTGAAGATGCCCACATTTCCAGATCTTCAATGATGTTATATTGATTTCATACAGGCGCTTTTTTCACTGTGAACACTATTTTTAATTGTTTGAATTTGTTATAAACGGTGAACCTCAGAATTACGGTAGAGTACGGTCCTTAAATTTCCCGTACAAAACGCATGTTTTAAAAATTTTTTTGACCGATTTTAACATTTTTATGAATCTGATGGCATAGGAACATTGTTTTCATAGTCCTGCTGGAAGTGATAATCGCGAGGCAGCTCCAGTTTTTACACTGAATGTTGCAGAATACTTTTCAGGAAATATATTCAAATTGCACATTTCGTCCATCGTGGTGCCGATAAACTCCGCATAACCCATGGAAGCATGACACTGCCTCCTCCGTGTTTGACGATAGAGCTCAAATTATTGGCCACCAGCGACGAGTTCAGTTCTCTCCACCATCTGCCTTCCATCGAATCCAAATGGGTTAATTTTCGCCTCGTCGGTGAAAATCACCTTGTTCCAGAGCTCCACTAGCTAGTCTACGTGCTCCTCCAGTCGCTTTTTATTATTCGCTTTTGTCTCCAAGTCTCGTTTAAAGTAATCATGTTACTCAAAATAAAAAATAATGCGTTATCGAGAGTAATAACTTCATGCAAATTATTCAAGTATCTTCTCACGAGAGATCAACCACGGATTCAGTAACAGCTCTTAACAAAAATACAGGATCGAATCGCCAGAAAATTAAAAAAAACCTGGCCAACTCCATTTGTAACAAAATATTCGTAGCTCTTTGTATTGTTTTCGTACAATAGATCATTGCACGATGGCGTCATCACTACAGTTTTGACAGTTCAGGGAGTTTGTTTACGGGGACTTAGAATATTTTCGGTAAGATCGGTTTGAGGTTTTGTGATCTAAAATTTATAACGATTAAAGTAAAACAGCCGGAAAACATACACCAGTGCTTATTTTAACATCATATTCTGAATCTTATCGTACAAAATTAACAAAAAGCCATGGACAATTTTGTTTGAGCGGTTCAAATTCTAACACCTTGTAAACAAGCTCCCCGAGCTGTCGAAAAAGTGAGGTTGATACATTCCGTGCAATGATCTATGCACGAATGTTCTTTCTGTGTCAACAAATGTATCGTGTTTTTGACAGTTCCGCGTGTGTTAGTAATAACGAAGGAAGCTTCATAAAAAGTACAAATCAGTTTCGTTGCAGAAAACAACGAATGAGTTCATTAGTTATACCTTTGATTTCGTAATATAAACCAAAATTAATTTCCAGTGTATGGGCGCTGACGGGTCTTCCGATATGGTCGGCAATTACAATTTTCTGCTATGAAGAATGTGTTCGTTGAACGGCAGCCACTATTTCCGGCAACAATTTCCCAACAAAACACGTATTTATCAATCCTGATAATTGCCAATTTACCAAAACACAACAAATTTTCAACAGAGAATAATTCCGATCACTGACAAAGCAGCTATCAGTTGTAGAAATATGTATTGTTACAAAAATCCACGTTAAGTAGCAAATAAAGGGTGTCCCACATCAAATTGCATCACAGAAGAAACGCTGTAGAAAATTACCCATTAGGTATTTTCTCTTGAAAATTTGGGCAGAAGAAGTTTAGAGTGTTTTTTGTTGTTGTATTTTTATCGCTGTCAGTTTTTCGAAGATTGGAAAAAAATTGGCGTCACCGCAAAAGCAACTCCGCGAATTGATTTTGCGCAAGCTCCTGAAAATCTTCATCGGGACATCGGAAAACAACTCGGAATCGTGCAGTCAACGGCGAGTCGTTACTCCAAAACTCTGAGTTTCGAATGGAAGGAGAAATGCGATCATAATGGATGTTTTATTAGTGATCAGGATCACAAGCGCACCGTGGACGCGTTTAGGTGGAATACCAACACGGCAGGGGTGTGGCAAAAAAGTTGAATCTTTCCAAGTCTTTCATTCAGAAAGCCAAGGACCAGGAGGGACGGCATACGTACAAAGTGCAGAAGGCTCCAAATTGAACGGCAAAATACGGTGGGATTTTCGTTACCTTGAACGACCTACAGTATGTAAAAAAGGTGTATCCACCCCTCAATACGCAATTTTCCTGTTATTCAGTTGGAAAGTAATTTATTTTTTTGAATGTTGCTATGAGATTTATTTAAATTGAAGTTCTTGTCAGTTTGCCATCAAATCTACAGGATATTGTTCCTGCTTTGAAAAACTCGAAACGATACCAAAAATACGTAAAAAAGTTTATCCATAAATAAAAATATAACAAAGTTCAATATTTTGTGTGACCACCATTGGCTTCAATAACAGCCTGGCATTGATTCAACAAGCTTAGCAGTCGTCTCTAGTGTGATTTTATCCCATTCAGGTGCAATTACTTGTCGTAACGGGTGGCAATTAAAATTTTGGAATTTTTTCGAGGCCTCTATGCTCAACAACAAACGAGCTCAGAGAGAAATAAGAGTGTGTATGCGTTAGCTCTTTCTCTCCTCTTTCTGCTAGTATTTTCTGTTTTGTTTAAGCTTGCTCAGTTTTGCTCAAAATGCCGTCGAAACAAGAAGTATTTCGCGAGCGCGTTGTACAGTTCTACGAACTGCACAGAAATCTCGGCAAAACGTATACGGTACAACATTTTAAAAGCGAAAATGTTGCGACTTCGACTGTTTACCATATCCTAAGATCCCCAACAACTGCTCGCAAGCAAGGTAGTGGAAGACCAGCCAAAGTTATGGACGCAAAAGGACTTCGTTTTCTTTCTCGTGCCTTCAACAACAAGGATTCACTGAGCCAACGGGATGCCGCAAAAAAGTTCAACTGTTCTCACCAGTACATCTGCAAAACATTGAAAAGAGTCGGAATAAAGTGCCGAAAGAAGACAGGAGCCCCGGAATATACTGATGCACAGATTTCAACGCTGAAATCCCAATGCCGTTGGTTGATTAAAAATTATTCCGGAAAAAGTTTTGTTTTGGACGACGAAAGCTACTTCCCTCTTTCGAAGACGCAGATTCCCGGAAACGATCGATCCTATTCAACGGATAGTTCTACTACACCTCCGAAGATAAAATATAAGTTTAAACATATGTTTGAACAGAAAGTGATGCTGTACATTGCCATTTCCGAGAAAGGCATTTCTAAGCCATGGTTCAAGCCCTCTGGTTTGGCAATCAATCAAAATGTGTACCAGAACGAATGTTTGAAGAAAATTTTGATCCTGTTTCTACACGGTGTTCAATAAGTTCGAATACAAGTTTTCATCATTGCGTAGGTATGCGCCATGTACATATTCTGCATTGGTATTGGTGTCAGCTTTAGCTTCATTCATACGCTTACCGAATGCTTGCGGTGTTGACATTCTGTTAGTTGTTGTTCGTTTGTTACGCGCGATGAAAGAGTATCGGGACTTCGTAATTAAGCGTTTTTGAACGGTGAGCGACCCAGCGATATATTCCGGCTGCTGAAATCGCATGGGGTCAAGCGGAACTTTGTCTACACGACCATCAGGCGATACCGGGAAACGTCCTCGACCAATGACCGTGCGAGATCCGGTCGGCCGCGTTCAGCGAGGACGCCACGGGTCATCAAGATCGTGAGGAGCGAATTCGGCGCAAAAAGAACCGCTCAATCCGGAAAACGGCTGCAGATCTCAACGTTTCCATTGGAACCGCTCACACCATACTCACCAAGGACCTTGGTTTCAGGCCTTACAAAAAACGTAAGGTCCATGGCGTTTCGGAGGCTACCAGCAAAAAGCGGTTGGATCGAGCTAAGAGGATCCTCTCTCGGCACGCTGGTCAGGAGTTTGTTTTTTCGGACGAGAAACTGTTCGTGCTGCAGCAGCCGCACTGATGTGCAAAATGACCGGGTGTGGAGCGCCATCGAGGGACAGCATTCCTGAATCCAATATAAACATCCCTCGGTTCCAAAGTGCCGCGTCGGTGATGGTTTGGGGGCAGTATGCAAACGTGGTAAGCTACCCTTGGTGTTTATTGAAAAAAACGTCAAAATCAACGCGGCGTACTACAAAACTGAGGTTTTGGAAAAGGTTGTTGCCCCCAGTCTCCGAAGCCTCTACGGCGATGAGCACTACGTGTTCCAGCAGGACGGTGCACCAGCCCATACGGCAAATGTGGTTCAAGCCTGGTGTCGGGACAATTTAACCGACTTTCTGGACAATGGCCTCCCAGCTCCCCGGACTTGAATCCTCTCGACTTTTTTGTTTGGTCCTATATGATGGCGAAGCTGAACGAATACAAGGTCAGCACTTTGGATCATTTCAAGACGGTAATTCTCAAAATCTGGGACGAAATGCCCATGCAGTCCGTGCGTGCCGCCTGCGACGCGTTCGAGAAACGTTTGAAGCTCGTTAAGGAGTACAAAGGAAGTCATTCAAGAGAAATGTTGTAAACGTTCCTTGTAAACATAGCTTTCAATAACATAAATCCAAAAAATAAAAAAACATGTTTTCATTTTTTTAACAAATTTTGAAGTGTATCCGAACTTATTGAACACCGTGTACAAAAACATCATGCTGATGGACAATACGTGTTTTGGCCGGATAACGCGTCATCGCACAGTTTGGCATTGCCCGGATAATGATGCCTCCAGAGCACGACTATTGGATACCCTAGTGGCCCGAGGTAGACAACCCTTCCGCGAGATAAGAGATGTTTTGGGAATGCGTGATCTTCCCTACATGCAAGCGATTTACGAATTCCTTTGTTTGTCTGATCTAAGAGTGTAACGTCATCACCCTCCTTCCTTCCACTCTAGTAAATTCCCTACCATTGTGTCCCAGTTAACCTATCCATTTGTTTCGTGCTACTTGTACCTGCTCTAGCAATCTGTGGTCACCTCATCTGCGGCTTTGTTCCTGGAAGGGACTACAGGGATCGAGGATTTGGTAGATGTCGCAACCAAAAGCAGCAAATAATGGCTTAAATAAGTTACCTACCTAGCCCTTTCCAAACGAAAATGTGACCCATTAACCTCGAGCTAGCCACGAGTAATTGGCATCCCTCTTTTACTAATAACAAAAAGTAAAAATTGTTGTACGACAATATTGAATATCGGCTCCGTAAAGTGTTACACACGCCTGGGCCTAACAAATAAACGAACTGATTAAAAAAAAAACGCGTCATCGCATTACAAATGTTCTTCTGGGTTAATTAACTTTTCTTATCACTCAAAAACGTCGATTTTTCATTCGTTGAACCGTGGAATACCTGTTTTGACGTATCCTTTGGGTCCCCATCTTGCTAAATAGGGTTTGTGTTTCTTCCATTTTCAGTTTCCGGACGGTTGTTGGAAGTTTTTGCTTCAAATATGTCCAGATAAACTTCCTTTACCTTAATTCCGTCTATGAATTCAAGCTCTCCAACACCAGACGATGCCATCTAGCACCAAATCATGGCCCTACCTGCATAGACAATGAAAAATCTGGCTGAGTTATTTGACAATCCATGATGTTGCAAGAATTTTCCTCCCCCATGCTTGACTGTCGGCCTTAAACACTCCTTTTTCACGCTTTCATCGGTCTTTCGTCATTTTCTTGTGATACCATCAGACAAAAATAGCATTATTTTAGTCTCATCTGACCATGTGGTCTTCTATCAGTCATCAATTGTCCATTTAGTGTGCTCTTGTACACACTTAAGCTGTTTCTTAATGTTTTCACGCATAACCATTACTTCTTAAGTGACATTCTGTTCCTATGGACGCGTTCTGTCGAGTCGGTCGCGACAGATTTCATGTGTGAATCGGCTGCCCCATCAACGTTCAAAAGTGCCTGAACCAAATGGACAGCTTGTAATGATCACTTAAAGATGCGATGGGGATCATTGCCCTATCATAACCAAACATAATGGAATTGAGTAAACGAGTGGAAACTCATCGGGAATGACCTCTCATATGCATCCGTCGAACCATTCCGAACGGCCTTTGTGAGAATATCACCATGAAAATCTCACATGCACCTAGCGTGTTACCAATCACTAATGCCTTTTTTGTCTTCCCTATCCTATGACCGCGAGCACTACCATGGTTTAGTCAACTCTTCAAAAGCAGTAACATCGAAACAACACAGAGCCATAAGTGAAGAACGGTATAAGCCTAACCAATTTGACTTTCAGCCAAATTTTCGAACACAAGGTAAGCAATTAAATCAAAATATACTACATATCCACGACTTAATATATAATGGGGAAAGGAAGGGACCATCAAGGCACCCAAGTGAAACGATTTGGATAGGGAGCATGGGACTGCCTCCTCCCCATTGTTAACATTTCGCAGAACGAGGGCGGGCTTTTCGTCCCCATCTATTGTGTTTATTCTGTTAATCGAGGGCTCGTTTCTAATACTGTGGGTGTGAACTTGCTTTTGGAAGGAGATTCTCTTGCCTATATTCGCGGGTTTCGCGTAAGTGTCTCTGCTTACGGGCCCACCCACACGTTTTTGGCCCTTCATACAGGAGCTTGATGATCACAAACAACAATAGAATCCTGATCAAATCGTTTTTCAGATTGTTCCACTGCTATGGAAAGTTACCTAGCTACAATAGATGGTAGTATCTCATCATCATCATCACTTGAATTGAAAATCCATTTTCGATTTATTTTGCAACTTTGGGAGCAGATAAGCCTCGATTTTGTTTAACTTTTTTAACGATAGCCCTGTCCATCCGAGGAAACTTAACGAAACTTGGGGGTTTTATGGCATTTTTAAGCAAAATTACTTAAACTTTGATATACAAATGCCGCTAATGACGGAATATACGCTGGTTGCAATGTTTACATTCGATAAAGTGACAGTTACCGCGTAATACACTACAAAAAATTATAATCTATATTCATTTGAATAAACTTTTTTTACTTATGTTTTTCTATTGTTTCATTGATCGCACCATAGTTTTCCAAAGGTGAAAAACGTCATGTATATTAGATGGCAAAATGATAAGCAACATTCATATAAACAGCTCACTTTTCAACCGCAAAACAGGAAAATTGCGATTAGTCGGTAGGAGTGGATAACCTTTTTTCAAGTACTGTATGTCCTGCCACTTTCATCATTTTTTTAACGAAAGAATATAATGTTTTGGGATAATTGGGATAATGCTGGGATTTAAAGTTGTCGTTCCGCTTGCCGCCAGATCCTGGTTTATGCTGGGGAGTCAACCGATCCCGGAAGCGTTTTAAAACGCTACCTACTGTTGAACGACGGATTCCGAGTGATTCTGTCTGTCTGTCTGTCTGTCTGTCTGTCTGTCTGTCTGTCTGTCTGTCTGTCTGTCTGTCTGTCTGTCTGTCTGTCTGTCTGTCTGTCTGTCTGTCTGTCTGTCTGTCTGTCTGTCTGTCTGTCTGTCTGTCTGTCTGTCTGTCTGTCTGTCTGTCTGTCTGTCTGTCTGTCTGTCTGTCTGTCTGTCTGTCTGTCTGTCTGTCTGTCTGTCTGTCTGTCTGTCTGTCTGTCTGTCTGTCTGTCTGTCTGTCTGTCTGTCTGTCTGTCTGTCTGTCTGTCTGTCTGTCTGTCTGTCTGTCTGTCTGTCTGTCTGTCTGTCTGTCTGTCTGTCTGTCTGTCTGTCTGTCTGTCTGTCTGTCTGTCTGTCTGTCTGTCTGTCTGTCTGTCTGTCTGTCTGTCTGTCTGTCTGTCTGTCTGTCTGTCTGTCTGTCTGTCTGTCTGTCTGTCTGTCTGTCTGTCTGTCTGTCTGTCTGTCTGTCTGTCTGTCTGTCTGTCTGTCTGTCTGTCTGTCTGTCTGTCTGTCTGTCTGTCTGTCTGTCTGTCTGTCTGTCTGTCTGTCTGTCTGTCTGTCTGTCTGTCTGTCTGTCTGTCTGTCTGTCTGTCTGTCTGTCTGTCTGTCTGTCTGTCTGTCTGTCTGTCTGTCTTCCTTTCTTTCTTTCTTTCTTTCTTTCTATCTATCTTTCTTTCTTTCTTTCTTTCTTTTCTTCTTATTTTCTTTTTTCTTCTTTTCTTTCTTTCTTTTTTCTTTCTTTCTTTCTTTCTTTCTTTCTGAACCTGATATACTGAAAACTAATGAACCGATCGGCGTGAAATTTAGTGAGGAGGGGTATTTGGCGCCGAGAAAGGTTTTAATGATAGTTAAAGACTCCTCCCTTCTCTAAAAGGGGGACTCCATTACAAATAAAACACAAATTTCTGCATAACTCGAGAACTAATCAAGCAAAGGAAACCAAATTTTGCGTGTGAGAGTTTTTAAAGGCAAAAATGTTTCTATAGTGGTTTGAGACCTCTCCCCTCCCCTCTCTAGAAGAGATGCTCTCACACAAATTAAACAGAAGTTTTTGCATAATTCAAGAACTAATCAAGCAAATGAAACCAAATTTGGCATGTAGGGTTTTCTGGAAGCAAGAAATGTTTCTATGGTTATTTAAGACCCTTCCCCTCTCTAGAATGGGAGTCTGTCATAAAAATGAAACTGAAATTTCTGCCTAACCCGAGAAGTAATCAAGTAAAATGTTTTTTTTTGTATTGCCAGCCCCCCCCCCCCTCCCAATTCTCTCTGATAAGGGGGAGGGGGTCTCATACAAATGAAACAAATTTCTGCATAACTCGAGAACTAATCAAGCAAATAGAGCCAAATTTGGTATGTGGGGGTTTTTGGAGCCAAAAAATGTTTCTATGCTTGTTTGAAACCCCTCCCTCATCAGGAAGGGATGACTCTTATACAAATGAAAGAGATTTTTTTTGTATACCTTGAGAACTAATCATGCAGAAGGAACCAAATTTGGCATGTGCAAGTTTTTGAAGGCAAAAAATGTTTCTACGATGGTCTGATGGCCCTCTTCTCTCTAAAAGGAGTGGTTTTCAAAAAAATGAAACACAAATTTTATTCAAACCTGTGAACTATCCCTAGTGTTATGAAAATATGTATGCTGGAGTTTTTTGGGACCGGAGAATGTTCGTATGATGGTTTGAGACTCCTGCTCCGTACTGGAGGGCTCCCATACAAATGAAACACAAATTTCTGAATAACTCGAGAATTAATCAAGCAAATGGAATCAAGTTCTGGGCATCTAGGGGTTTTTGGAGGCAGTTTTTTTTTCTTATCGTAGTTTGAGACCTCTCCACTCTCTGAAAATGTGACTCTCATACAAATTAAACATAAAATTCTGCATAAATCGAGAACTAATCAAGCAAATGAAACCAAATTTGACGGGTGAGGGTTTTTGAAGGCAGGTTAGGGAGCCAGAGTCTTTAAAAGGTAGGGGGGCTCTCATACAAATGAATCAGAAATTTCAACGCAAACATGACTATTATACAGGCAATTAAAACACAAAATGTGTATATTTCGGGTAAGAAGCATGTTCTGATAGAAGTTTGAACCCTTTCTTAGTCAAGAATGGGGGATGTTTCAGTTACTCTCAGTCCTATATTATGCAACTCTCAGTCCTATATTATGCACAAGAAGGTAATGCAAAGTTATGCGAGAGAAAATTATGTTCAAACTGATAGAATACGGCGTAGTTTGAAAGTAAATGTTTTGTCTATGAAATGCTTCTACACAGAAAGAAAAACCATAATAGAAACGAACGATCCGAGAGTTAAATTAAAGACACATAAACCAACGTTCTATTCTACAGAAGCAACATGTATTAGCAAACAAAAATATTTTAACAAAACTCATTATAAAAAAAAACTCATAAAAGCGCCAGTTCTATTAAATTTCCATGCATTCAGTTGCAAGCGTAGCTACTGGATTCAGCTAGTTGACCAATCAGAAAGACGTGGTTATTAAACCACGGCTAGATTTTGTTGTGCGCATACCTTAGTAGGCTGGGTTTGAGGTGCTAGTCAAATATCAATGCAATGTCAAAAATTAAAGCATGAAGTTAAGTAATTAATTTCCAATCCTCATTTCTTCCTAGATCTTCTAATAGAAATACATGATTTGAACGATTTAAAAGATAATGCGATTGCGTTAAATTCACACAAGCTGAACCCAGTACAAAGCCAGTTCCCGTCTTCGAACCGATACCTGAGTGGCGCCAATTTGCATTTCATAATTCCCTCCTGCACTTAACACAGCAGGCATGCATTCCCCCAAACTCTAAGAAACATCTGCCGGCCCCCTTCAGGCCCGCTTCCTCAATCATTTAACACCTCAAAATTCCCGAAACTTGGGTCGCACCGGAAAGCACCGCAACAAATGAAAGGTGCGAAATGTCAATAAACAGTCTAATCGCATAATCATAAACACATCCCCGGCATTGTCCCTAAGAGGAAAATTGGGAAATTTCCTCCTACGCGCCTTCGCTCGTTCCGTGCGCTGCAGTTGAGCTCAACTTGGCCCTGGCGCACTGTTGTTAAGTCCGGGTAGTAAAAATAAATAGGATCTGTCATTTAGGGATTCCCTCCGCTTGGTTATGCCCTTTTCCCATCTTTTGTTCCTTCGGCCGGGGGTAGGTAGTGGCGTTTCGGTTCCGGAAAGATTACAAACATCGCCCGAAAGAAGTCGGAATAGGATGGTGATAATTTTACGAGAGATTTTGCTCGATTTAATTTATGCAAGGAGTTTCCGAGTGTCGAAATTTCCAAAAGGCAAAAAATTCCCAACCTTTTTCGACAAAATTTCCGGAAATTGATTCCCAGCGGAGGTCGTAAAAGTGTACGCATCTTAGTTTCCATGACAACGCTGGTAGACTGCCAAACGCCGGCTGATGGAAGTCGATTTCCCATGACAGGCCGGAGGAGCAAGCAGCACGAAATAAGCGATAAAAACGACAAAAACGAGTGCGACAAACATATGTTCGTCTCTCGTTGCTTGTTTATGCAAATTCTTAAGAGTCGTAAAGCACTAGGCTGCCGTTGATGCGATCCTCACATTGGGTTCTAAAATCGAAGCAAATTGAAAGTCAGTCGATTTGTAAAAGTTAGAACCCATGTCAAAGGGGCGATTCCACACCATTGCCAGTTTAATAAAACGGCAATGCATCTTTGAGCCTGGTGCAGCATGAAGATGAAGGATCGACAACCACGATCATAATTTATTCCAACATTCATTTCACTCATCGTACCAGCTCATTAGGAGCGATCCAAACGGTTGGGAGCGTGAATGAAATGGAAATGTGCGTCCGTCATCTTCCCCACCCTACACAGCATCCGTTGAGCCAAGATTTTCCTCTCCACACGATCTTCGACCGCTGAGGAGTGAGATGGCGTTACGATTTTCCCTCCAGTAGTTGGCGTTAGGCATTCGCCGTCTCTGTCGGTGATCGTTGTTTTCCCATGTTCGATCGCACGTTGTCTTCTCGCTTGCGCATTTTGAAACGGTAGGCTTTTCAGTAAATCAAAAAGAAGAGACAAACATTTTCAAATTTCGCTCTAGTAATCGCAGTAGACAGACGACCCACCGTAGTTAGTTCTGCAACGCTTACTTGGATGATTGGACGCAAAGCAAGTGACGCGCGCGCGTGTGTGAACTATTCCCGAGTGATGTGCACCTTAATCCGAAGCCAAATTTGTGCGTAATTAGCAGTGAAATTTACCTACCACATTCTGATCAATTAGCAGCTAATCGATGGTGAAGTTAAAGTGAAATTTGCGGTTCTTGTGTGTAAAATGTCGACGGTGTGTCCAAACTCGCCCAAGTTGATTCTAGATATAAGCAACAATCAGTTCGATAGTCCTCAGCATCCATCGAGTTCAAGTGCCAACGTTGAGTACTCCCAGAAAATGATCAAAGTGGAGTCCTATGAAAACCTAGACAGTGCTAGTATGAATCATCACCACGTGGGACATCAGCAGTCCCATCATACGACGATACACTCCGGGCCGGATTTTAACGCCTTGATGCCTCCTCACTCTTCAACTCCGTCGTCAACCATCTATGTCTATCAGTCTCCCTCCACGGTGACAACACACCTCGTTCCGGTTGTTGACTCCCTAAACATCCCTCGCGGTGACATTATGACGCCGGCAATGATCAATGGGTCCATAATCTGCAAGAAACGGAAACTTGACGTGGACTACGATTACGAGTTCGATCAATCTTCGCTCAGCCCTACGGCTGACAGCAAACGTCTCCGCTACGATGGTAACGGATACGGCTACGCTCCCACTGACTACCACCCCTCCAACAACTACGCTGCTCTGCCCGAATTCAACAACATGGAAGCAGATCACCCGACCACCAGAATGATGCATACCCTTCCCATATCCTACACCGATCCCACACAATACGGCATCTACTATCAAAACGACAACCCTTGCAGTGTAGAAAACGACACTTCCTCCATATCGGTAACTTCCTCGCCGAACAAACCAGAAGATGCCATCTATCCCCAACACCATCTTCTCCACCACCCGAACCCACCTTCCTCCTCATCCTCCTGTATGATAACCAGCACGGTGCATACCGCCACTCCAACCCCCGGCAGCAACTCGTCTCCCTCGTCCTGCGTGACAACCAGCACAACTTCCTCCACCTCTTCCTCAAACCCGGAAGTAACCCCCAGTGACACAAGACCGGCGAATGCGGCCAAATCGGGCCGAAAGTCGCGCAGCAACAGGATCCGCAAGCGGCACGTACGGGAATCGATCAGCTTCGAGGAGCTCCAGACCCAGCGGGTCATGGCCAACGTGCGGGAACGGCAGCGAACGCAGAGCCTGAACGAAGCGTTCGCCTCGCTGAGGAAAATCATTCCAACCCTGCCGAGCGATAAGCTGAGCAAGATCCAAACGCTGAAGTTGGCCTCCAGGTGAGTTCCGTTGGTAGAAATATAAAAGGGAGAATTTCAAGTTTTGAACGGAATTAGATTGATTGGGCGTCCTTTGCTTCCTGCTATGACGGTTTATATGGCTATGGTTTTAAATTTTTACGTGTGTAGTACACATTGAAAACATTATGAGACTACCGAATAAATCTCGCTTCATACTATAACTTCTCAGATTTTCAACAAAGTTTAGAAATGATGTTGAACTTCCAAAGAGCTAATATTCCTTACACACAGAAAAAGAAGCGTTCCGAAAATGAAAACGGACGGTGAACTAGTTCACGTTTACAGGATTTTTTCCTTTTAAACGTGATTTAGTTCATGAGTACGTGATTCAGTTCACGGTGTATTTTTGCTTGTTCTCGAACTCATGACTGCAGTTCACGGATCTGGGCACGGATATTTTTTTTCCGTGTACTGCAAAATTCAGAGAAACTAAATTTCCGAAAATATCTAAAAATTTCAAAGCATTTCCATGCAATTCACATTTTTTTAACTTGTCTATTAATTTATTTCCACAAAAATCTCATCAATCTTAAGAAATTTGAGGGATTCCATCCAGAATGTGCCGGAAATCCCAAAAATCATACCCGATCATCATTGATTTGGATGAAACTTGGCACATGAGTTCGGTACGTTGGAAAAAAAAAATTCCACTGGTGTTAAGATAATTTGGGTTCAAGAGTAACTTTTGAGATGGGCGTATGTGTTTTTTCCAACATTTTACTTGAAAAATCGTAGTTCAAAAACCATTACATTTAGAGAAAAACTTTATATAAGGGAATTGTAGGGAACTAAAAACCTTTCTTAAAAAATATACACAGAAAAAAATTTTTTTTTCATCAAGAAAAATCAAAAAATAATTACTAAAAATAAAATATCTAAAAAACATATTTTTAATATTTTTTTAATTTGTTGTATGGAAATTTGAGGAAAAAGACACGTTTTAAAAAAACTCTAGGATGGACGCTCTTATAATAAAAAGTTTTTCAAATAGCGAACTTTGGTGTATATTTCAAATTTTGGTTATTCATTCTTATAAATAAATTTTGATGTTACAATATGGTTTTGGAGATCATTACAAACAATAATGATGATAATGATAAACCACGTAAACGCAACTGTTTTCAAGATATTTCTGATTTTCTTTCAATAAAATTTCAAAACCTCAAAAATACGCCCTTTTCATAAATTACTCGTGATATTAAAACAACAATAGCTAACGATTGTTTCTCTTGTGTTTTTAGCCTTTTTAAAACACATGTATGTGCCTCTTACTTACTCTTAACAGCTCGTCGATTGAAAAAGCTTCACTTAAAGTTATAAGACAAAAATAATGAATTATGGTTGGATTTATATTTATATATACCATTTATTAGTCTCGGTCATTGATAATATTACATAAACATTATATAAACTATTGATTGCTTTTATATATATTATGAATCCTGCCTTCTTCGTCATTCGAAAACAGTTTTACAAAAACTTCGTTTTCTGGAAATTGAACGAATGAGTGGTACTTTTGTGTACCTGCAATCGTTTTAGTCTGTCGGTAAATTTCATTCCATTCTGCTACCCCCTGTTCATACCGTGTCCCAGCTTTTCGTTAGAGGCAGCTAAAACACCTTCGTGCTTTGCAAGGAATTTAGCTTGTGATACGATGTACTTGTTTGTTATTCCAAATTCTGCCATTACTCTTTGATTTGTCCAAGATTGTGGTAAAACCGAAAGTATCCTTACTTGATCGTCCCTCGAAGTTTCTGGATCAGCATACCGGTCCTTTAGCTGCGCGATTATTTCGTCATATTCGGCTGCTTTCACTTTCAATTGTTCCAGGTCATCCTCCTCCGCTTGATCCCCAAATATGTGTGTCCGAATGCCGTTTGAAACATCTTTGAACTTTTTGCGGGCATAATTTACGTTCAGGAACTTTTTAGCCGATATTGGCGAAACGTTGATTCCAGCTACGCCCTTGTTAAATAGCTCAATATTATGGCGCCTTGAATAATCTTGCACACTGCTATCAGATGGCACTGACATTAATGATATTGCCGATGGCGTTTCCTCGAGACCATACAAGTCTACTTGCCGTGATGTAGATGGTTGTGGATCCATAATGTTAGTAATTGATGGTTTCTCACTAGGCTCCGAAATTGCAGCATGGGATTGTTCCGTTCTATTTAAATGCAAACGACAATTATCACAAATCATCAAAGAAGTGTCCAAATGTGTTTTGCCCATAAACTTGAGTTTTTGACATTTTGTTCGGTTAATTTACGGAAGGTTTTTGAGCACCGTTTAGTGGGAAACGGCATACAACACTTCTTCATGTTAAACTCCATTTTCAGTTCACTCAGATAGATTTTACTGATGAATGCGACTATGTATGAGCATATATATTGGCTGTGGTACCTTTGGAAATGCAGGTATAAAACATCTCTGGTAGTTTACAGGCAGCGTACATTAGCTGTTTTTTTTATGAGAAGTATATACCTGACATACGTTATAGCTGCTATTTGTCTACCTACCTTAAACAATATGTGTTACTTTCATCGCTACATCACCGAACTGTTCGGAGTGTAGTTTTCACACACTACACCCGACCTCTAACATCGTTGGAGCTTGGCAAAATAGTCAGCAGTTCGATTAATATGCTTCTTCTATATGACCCTCCGCATAATTTCATCATCTGTCCATTTCACACTTGTCGCCCCTGCGACATCTATCTCGCTGTTACTTTCATCGCTTTAGCAAATTCGCTCCCTTCATTCTCTGAGCGGCCCGACCGATACAGCCATAAAACAATTATAAATATATTGATTGCAATATTAAAACAATAGTGCTATTTATCTTGTTCTTTTCAAATGAGTCTTCTTATCATCCTGATATCAAAAGAAAAGAGGACATTAGAGTAATGTGAACGTTATAATATGAAGATCTTGGAAAATTTATCATTTCTGGTGGAAATCTCGATTAACTTAAGAAAAGAGCGAATTTTCTGAGGTTTTTTCATTCTATTGAAATAAAATCCGAAAAATCTCGAAAACGGTTGCGTTCAGGTGATTTATCATTATAATCATTATTGTTTTTAATGATCTCCAAAATCATATTGTATAATTAATTTTCATTTATAATAATGAATAACCAAAATTTGAAATATGCACCAAAGTTCGCTCTTCGGAAAACTTTTTTATTATAAGAGCGTCCATCCTAGAGTTTTTTTCAAAACGTGTCTTTTTTTCTCAAATTTCCACAAAACAAATTTGAAAAATATTAAAAATATGTTTTTTTTATATTTGATTTTTAGTATTTATTTTCGATTTTTCTTTATGAAAAAAATTTTTTTTTTCAGTGTACATTTTTTTACAAAGCCTTTTTAGTTCTCTACAACTCCCCCATATAAAGTTTTTCTCTAAATGTAATGGTTTTTGAACTACGATTTTTCAAGTAAAATGTTGGAAAAAAAACATACACCCATCTCAAAAGTTACTCTTGAATCCAAATAATCTTAACACCAGTGGATTTTTTTTTTCAACATACCGAAGACGTGTACCAAGTTTCATCAAAATCGAAGATAGTTGAGTTTGGTGACCGACCGATTTGGCGTGGAATCATTCATTTGTAAAATTAACCAGAAGAAAATTAAACTTCCGAGAGTATTGATCATCTTCCGTGGAATAATTTGCAAAACTTACACTTTTCAAAAAATCGAAAATTTCGCAAACATAACAGAAAAGTTTGCAAACCTTTTCATGCTTTACAGAAAACCAAAAAGTTCATACAAATTTTAATCATGTTCATAAACTCCCTATATTTTGAGAAATTTTTGGTCCATCAAGCACACCTTACACATTACCTTTTTTTTTCTCAAACGGACCGTGACAAGAAATATTTGTTCCTGCCAGATGGACTCAAACTTGTTTATTTTTCCAAACGTACATTCATATTAGTTTTGAATTCAAGAATGGTTGAGATTTTGTTAAAACTGACTTTTTCTTATTTTTTAACCTGGCCCGCTGATTTCGTTTGTCTGAAAACACATTGAAACGCCTATGGAGTTACAATAGTCTATTAAAGTACACTAAGGTCTTGTTTCACACGTGGATTAGTTTCCACTTTTACTATGAAACCAAGTAAAAAAATACAGTCGATCAATTCACATGCATAAACATTTTAAATGACTTCGATATTGATTGCAATGGTCAAACTGCAGTTTTTGGAATTTTGAGTATTTACACAAAAAATTGTGAATTTTTTAAAAACTGCCATGTGATAACGAAAAATGTGATTCGAATTAGGTCGATAAGTTGTTCTGTTCTGGAGTTATCGCCGAAAACAAACCGCGTAAAAAGAAACGTGTTAAAAGTCCTTAATGTGATGAAAAAATACAGACAGCCCAATGGGGCTGAACACAAAGGTGACGTAGGACTACGTAGCAATGTGTAATGAATATTACTATATTTTAAGAGCCGTTAAGGACTGTTAAGAAAATAAACTGGCATCACATTTTTTCTCACGGCATGAAATAAAAAAATTAAATATACATAACCATATGGTTTAAACTACAGTCTAGCTCTCTTAGTTCAAACAACAGAAATGAATGAACGCAACTTAATTCCAGGATTATCGGATTTTGGATAGGGCTCCACTCATGGGGATTTGGACAGTGGTTTTGTCGCATTTTCTGGAAGCCACAGACCAATTCTTTATGAACTCTTCCATGGTCTTGGGAGCTCCTTATTCCATGGGCACTCCTTACCACTCTTCTTAAAATAGCGCTTGATGATAGCCCAGTAGCGTTCAATTGGACGAAGCTGTGGGCAATTTGGAGGATTGATGTCTTCCTCAACGAATTCTTTTTCTTGCAATTATTGTACGGTGGTTTTGACGTAATACGCTGACGCCAAATCAGGCGAAAATAGGAGGAACCTGGTGCTGATTGTATAACGAAGGCATCGTTTTCTGGAAACACTCAGTACGGTACATTTCGGCAATGAACGCATTTTAAGTGTAGAAAATCGATGAATTGGAGCAGCAGAAATAAATTGCTTGTCATATGAGAAAACCTTTTCTACCTTGAATGGCTTTTCGGAGATGCTCACATCTTCGCCGATATCCTTGGTATCAAATTGCGGTACTGGAAGCGTTCTGAAGTCCTTCTTCACATAGGTTTCGTTGATCGTTGGAAAAGTCAGCTGAATAACTTTTTGGTACAGGTTTTCGCCTTCGATTTTTGCTCATCACTTTCGTTTCCTATTTTCTCTTCTTACGTGTAAGTCAGGTTGTTGCACTTCTTGATTTTTTACACCATTTCGACGGAGGTTTTTTGGCTTAATCACGAAGCGACATTAATTTGTTCCGAAAGATGGGGTTGACTACCTTCCGAAACAATTTGAAGTCAGCTGGACTAGGTTTTCTTCCTCCTAATGCGCGCATCGGAAAATGCGATTACTTTCGGATGGATGGTAAAAAAGAAAGAAAAAAGGTAGTTTAACGAATCAAATTGCATTTCATTCATTAAGAAACTGAAAACTTTACAAAAGTACTTCTATTCTCTTCTGCGCCACCTTGCGGCAGTTAGCCGGAACTCTGGCCATTGGTGAAAGCTAATAGGCATATTTTTCAGTTCCTTGGTCACCTTTATGATCACATCATCGGTCGGTTTGGCCACGACATTTTTTGGATATACTATCCTCTTCAAATTGGCCCAAAACTTCTCGATTGGGTGGAGCTAAATAATGAAAAAAATAATAAATTTTAACAGGCGCGTAAAATTTCTCCTCGTTTAATTCCAAACCAAAGGAAGATTAAAAATCGCAATTGTTTGCAATATTTCATGCGCCATGCAACAATGTTTGCATCTCTCATACAACAGGCTAGATTCAGGCGTAATCTGGCTTCAATTTACATGAAATATCCCATTATTTTTTGCCAAATCTAGCATTCCCTTTATGTGCAATAGATAACGCTTCTTTTTATCTGTGTATGTACTTCAGTAGACTTTGCCTTGCTAGTCGTTGCCGTTCCATGTGACGTATGTCTCGTTGTCCATAACGAGCTCCACGTTCCGCTTCGCCGGGAAGACCTCTTTGGGTAGAATCTTTAACTTGGATTCTGAGTTTCCGCTCGGTTCTCCGACACGGCTGGCTTGGACTGACGCTTCTGCATGTGGATATTCATTTTGGCCAAATACTTCTTCACCGTTCGGCCGATTGCACCGACTGGGGAGTCTGCGCGTTGGGAGACTGGGGGCCCAACGCGCAGATAGATGTGCCACTTTGCCTTCCTTCTTCCGTTTGTTCAAATCTCCGGTCGCTTAAAACGGTCGGACGGCCGGAACCAGGGGCCACATTTTGGATCTCGAAACGAACGACTTTTTGTACGAACGCTTGTGAGTAAAAGTTCTTCGTTTCGAGTTCCAAAATACGGCCCCAGGCTTCCGCTCGATGAACTCTCCCGTCTCTAGATGTGTCCATTATTGTAACCGGCCGACAGGAAGAGGCCTACTTTTTTAGGCTCGGATGGAGCAGGTGGTACGAACAAACCATAGATCGAAGTTGTTTCACTTTTCTCTCCGTAGCTGCCGTAAACAAACTGATGGAGCTGCCAAATTTTCACAGCATATCAGTGTATATTGACCGGTGGACCGACCACCAGGTGGCAGAGTAATTGCATGAAAAAATGAAAAATCGGGCACGCATTATGGGCAGTTCTTCGAGCGAGTAGAGTTTCTCGAACTTGATGATGATAGATTTTACGCTATCGTGATGAATTCCAAAATGTTTCGCTATTTTGTTCGGATATCCTGCTCAGGATGCCACGTGTCCACCACTTGAATTTTTACACTCTTTTCGATTGGCGGCATCTCGAAAACGATCACTGCTTACCAAAAGTTCAGGAGCTGATCAAGTTGTTGACAGATGAACGATCGTTGAATGTACACAGATAAAAAGGGGCATGTAAAATTGTGCTCACAATAACGCACCGCAAGGGAACGCGGTTAACGACGTAAATTTGTGTGAGAAACTAATATTACATGGCTCACTTTGATTTTACAGTAACTTTACAGGTAGTAGCTGAATTTTATACCGTCATGTATTGTTATACATACGGAACAGTTGAACTTGTAAAGTTCATTCAAACCAACGCATTCATGGAAATAAAGGGAGATTCTGGATCACCACAGGGAAAAAGTAATAAAAGATTTAAACTTATATACAGGCCTTATAACTGGTCACTGTCCGAGCCGATGTTACTTGAAGCTGATAGGAAAGCTTCAAGATGATTCATAACTATTTTGTGACATGGATAAACAAGACTCGGAACACTTGTTATGCAACTGCCCGGCAATCTCCAACAAAAGATTTTAATTGGGAAACTAGGAGACTACTTTACTAGTTTCCCAATCACAATTGTTCTACTAATACGCTCAAAAAAGTTTTTTTTTTTAAATAGTGTTTTTAAAAAAAAGTGAAAGTAAAAGATTTTAGTTCTTCAGCAAAGAGCTACTAGAACCCTCCGAGATATGGAGAACAAACCCCAGTACGGAAGTACACTTTATTCGGTGTGCTATACCGCCCTGGGGCAAGACTTTAAGTCAAACATTGGCCATCACTTCTAGCAATGGTGATGCATCATGCTGACAATAAATGCAGCAAAAAAAAAGAGGAATATATCACAATAGATCTAAAAACTGGTCGCAGTGATGAAGATGACCCGACAAGGAAAAAATAAAGGATTTGCAAACTAAGCTTTTTTTTAGCTAAGGTAGGGTCGATATTTATGGGTAACTTAATTGAGCTTTCGAAGATTGCAGCAGCTAGAGGTGGTATACCCTGCCTCCTTGGGATTGACGAACGGATGAAGAACTTAAACGCGCCGTTCGGCACTCGTCATCCAATTCTGGATTGGTTAAGATGAATTCACACGGGGTCTTGTAAAATATTTAAATATTAGTACCGATATTTTTCAAATGATTTATACCAACACTGAGGATGCTATTCGACCATTCACAAAGTGTGATGGTGGTTTTTCATAAAAAAAATTGATAAACGGACGAACTTACACTGCCGGATATTATCTCGCCGATGGCATCTATCCTCCTATTTCTACATTGGTGCAGACGATTTCATCACCTCTTGAACAGAAACGCTAGGTATTATACATACTTTAATTTAAACAATTTTTTTTTGTCCGGAAGAGTGTTTCTGGTAACATCCTATTTTAAAATTTTATGAATGTTTTCTGTTCTTCACAGAACTTTGCAAAACACCGAGTCCAGCAATCATGAATTTCGCTGTTAGATAAATTGTTAGATCTTGAGTAAATTGTGTCTACAATTCATTTTATGTTTCAAAATGTATTTTAAACAGCATTGTTTGTTCGTACCATTGGAAAATTGAGAGTTTGCCGAACGATATCAGTGAGACACCCCTAGATGAATGGGTTATAATTTATTGTCTGAAAGTTTGAAAGGATCGGCCAACTAGGTAATTCTCAACAGCGTTTTTCCCGTGATGCAATTTGATGTGGACACCCTTTAGTAACGAAAACCGCAAGAATGTGTTGTAAGTTGCTTATAGCCCCGTTGTGCTGCAGAAAATTCAATGTTTCTTTTTATCTGTGCAGGTTTCGGCGATTGTTTGTTACCTGGGCAGCTGAAATGCTGAAGACGACACCTTTGACTTTACCGTTCGCTGACGTTCAATTGGGTTAGCACCAAAACGTTCACGCTTAGTTTTATCGGTAAACTACCGATTGCATGGCCCTTCAGTATCCATGGGCGATAGACGTGATTCACTGATATGACCTGTCGTCCATTAGTCTTGCTAACGTGGCTGGACTATTGACGAGTCCGAATGGCAATCTGGTGAAGTTAAACAACTCTTCCCAAGCACCGAAAAAGCGGTATATTTTCTTGACTCGAGGATCAAGTGGAATTTGTAGAAAGGCCTTTGTCAAGTCTATAGTAGACAAAATATTTGCAGGATCCCAACCTGCTGAGTATACTATCCTGATGTGGAAGGGGATAAGCGTCCTCGTGCGCGTTCGTTAGGACGTCGGGCATCTGCATAATCGTACCTCACCGGTTGGCTTAAGAACCGGCACTGTACTCAGACTCCAATCACTTCTACTTTTTTCTATGACACCCTGTGCTAACATTTTGTAAACCTCCGCTCCAACAGATAAAGTTGCGTTTAGAGAAAATTGACAGAATCCTTCCATCCTAATTCACCGGCTGCAAATATGCGCACCCAAATAAACACTCACGTACACACGGGGTGGGAGTCAAGTGCATGAGTATTAGACTGATGCAGGAATTTAAGATTTTCGTGCTTAAACCAAATTATATTCTAACAAATATCTAGAAAAAGAACTTTAAACAGCAGTCCAATTTCGAAGCGGTAGCCGACACGTACAGTTGTTCGCTCCAAGATTTCTCGAGCTTTCTGCTCGTCTTTCGTCTCCTGTACTATCGATACTGTGGATTCCTCCAGAGCGTAGTGTTCTTTTAGCAGATAATGGATCTCGCCATAATGGAACTCAAGATACACCAGATGGATGCAGTAACAGCGTTCCTGCAAGGTGAGTTGAAAGAGGAAGATATATACATGGAGCAGCCGGAAGGATTCATCAACAGTAGAAGTCTCGTCTCTGAATCCTCTTACCGCTTTTTCTAGTACTGATAAAGAACCTCCCTTTACCTTAGAAAACAATTTTTGCCTGCTAGTCATGTACTGGTATACAAATGTATACTTGTTTGAGAGCGTACATATTTTTCAAATTCAACGACCGCGAACACTCAAGCAACGATCTAATATGGCGTTCGATGTGATTCAAATGAAACTCATCGTTTCTACACGTCAAAGTAGTTTCACATGGATTGTGTTGAAATAATTTGACCTCGCAGAATTGCAGAGCCAAATGATGTACATTTCCGAACAACTATTTACAGCTCAACGTTGTTTAGTGTTCCATTTATGTATAGTTTTGTATGATATTTTGGAATACCCTATTGCTAATTTTTTTTTCTGAGTACGTAGTCTCAGACAGGTAGTCTTTCGCGTGCATGTTTTAGCGCATCATACGCGTGTATGTGTGAGTGCATCAAATCCTCATTAGAAAAAAAAACCGATCGATTGGAACAAGCGATTATCTGTCAAAGCTTTCCAAATAAAAAAAAAATCATTCCAATTGAGCAGGAGACCTGCCAAATGGATGAGACGTCTCCTTTTTCCAAATATAGGCTTTTTTTTCCAAATACAGGTTTTTTTCCAACTACAGGCTTTCAAAAATTGACTCTTCTCTTGAAATTGTGGTGGACCAGAATTGTAGTGGACCCGATACAGTCCTTGTATCGAAAATAAGTTATCCACATATTTTTCTTTCAAATCATATAAAAATATGATATTTTATTAAAACAAATGGATAATTCTTCATTGCAGAGGATTGAACTTGAACATTGTGAAGACCGAAAGAAATTCATATTATTCTTTCACGAATTTGCGAATTTCTGATCGAAAACTTTTCATCAAGCTCCGCACAAGGGTTTCATTCCATTTTTTGAACGCCTTAGCCCAAATTTTGTTTGAACTCCTGCATATTCTCAGCTGCTTTACCAGTCTTTTTGAAGACCTTCTTCACAATCGCCCAATAGCGTTCGATGGGTCGAAGCTGAGGGCAATTTGGCGGATTGATGTCTTTCTCAACTAAATATACCATTTTCCGTGAGCCAATTGAGAGTTGTTTTGGCGTAATGCACCGACGCTAAATCCGGCCAAAACAGTAGAGAGGTACTGTGCTTCTGCACACTTAAAAATTGTGAATTTTACACGAGACGTAATTCATGTTTGTAAAAAGTCGGAGAACGTAAAAAAAGATTTCGTGTAAAATTATGTCTCATGAAACTGACACATACGCAATTCGACGAAAGATGTGTTTGATTGAATTTATTTTCTCATCTCTTTGAACTCATTCTTATGTGCTAAAGGACGCTTGCATGTGTCGGTCTCAGGGAACAGAAATTTACATGAAATTTTGGTAGTGTGTGATATAAAGGCAGCAACAACTTCTGCAGACTCTCAGATCGACAGATTTCCACATTGATTGTTCCGGTAGTGTAGACTATAGTAGACTTTATACCGCAGGAACACATTGCTTGCCATACGGTCACTTTTTGACCAAACTTCTCCACTTGAATCGACTTGTGTACATCGCTTACAAGGTCCCCTACAACGACAGTGTGATATTGTGGACCTGCGAGGGTTTTTGAGTCTATGGCATAGGTCTCGTCGTCCATCAAAATACATGCATCCGGTCGCTGCAAAACTAGCGAATACAATTTCCGGGCCCTTGTTGCTGCGCGTTGCTTCTGTTTTGCTCTTTGTTTGGCGATTTTTTGTTTCTTGTAGGTCTTCAGGTTGTTCCGTTTCTTGATACGTTGAATCATTCCGACGCTGGCTCCCGCTTTATTGGCCACACTTAGAGCTACATCCTCCGACTTAGAGCTACACACTTAGAAATTATGAATTTTACATGAGACCTAATCCATGTTTGTAAATAGTCCGGGAACGTAAATTCGAGGAATGTAATAGTCGGGGAACGTAAAGAAAGATTTCGTGTAAAATTATGTCTCCTGAAACTGAAACATACGCAATTCGACAAAAGATGTGTTCGGTTGAATTTATTTTCTCATCTCTTTCAACACATTCTCATGCGCTGAGCGATCGCTTGCATGTGTCGGTCTCAGGGACAGAAATTTACACGAGATTTGTAGTGTGTACCACATTCTGATCCGTTTAGGGCTGTAAGATCCGGGTTTTCTGCTTCTTCCTGGCAGTTCATCCGAAGAACAGTGTCCCGCAAACTTGGTTATGGTGGATAAGTGAATTCCAAAGCGCTTCATCCTATTTACGTAGCCATGTGTCCAAAACCTTTCACTAGAAATGAGAAGAAAAATTAGCATTTTCAACAAATGCATGCGTACAACACAAATGTACGTGGATAGCTTATTTTCGATATATTCCTTACCAAAGTAACGGGAAGCCAGGTATGTGGTGATGTACTTGTATGCCAAAACTAAACAGTTCAACAGTCCTGTTGCCCTGTGCCTATTGCGTAGTTCGATGATTACGTTTGACCGGATGATAGGTCAGGACGATGTTCACTGAAGATTGTGCAACGTATATAAGAAACTGAATTAAATAAGATATTTAAAGAATGTTTGCGTTCAAGATCATTTACCAATTAGTTGATCGTGTTAAAAGCAATCAACAGAATAAAAGTGCCTAAAATCCATGCCTTCACCCATTGATACCAGAACTATCCCAGCTTGACCGAAGATGCCTCTATGCCATCAACGTGAGATGATATCCAGAATATGTCGCTGTTCAAACAGATTCTACCGTCTAGATGGTAAACTTGGACGATAAATCTTCATTGGGTCTGATTCTTGGTTATTTAGATGAATCATTTAAATAATTTACATCCACTAACGTCTACACTTCCATTGAAAATTTTACCAATACCAACATTATACTAAAGGATGGAATGGTCAAAGTTTGGTCAAACATGATTAAGTGTCTACTGATTAGTTTATTATACAAATGATCAAGCTTTATTTCTTTTTGAAGTTCACCGTCTAAAAAACACAGGAGAATTATTTGATTAGGCTTCCGATTTTCTAAATGCAAACTGTTGGGCATTACGTTTCATACCTTCCATCATGTTTTGTACCGCTGTTATAACCACCTTATTTGATGATAAAGTCAATTTTCATTGAATTGTTTTTCACTTCGAACTGTTTTTTTTTTGGTTTTCTCGAGGTTTCTCTTTACGATTGTCTAATATTACTTTTTCCAACTATCCAACATCCCAAGTGATTTCTCTTGAAATTGCAGAGGATTTCTCGGTTTCTTCAAAGCGAGTATCACGTCAACAGGTCACTCCCCATTCCCTACTTGACCAGCAGTCGGGCACGGCCTGCGCCGGTATTGCTAATGGGTCACCAGTTTTCACACATTGAGGATGTATGTTAGTCCCAAACAGCATCTGTTGGTTCTTTGTGTAAATACAGTTGCTCTGGCAATACCGGAGTATCATCGGTGGGTGGCAATCATGTTCATGCTCATGCTCAAATTGAGTACAATACAAGATTATTGGATCAATTCCGCCAAAATTACCTCATTTGAAAATAGCATTGCAACCCTGCCATCTTAATCAGTGAAGTTATGGTAAACTTAAACTTAAGAAAATTGAGAATCTCTTGAAAATATGTAGTTGTTAATCGATAAACAATGTCTCAATAGTTTCAAAATAATGTCAACATGATTTGGACAAGTTTAGATGAATTTATTTCAACATATTCAGTTAATAGGAGCTAAGCTGATATTCTATCCAATAATCGAACTTGGGAAAAATTATTAACCTTTCTGGGAGTTACGTTCATATTTTAGAACTACTCACAACTTCTTGGAATTTATGTCAATGAATTAGTCATAACTTGACCAATAAAAATGTCATGAAAATGAAGGTCGTTTTTAGCACTTTAAAGGAAAAATAGCGGATAAAATATTCCAACCTGGAAACATGAGGCTTCTGCCAGGTGTGTCTCTTATGTACAGATAAGAAACCCGGCTGGCGTGAAGAGTCTTCCGGCTAAGACATAGTAATCACCAATACCACCGAAGCAGTGTAAGCCAAATGAAAAAAAAAATGTGAGAAAATGGAAATGAACATATTCACTCAAATTATTGAATAATGAAAGACATTTTACCGAAAAAGCAATACTGTTAGGTCATCAAAGAAATTCGCAAAACAGATTATATTTTGAAGTATGCCGCGGACCCTCAAAAGAAAAACAATGCCTCTCTATGGCAACGTCGGACAAATTTACATAGAGCAATGCGCAAGAAAATTTAAATTGAAATATAATGTAAAACATTTAATGAACGTTTACTTATCTCTATGACGCTTCGTTGGTCCTCATCACGATTCGGAATTGTACAGAAATCCGACCGTATGAGGTATACCAGCACCACAATTTTGACACTCATGCCAGTTTTGCTGAAAATATACTGCATTAGGGGCTATCCATATACCACGTGGACTGGATCGGACACCCCCTCCCCCTGCGTGGATAATCATTCATATAAATTTTCAATAGAAAGGATATGGATGTGTATGTAATGTATGGATCGTGGACACTTGTCGAAGAAGTAATTCACGCATGGCTTTCAAGGTTGATAACAGTCCCCATATCAGCTGGTGTTGAATGTAGATTGTCATATTATGTTTCTGAAGTGCGTGGTTCGCTTTATCAACTGTAGATAAAGTTCTACTCCAGATATCCAGCAGACACAGGAATTTGGAATTTATTTGCTTCATTAAAGCCTGTCCACATTAAACTTCGGACACCAACATAATAGCAGCTAGAAAAATTTACCTATTATTCAACAAAACCGATTGTATATTCCACAATAATAAAGTTATATCTACATTAGAAACAGTTGATTAAGATGGTAATCCTTTTTTCTGTAAAATGTTCGAACTTTCTTTGGTACGCTCGCCATCAGGTTCAAAACGGTATCCTCAGATACGCCCGCCGTGACGATTTTCAATCTTCTCTAGAAATCATTGGTACTATTTACTTTCTACTTGGTTTCGAAGAGTTTCCGCTTAACTAGAGCCCAGTACTTCTTTATTGGGCAAGGTTCTGGAGAGTTTGGTGGATTGGCTGTTTTTGGCACGTATTTGACCTCTTATACCTGAAACCATGACAGAACGGATTTCGCATAGCGACAAGAGCTGAAGAGTCGTGGCTTCTTATAAACGGTAGCAACTGCTTTTGCCGACATTCTTTCTCGTGCACATCCTTATTGATAATGCCGGTAGAGACGAAACTTTTAGATTTTCGACCACAACTACATATGGCCTGCCAAATCAAATACTTCTTCGGGAATTTGGACACCTTCTTTGTTCGGAAATGCGCGGCAACGGCGTTCCTTTGCATTTCGGTATAAAAAAAGTTAAACCCGGGAGAATATAACTTCAAATACGTATGTTTCGTCGTCGATAATGATACAAGAAAATGTTTACAAATAACTGATGTAAAGCTCCTTAGCACGACTTTTTGCAGTGAAATATTGCTTGTCATCACGGTTGGGCACCTTTTTCACATTTTACGCCTTCAGTACTTTCCCCTGCTTCACTTTTTGTACGTATGATTTTGACTCAATATTGGCAACAACCTTCTTGTCCATTTGACGGGAGCATACTTGTCGATTTGTTCCTGTAAAGCGCTGATCAAATGATTTACAAACACAAAACACGGTACTTTCCGGTAGTTTTAGTTTCTTGGCAAGATCGAATACAGATAAATTCGGATTTTGCTGCCGTTGGAACAAAATGTGTTTGCGCACTTCCACTTGATTCGACGCCATTTTACTGTAAAAATTCATCATTTTTTTCTGAGTATGTTTGTGTTATGAAGTCTTTCTACATCTGATTAGCTTATTATCACAGAGCCATTATGTAGCAAAATTGTCTGATTTGCAAATTTCTTCCAGTAACTTACTTTTGAATTGATTTTTTTTTCCAAGAATTACTAACTATTTCATTTGATCCGCGCAGTCCATTACCGCCATTTCCTGCTCAGTTATTGAAACGGTTCTCAGCGCACACTCAAAAAAATCGTCACGCTATTTCCACGTGAAATTTCACGTAACTTTCACCTGAACACGTCCAAATCTTCTTCAGTAGAATCAGGTGAAAATTACGTGCCAGTGAATTGTACGTGAAAAATCACGTAACAATTATATGATTTTCACGTAGAATGTGGATTGACGTGGAAATCACGTAGCTCTTACGTGAATTCTACGTGTTTATTATTTAGTCAGTGGACGAAAATTACGTATGGTTTCACGTGGATGTGACGTGTCGATTTTTTTGAGTGCACACACTTAGAAAATTTTACGAGTATTCGGTAATTTTTACCGAACTTTCAACAGCTGAATATTCGGTCATCCGATTTACCGGATTTCAGTGAAACTTTACAGTATTTCGGTAAAAAAAATTCCGGAACTTGTCAAATTGTACCGAACTCCGTTAAATCGGATTACCGAACTGTGCAGCTGTTGAAAGTTCGGTAAAAAATTACCGAATACTGTAAAATTTTCTAAGTGTGCAGGTTTAACAGCAACACTCCCAGTGCTCAAACCGTGAGTGAAGGGTGTCGAAAAGACAAAGACTTATGCTCTGCAGCGCAGAAGTAATTAAAAATTGTCATTTCCTGAGGGCGATCGCCGTATTCTTTCTGCCTCACGACGGTGAACGAGTTCGCTTTCGCTACGGTCGTAAAAGTCGGTCCGTCGACGTCAGAAATGCAACCAGCAAAGGGAGATCTATTTCTGAGTTTTCGCGCGCAGATTGACTCTTGAGTTTTTTTCTTCTTCTCAAGTGTGTATGATCCATTCAGATCTTAGTTGGCCGTGTGTCTTTCGTGGTTTTGTTGTCATGGATGGCATCAGGCAGGAGCTGACAGCAAATAAGTTATAAAAATGTCACTCATTATTCTTCACGATGCGGCTTTCTTCGGAAGACCTTCTGGTCATTCAATTTTCATTCATAATGCTGAGCGTCTTGGGCTAGGGGTTGTGACTCCGTTCACCAGGAAACGGCGTTTTTATGCTTAACGGATGTGAGTGAGTATGAGGATGTTTGACAAACGGATTTTTCTCTCTCGTATATATAATTGCGTCGTTATACGTGACTTGTAGGTTGCCCTATAACAACGGGAAGGACTATTTGTTGTAAAATAGTCTTTCCGACGATTTCCATCTCTTAGTGGATGTAATTTTAACATCAATTCGCGACCATCATCACGATGATTGATGGCCTCTTATTACCAGCTCAATCAAACAAATTCCCGGAATCGTCTCACAAATCTCGGAACATCTTTATTCACCGCTTTCAATCACTGCTAAATGATCCGATTCATGTTGGTGAGGTTGCCAGTAGCGACACACGCACCAACCGGCAGAGTCCAGATTTATGAGCATAATTTTCCCGGAATGAAATATTTAGAAAAGAGTGAAAGGAAAAATAAACAAAATTACGAATGATCAACGCTTTTAACGATTTTCCCATTTTCACGTATTCTCGGATGTCAGTGTAAATTATTTAGGTGAACGCATCAGAACGCTATGATCACCGGGAGACATTTTTCCCAGCGCTCTTCTATGCGTTGCGCGCTCGGTTTATAGTTCTGCGCCTTTGATATATTATTTATAATGATGATGTTGATGGGATTTCAAATAAAACTTAAGCGAATATTTAAGTATCGTAAATTTTCCATCCGTCCACTGCGGACTGAGGGCGGCAGAAATGAACACAAAGACTAAGTTGTCTCTGGAAGATTTCCACCCAAATTCTAAATAACCTTTCCGAGAAGAGAAGCAAATCTTCATTTTCCCCAAATCATGGACTCCTGCGAGACAAAGAATCGTTTTTGTATTCTTTTTTCCGGGATGACCCACTCTAACGAATAGTGAAGTGGCCGCAGCGTCAGCCAGCACAGTAGGCCGAGGGAAGCGAGTCACTTCCAATTACTGTTTTGCCGAAAGATACCGAAATGTGACACTTGACTTTGTACGGGCCTGCCTGCGCGCCATCACCATCGCAACAAGACAAGAGTTCTCGCTTTTTGTTTCCCTCTCCTTTCGGGCGGTGGAATGATGGATTTTCGGTGTCAAACAGTGCCATCTTTCGACTTTAATGGAGTCGCATGGTTTGCGCTTTGATATGAAAAAGGAATTTCTTCCGCGCCGTCTCCGTTTGTCGTCGCGTTGTGATGGTTTGGATTATGCGAAAAAATGGGCCCATAAAAGACGTTTCTCACACGTTGCGTCGGTTTATTTCTCGGGATTAGGCGTCCATCATGCGGTAGGGGCTGAGCGAGAGGAGGGTGTCATCCCAAAAATAGCTTTGCTTCTTTCCATTTGTTGTTGACGAGAATACTTTTTTGTCGAATTCTTCTCAGCTATACAAATATGAAATATGATTATTGTTTTATGAAACCGGCTCTTTTCTTTAAACTTGTATCAAGATTTGACCAAATAAACTAAATTTGAGAAACGTACAGTACTGTACGTACGTACAGTGAGAGCACCTACGTCCACATCATCATGACATACCTATATGATTACAAATGTTTCAATTTTCACACCACACGGATTTTCTTTAATAATCTCACAATAAGTAAATTTTCAAAACCACTTCAAAAGAGATTTTTCAATTTTCATCCTTACGAAAACATCCGTACCGGAAAACAGCACCGCAGCAATCACTGTGTTCTTCGTTCGTACAAATTGCGATCTTGAACCACAAAGATCCCCTTGAACATATGGCGGTCCCTTCCGAACGGCAAGCTGAAAAACAATTAAAAACCGTTCATGGCTCAAGTTGCAATCAATCACCTGACACTTCCTCGTCGTCGTCGTCGTGTCATCTCATCAACTGCGGTGCGACCCTCCTAGTAATATTCTTTTTTATTTTTTCGTCACGGAGAAACACGTTTCTGGTTTGCCACGCACGATAGTTTAACTTTCCATGTTCAACCTAAATCGTGTTGTGGGTTGGGAAAAATCTTTAACAAAAAGAGCAATAAATTCTCCGCATTGACTCCGCATTCTCCTTTGTAGACGAAGCATATTCGTAATGAACTGTTTCGTCCACCAAGAGGTGCCAATGGATTTCAACTTTTATTCAGGTTTATGGGAACCTGCATAGCTTCTTTACAGCGATCTTAAAACCTTGTCTTCTAAAGTTCTTTTTACTCCTTTCAAAGGTTTTATTTTGACTTTATGAACTCGTAAAATGCTGTTTTGAAATGCCGTTTTAGGACTCATTTAAATAATCTTATTATGGTCAGTTGAAAAAGCATTTTAAAACCATGGCCTTGAGGAAAGCCACCAAATGACGAAAGAGTTTTATAGTAGCCATTGCGAAGATAAATTGGCTTTTTGCCAAATCAGTGATTTTTTCCAATCGCCATATTGAAATATATGAAATAACTGAACCGTGGAAAAATAAATACACCCAATTTTAAATGTAATTCAAATGAACTGTAGATCAGAGACCAATTTTGGCATTCTTTTAGATAAGGGACTGTTCATAAACCACGTAGACCGAAATTTGACACTTGATATGTGATAGCTAATATTGAGAAAAATCCCAATCTTTCTGTGCAAAATGTGGTGAGGAAGTCAAAATCATACGTGCAAAAAGTGAAACAGGAGGCATGTGATGACATGCAAAATTTCGATGCAAAAAGTCGTGCTAAGGTGTTTGACACCAATTTTTTGCAAACATTTTCTTGCATCAAAATGAACGATGACACATAGCTTCAGGGTATGGAGTTTTATACCGAAATACAAAGGAACGCCGTTGCCAAGTATTTTCGGACAAAGAAGATGTCCAAATTCTCGAAGAGCTATTTGATTTGGCATGCCATATGTAGTTGTGGTCGAAAATCTAAAAGTTTCGTCACTATCATTAAGGATGTGTACGATAAAGAATGTCTGCAAAAGTGGTTGCTATTGTTTATCTGAAACCACGACTCTCCAATCTGTTTTGTCACTATGTGAAATCCGTCCGGAAATGGAATAAGGTACAAGAGGTCAAATACGTGCAACCGTGCAACAGCCAATCCACCAAACTGTCCAGAACTTCGCTCGATAGAGAAGTACTGGGCTCTAGTTAAGCAGAAACTTTTCGAGAAGAAAGCAAATGGCACCGATGATGTCAAGAGAAGATGGAGAATCGTCGAGGCGGGCGTTTCCGAGGATACCGTACGGAACCTGATCCCGGATGTACCACAGGAAGTTCGAGAGTTTAACAGAAAAAAGGATTAACATCCTAATCAACTATTTCTAATGTAGATATGAATCTATTATTCTGAAATAAACAATCGGTATTTTTGAATAACGTAAAAAAAATATTTTGCTACTATTATTTTGGTGTCCGAAATTTAACGTAGACAGTCTTTAGATGTATAGATGCTTATATGAAGATAGTCTATATCACGTTATATAGGTTATAGTGTGAACGGGATGCTCCATGATGCTTATGCTCCATGATGCTTATGCTCCATTATTTAATTAGCTGCCATATTATACCGGTTTGATGTATTGCTTCAATTTTTACAAAGTTCAGGGCTCGAAACTGTGTGCAGTGAATCTCTGAGCAAACTTCTTGAAACTGGAACATGTTAGTATTTAAGCTCAATCGAGAACTAAGATAACCAAGACTCATAGAATAAAAAAATAAATTTAGAACGCAACTAGTAAAATCCAAAATTTGTACGTTTATTCGTATCATTAATATGTATAATTAATTAAAATAAACATAATATGACTTTAATTTCAAACATCGATGTCACTTCCCAAATAGCACACTACGACCTTTATTAGTTGTAGTGACTTGATTATGGCTTAGCAAGTCATATTTGTAATATCTCAACCGAATGACAAGAAGTGTGCAACTAGGGTTGGTTTAAAACATATGTTAGAAGGAGTTTGTTTAAACAGAATATGTTAGAAGGAAAGCAAGTTTCTGTTTGCGACCAAAATAAACTAATTTTATGTTTGGATTTACCTGGAATATGTTTGTTATGACGGTATTTTTCTCGGCGTGGAGGGTATGAATATCCGTTTTGTAGAGAGAAAAAAGGTCTACGTAGACTTTTGGTATATCCCCCCCTCCCCCATCGTAGACAAACTGTAGACTTTTTCGAAACACCCCCCCCCCCCTTAATTGTCAACGTGGTTTATGAACAGCCCCTAACCTTATTTAATTCCATAAATTTTCAGGAAATTCATGATTAATTTATCGGATATATTTGTTTCAATTTCGTTTTTGTTGTTGTAAACTCGCATTTTTTCCGAGGCGCATTGATTTTCGGCTCTTATCATACCAATATTCAACATAAAATTATGATTATATGATTTGGAGCATGATACGCTGTAAAAAAACTCAATTTGTTTTGGATATTTTGCTATGAAACAAAAATTTCCTGCAACACTAGAACTTTTTTTTTCCTAGATATTATTTACTGATTTAGAAGGAGATGTTCGCTCATCACCATGAGGCACCAAGAGTGAACAACAATGTTTTTGGCTAGAATGAAAGATGTGAAGAGTGCGGGAGGTAGGAAAATTAACAGATGTTTTTGAAAATTGAGCGAAAGGGCATGTATCCAATGGTACTCGAACCATGGACGTCAATCTTTGCCTAACATCCCACTGCGGGGTAGGTTGTAGCGACGGAACAAGTCCGCCACTTCAACAGGCAAAAATTGACGCATGGAAAGACACAATCATACTAATGCAAACTGCAATGAAAACTGGCATCGAAAGCTCTTAATTTTAATAACTGTGGAAGTGTATTTAGAACACAAAGAGCATCTTCAGTGGTGGTCTATTTTCGAAATAAATTTCAACCTTAATTTGCATCAGCAAAACTTGAATAGAAATAGCTAAAATATACCAACTTTGCGTTACCTGTACCGGTGTTGTTAAGCCCGCCAACACCTATCATCCTGTCAATCATTCAACATCTGAGATGAGAAGTATTTTTTTCAGAGATCTCAGATTTTTCGCAAATTTTTTGCAATTGATTGGTTTGACCAAATATTTTTCAATGCCAGTAATGCGTTGTTAGCTGACGAAAAGCAATACTTGTTCTTTTTTTTTGTTGAACGTGAGTGTGTGAATGCATGCATTTAATTTAAACGATATTAGATAATGCTGATTTGTAATGTAAAATCGCATGAATTCATTGAAGTTCCCGGAAACTCAAAGAACTTATCAGAAGTGCAGGACTTTCTCAGAAGTTTTTCATGAAAAGTATACTAACTGGAAGTCCAAATAACTTCTAAGAAGCTTTGTCTGCTTCTCAAAGTACCATTAATTTCAAGCATGCTGTTTCTTTTCCATGGGTGATCAGCAAACTTTTTGAAAGTTTAACCAAATTTGCAGATACGTTAAGAATTCGGCAATTTAATGGACTACTCTGAAGTTCCACCACTTCTCTTCTCAAAGGAGAGCGAGTAAACTTCATGATCATCTTGAAACTTGCAATAAGTTTATTCAATTTCCAAAAAGCTTAATCAACTTATGTCAAGTACATTATATTTCCACCCAATCTTCATTGATATTACGAAGTTAAAAGTAACTCAGAAAAGTATTTTAAATGAGTTCGTGAGGCTTCTAGAAACTCATAAAAGTTCGGACCAATTCATGTAACTGCCAAGAAGTGCATAGGATTGTCTGAAAGCTGTAGCATATGCAATTGAAAAATATAATATTTAAAAACGATTCCTGGAAAAATCAAAGATTTTCCTCCGAGAAATACGAATTTAATCTATCTTGAAGATATCATCGGTTTCTTCGAAAAAACTTATCAAAACTGCCAAAGTAAAATGTATCGTCTACCCTAAAATATAAGCCTGAAAATCCTGATCCACAGTAAACCAGCCGAAAGTTTCTATATAACAGGCATTCCTAAAATTTATCTGTATGAGCTATTTGCGATGCTTGTCATGACCAATCTATCAATAAATCGATTGTTCACTTCATTACTTTTCATTTCCGAATAATCAAAAAACTATTCGGAATCGGAATTTTCAACCAAATTAGTCGTAAAATCCACAATTGTCACAATTCCGGGAGCCTCCGTATTTCGAACTTGTCAGCGTTTCTCAGAAAATGCAGTGGTTGTAAAAAACTTAGAGATACATTCGTTATCCAGCAATGAGACGAAGATGTAATTCGCTATCACCGGGAGCAACTTGAGGCAATTATCAGCATCCTCACAAATATAGGGTATATGTCCCTTGACTCAGCCTATTATGCAACCATCGATCACATTTTTTATTATAACTCATAAAGTTTTTAAGCTATAAGCGAGATTCAATTTGTTATACACTTGCAAAGATAAGTTTGATAAGACATTTGGTAGCATGTATCTCGAAAAGTTAAACAACTCATTTTATAACGTTCGAAACTTAAGAGGGATATGGATTTAATGTCGGTCTATGGGCACCAAATTGGGTCTATTCATGGATGCAACCTCGTCCCAATCGATGGATTTATTGCAAAATGTAGTCTTTGTACGATTTTTTTTTCTGATTTTATGAATTAAGGCATTCCTAGCTGTATTCGATTCACTTAATACAACATTTCACAAAACATACTAAAGTAAAACTGCATTGAAACACTTAAGTAATGTTCATATATAATTTATCAGCCATTCAATAATGAAAAAAATATTATTTACTATACAATGATTTTATTCCTTCGGTTTGTGTTTAGATGAGCCATGGAATATAAACAACTGTAAATTCATGCATTTCCACTTGAAATTTTACCAATATCAACGTTTTTACTACGTAATTGATACAACAGGCCATAATTGGGAACATACAAAAAAATATGTCCCCAACATTGGGTCTACGATTTTTTTGTAAAATAATTTTTATTTCAGCTATGTGAACAGTTAGTTTGTAACGTGTAATTATTTTCTGCACATCCAGACAGCATTGCTTGCTCTATCGATTCAATTAAGCCAAATTTAGATCACTTGAAGATTGTGTAGATTATCTGTTCTGCTTAAACAGTGAAATCATGATGCCCCAAAAGTGCAAGAAATCGAAAATTACGCGGAAGTGAACAACTATAAGTTGATTAATATTGTCTTAATTGCTTCGGATTACATCGGTCCTCGCAATAGCAACATGATTTTGTTGATTTTTGCTAAATTAATGACACATTTGGTACATAGGCCGAATGAAGGAGCTAGGCTAACATTACATCCCCTTACCCTACCTCAGAATATACTCAATAAAATTGAGTTTTTGTTTAGTTAGAGCTGAAATTTTACTCAATAATGTGTATTATCAAGTAGTGTGTACTATTTGAAACGATATTTTTACTGTTCCATATTGCTGCAAGAATAGATCAAAACATTTACTAGATTTAAAATGATGCGAAATAAATCCAGTATAAAACAAAATTCAGAACACCGTTGCAGCAATGTGTTTGCGTTTGGTCCAAAAATATAAATCCAATCCACGACTTGGACCGCCGTTGAAGATGCCCTAAGTTGAGAACAAGCAGTAAGCTAATCGCGAAAACAGTAAGCTTGAAACGCTAAGAAGAAGAATCTATTGCACACATTGAATTTGTCAAAGCAAATCTTAATGAATAAAATGCAACTTGGATTGTTATAACATCTTTTTACGTTCTATTTTACCATCCATCCAAAAATAGTTGCTTTTTTAATGTGCGCATTCTCGTTTTTATCCGCGATCATGGCTAACAGCAGTAAGGCCGCTTTCAGGGTGTGGAAGCCTGTTTGTAAAATGAGGAAAATTTGTTCCATGGAGTTATTCCTAGTGTTTTTTTTTCAGACCATCTTAATACCCGTTTTTATGAAAAATTTAAATGATGGATATTAATTTAAGGAAAGTTTATAGCTTGAGTCATTTATTATCTGTGTGCACTGTTTACACAGATAAAAAGAAACATTGAGTTTTGTGTGTTATTTAATGCACATGAAGGGAATGCTAGATTTGGCAGAATATAATGGAATATTTCATGTAAACAGAAGCCCAGCAGCGCCTTAATCTAGTTTGTTATATGAACAATTGCAAACATTGTTGTATGGCGCATGAGAGATTGCAAGCAATTTCGTTGTTTACGCCTCCTTTAGCTTGGAATTAAACGAGGGGAAATGTTACGCGCTCGTTAAAATTCATTATTTTTTTATGAGTATTTTACGACTCAACAGTTCAGAATTATCTCACTCCGTGGCGCTAGTGTTCATGTAAACTTATTGTATCATCTAGATCTCGAGATTATTGACATGTAGCAAGATAGCATCTTCAAAAAATTGAGGGGCCAGAGCTTTTTTCCTGTGTTTTTCCTGTGTTGGGGACATGATACCACCGCGACCATTAATTGTTCTATTGTGGTGAGTCCTCTGTTTATGTATGCCAAATTGCAATGGCGAGTCACTATTCTTAGTAACTACCACTACTATTAAAGGCAATGATCCCAACTGGGTAATATATTCCTTATGAAATTTATCACCCTTTTGGGACTAACAACCCAGATTTCCCAAGAACTGTACCTGTACTGTACCTTCGTTTTCTCCCAGAACTTAAGCTCCATTTTAAGAGCGCAAGAAGATAAGCCAAAAAAGGGCTCGGGTCCAATGAATTTCGTGGTTGATCCTTTTTTTGCCAATTCGTCAGCCTTTTCATTTCCGTCGATTCCGGTATGCCCAGGAACCCAGTATAGGTTAACAGTGTTGCGACAGGACAGGCGTTGCCGAAATTTTGAGCATTCCCAAACTAGTTTTGACGTATAAGTTTTTGATTTTAAAGCATTTAGCGCTGCTTGACTATCTGAACAGATGCATATATTTGCATTTTTGTAATTCCTTCTAATACAGATTGCTGCACATTCTCGGATAGCATATATTTCAGCCTGAAATACCATGGGCCGTGGGGCCAGAGCTTTATGAATGTACACATTAGATCAGATTCGTCCGCTACGTGGCGCTAGTGTTCATGTGAACTTTTTGTAATATCTGTATTTTGATATCTAGATCATGTATGAATTTTAGTAATCTTGGTCTTCCAGATGGTCGAATACATAGTTCAGAATTATTTCACTGCGTGGCACTGGTGAACCATTGAACAATTTAATAAAAGTTTTTCGCTAGTGCACATAAGGGGCTGATTACCCCAATATGGTTATTTGTGGTACGTTCTTCTATCAATTTCAGGTTAGTCCTTCAGAGAAGTTGTTCACAAAACATCGGGTAAATCCTTCAGTGAACTTCATGGAAGTTCTGCAGAGAACATCAGGGAAGTTCTTCAGAGAATTTCATGAAAGTCCTTCAGAGAACTTCAAGGAAGTTTTTCAAAGAACCTTATGGAAGTTCTTCGGTGATGTTCAAGAAAGTTCTGCAGATAACATTAGGAAAGTTCTGCAGAGAACTTCAGGCTAGTTCGGCAGAGAACTTCATGGAAGTTCTTCAGAGAACTTCAGGGAGAAATTCTTCACAAAACTTCACAAATCTTCACAAAACTTCGGCTAAGTCCTCCAGAGAAATTCATTGAGGTTTTCAGAGTACTTCAGAAAAGTTCTGCAGAGGAATTCAGGGAAGTCTTTCAACGTACTTCAGGGAAGTTCCTCAGAGAACTGCAAAAAAGTCTTTCAGAGAACTTCATGGAAGTTTGCAGAGAAATTCTGAGACATTTTTCAGAGAACTTCAGTTAAGTTCTTCCAAGAACTGCAGGGAAGTTTTTCAGAAAACTTTTGGGAAGTTTTTCAGAAAACTTAATGGAAGTTTTTCAGAGAACTTTAGGGAATTTTTTGAGCGAACCTCAGTAAGTTCTGCAGAGAATATCAGGAATGTTTTTCAAAAAACCTTCTGGGAAATTCTTCATAGATCTTCAGAGAAATTCTTCACAAAATTTCGGGTAAGTCCTCCAGAGAAATTTATTTAAGTTTTTCAGAGAACTTCAGGAAGAATTCAGCAGAGGAATTCAGGTAAATCTTTCAGAGTACTTCAGGGAAGTTTCTCAGGGAACTGCAGAGAAGTCTTTCAGAGAACTTTATGGAAGTTTTCCAGAGAACTTCAGAGACATTTTTCATAGAACTTCAGGGAAGTTCTTCAGAGAACATATTGGAAGTTCTTCAGAAAAGTTTATGAAAATTCTTCACTTCATGTAGGTTCAGCAGAGAACTCCAGGGAAATTCTTCAGACCATAGGGAAGTTCTGATATACATATAGATTTCAGAGAACTTCAGAAAAGTTCTGCAGAAAACTTAAAAAAAAAAAATTAAAAAAAAAAAAAGTTCAAAAGCTGTTGTGCTATAAGAATGCTTCGATTCCAGTAGCACATTGCAAATTGCTGAAAGAAAATTATGACAGTACTTTACCGTTACTGGAAAGACTTCTCTGCAGTTCTCTGATGAACTTCCCTGAATTTCTTTGAAAGACTTTCCTGAAGTTCTATGCAGTACTTTCCTGAAGTTCTCTGCAGTACTTTCCTGAAGTTCTCTGAAGAAATTGAATGAATTTCTCTGAAGGACTTACCCGAAATTTTGTGAAGAAGTTCTCTGAAGTTCTCTGAAGAACTTCCCTGAAGTTCTTTGAAAAACATTCCAGATGTTCTCTGCCGAACTTACCAGAAGTTCTCTGAAGAACTTCCCTGAAGTTCTCTGAAAAACTTCCTTAAAGTTCTTGGAAGAACTTCCCAGACGTTCTCTGCAGAATTTTTCTAAAGTTCTCTGAAAAACTTCTATGTATTTTTTTAAAGGACTTACCCGAAGTTTTGCGAAAAACTTCTCTGACTATCTCTGAAGAACTTCCTTGAATTCACTTTCACTTTTTTTTTAAATACTATTTAAAAAATCATTGTTGAGCGTATTCTCTGAAGTTTTCTGAAGAAATTTCCTAAGTTTCTTTGAGAAACATTCCTAAAGTAATCTGCAGAACTTCCCTAAAGTTCTCTGAAGGACTTACTTAAAGCTCTCGGAAGAACTATCATGAAGTTCTCTGAAAAATGTCCCTGAAGTTGTCTTAAAAACTTCAGTTTTTGGAGAAACTTTCCTGAAGCTCTCAGAGACTTACCTGAAGTTCTCTGCAGAAAGAACTCCCCTGAAGTACATTCTCTGAAGATCTTCCATGAAGCTCTCTGAAGAACTTCCCTGAAGTTCTCTGAAAGCCTTCCCAGCAGTTATCTGAAGCACTTCCCTGAAGTTCTCTGAAAGACTTCCCTGAAGTCCTATGTCCTGATTTTCTCTGAAGAACTACCCTGAAGTTGAGAAACTTTAATGAAGTTCTCTGAAGAACTCTCCTAAAGTTCTCTGCGGAACTTGTCTGAAGTCCTCGGCAGAATTTCAATGAAGTTATCTGAAGGACTAACCAGAATTTGATAGGAGAACGTACCACAAATACCCATATCGGGGTAATCAGCCCCTTATGTGAACTCGCAATAACCATTCATAGTAGTTTTTTGTAGTCTCCCATGCGCGGAGTAACGATCTTCACATGAACACTAGCGCCACGTAGCGGACGAATTCTGATCTAATGTGTGCACCATTTATAATGCTCTGGCCCCTCGAATATATGACCCCTTGAATTTTTTATCAATGTCAATAATTTCGAGATCCAGATGGTACAGTAAGTTTATATGTACACTAAGGCCTTTTTAACACGGTTTTTTTTACACGGTTTGTTTTCGGCGATAACTCCAGAACGAAACAACTTATCGACCTAATTCAAATCACATTTTATGTTTTGGGCAAAAAGTAATCATATGGTAATTTTTCGAAAAATTTACAATTTTTGGTGTAAAGACTCAAGATTTTAAAAACTGTATTTTGACCATTGCATGAAAAGGTAACACATGCAAACAAAATCTAAGCAATTTAAAATGGGTATGCATCTGAATTTATCAATTCTTTTTAGTCTTTTTTTTACACGGTTTCATAGTAAAAGTGGAACGTAAATACAACAAAATAATATTTTTGAAACATATTATCCCTCCAAAATATTCGAAAAATTCTTCACGTAACGGGTGTACGTTCAATTTTAAGGCTGACTTTATATCAACACAAACAAAATAAATCCAAAGGCCTCATTATAACCTGCAAATTTAGTGCAAACAAAACCTGACAGCTCAATTCAAAATCAACAGCATCCGCGGAAAACAATCCTCCAAATAATCGTCCATTTTTAATCCCATCCTCCGCCAACGAGATAAATGGCAACCGAATGAAATTAAAACAACCATTTATGTTATGCCTCAAACAACCAGTTCATAAACAAAGTTGAACAAAAAATTATTAACGGAGACGCGAACATGCACACAAAAACATCCACCAATTTTGATGAACATTAAACACATGTTTCGCTTTTCTGGAAGACAACATTTATGGCTCACTTTTTGTTCCCTTCTCTCGCATCCCGATCGGAGTAACCTATGTTTTCAATTTTTTCTTTGTTTTTCCATTCCTCGCCTGCTATGTGGGTCTACTGACAGCGGGAAGATTCCCCTGGATCAATGCGGGATTTAGACTGAGCTACTATTTCATGATGTCATCACACGGCTTCCACCAGTCAGTTAGTCAGTCAGCCAGTCAGTGGCAGGCAGGAAGAATGTTCCCACCAAAATATCATTATGCTTGCGAGGAAAATGACGACGTGTTGAGCTTACGTCATCGCCATTTTGACTGGTTGTTGTTGACGTGTGTATTTTGTTGTATCCGCAGCCAATGCCACATATTATCACACGAGATGGATTACCAAACGATTCCACGTGCGTGGAGTTTTTCGTTTATGCCATTTCGAACGTCGAACCCATTCATGTTTCATCCGAAGGGGGTAATTTGAAAATTATGGAATTACCCGAATAGCAAAGAGATAATGGGAAAATCCAATCACAAAACATAAAAACCTACGTTTTTTCTCTAATCCATGACCTTTCTTTCCTCTTATCCTCAGGTACATCGACTTTCTGTATCGGGTGCTTTCGAACAATGAACTGCCGCTGTTGGAAGAAACCCAGAAGAATCTGGCCAACTCGGGCGCCACCGGAACGGGGCAGCTGCAGTTCAACGGCAGTGGCATCCTGGCGCACGAAAAGCTCAGCTACCTGTTCAGCGTTTGGCGCATGGAAGGTGACTGGAGCAACGGGAGTAGCTCCGGAAGTAGCAGCGGCAAGGAATGAGGAGTCAACTGAAGAGAAAATGAAATATGAAGGAAAATGCGAGTAAAGTATTATTTAGTGATAAGTCTTATTGTTCCTACAATGAAAACTGAAAATATGACACGCACCGAGCGGAAACAACTGTATATTTGTAAAAGAAAGCAGCTTCGTCCAAAGAGATAAGAGTTTGTGAAGATAAAAACAATTCCAAAAAATCAAAACACTAGGATATAAGCGAATCTAGAAATGTAAGAGCTAAAAGCCAACAAACTGTATTAAATGTTGTTACAAAGTGCCAGACAATTTTTGGGAAACAGGATGAATCGTCCGAGCTTGACCAAGTCAAGCGTGGATTGTTGTGGATTCGGATGCGAAGGAGGATGAAACCCAATCAAATGTGGAGCGGTATAATCGCTTTAGAAGGGACTCTAAAGGCTGATGTATGCTGGCTCCATTCATTAAGCATTTCCATTTTATGTATGTTTTATGTTCTTCTCTATTTTTTTTCTATCTGTAATATTCTGTTGACGATCAAGCTTAAATGTTAAGATGTAATCAAGTGACTGACGAAACCGTTTGTGCCATAGAGATCCAAAGAACGCTACAGAGATAAAATAAACACTTGAAAATGAAAAATGAGTGAAGGTTATCGATGATCCGAAAGTTCCCGAAGAGGAAAATGTTCCTTGTATAAAATATGTTTCATTTTCATTTTCATTTTGCAGTACAGAAGGGGGGGAGGGGGAGGCATTAGCAAGGATGCTATACCAGTAGTCACAAGATGGGCACCACAGCGACTTCACGAGCAGCCTTTATGGTCTGTGTAATTCAATAATGGAAAAAGATAAGCTGTACAGGGTGCGGCAGAAAATAATGTGAAAATTTGTTCTATTTCTTTTAAATCCCATTTTCAACAAATTCAAGCAATAATGTCAACATTTTCGAGTGCAGCTATATTTAAAAAGTCCTTTTGAACAAATTTATTCAATGTGTCCTCCATTTTTATTAACAACATCCTCGAGCCGACGCCGGAAGCCAGAGCATGCCTATCGAACGTAGTCCTCCGACATTGACTGCCATGTGCCTGCTTTGGTTGACTTCAGGGTTTTCACAGTAGTGTGTGATGTTTTGCAGGCTCGTGCTTCAACATATGCCCTAATCGAATAATCCAACGGATTAAGATCTGGACTGCCACAAATCCTTCGGCCAAAACTTCATGTTATCGTTCAACCATTGTTGGGTTCGATTGGACGTGTGACACTGCGCTCCATCCTGCTGTAGGACAACGTTTTGGTCCTCGGAGAAGTTGGCCTTCACCCAAGGAAGCATTTGGTCCTTTAAAATACCGATATACACTTCGGTATTGATTTTAACTCTAGCATCAATGAAAACAGGTGACATTTTCAAACCGTTGGACGCCACCAAGCCCGACATCATGACACCAGCCGGATGTTTGGTTTGAAATTTGAATTTCACTTTATCCGGAACGTCCTCCATTTTCTGCGGTGAAATGAACTGGTCCGTGCGGCTGTTGGCCACAGCATCGATGCTGGAATGCTTTTTGTCGGAGAACAGGATTATCATTTTTTCCTTCTTCAACAAGGAAAGCAATCTCTTGGAACGAGTCACTCGTAGTTCCTTGACCCGGTCCGTAATCAAGTGGCGTTTCACTCTGGCTCTGGATGATGCATGCAGGTCTTCTTTGATGATTCTCCGCATGGATTTCTCCGAAATATTGACTTCCTTTGCAAGTTTTCTTATGGAACGCACCGGGTTGCGGGCAATTTTTACACGGACCGATTTGATCACGTTCGGCGTGCGTGCAAAGCGCGGACGTCCGCTTCCTGGATTCCTCTGCTTAGGACCATCCTGCAGGGACTTTCCTGCAGGGGTAAACTGTTGCCAAATGGCACGCTACCACCTTGGCAATCACTTTCGGCTTCTTCTGGGCGAGCAACAAACTGGTGATCACTTCTTTCGCGAACATTTTGACGAATTTGCAATGAAACAAACAGAATGTTTGGATGCAGCACTTGAAAGTAAACAAAAACAAAAACACTCTCGACAGAAATTAGTCACTAGCTACACGAATTAACCCAATACTCAAGTTTGAACATTTTCGCATTATGTTCTGCCGCACCCTGTAATGCACGCGCTAGCGTGGTAAAAAGTAGCTCGGCGTGCAGTGTAGTGTTTCGACATGGCTCATATTATCTTGGCGGACAAACTAACCGCGGCATATGAAACCGAATGCGATTAAAATAACACTCAATGATTTCCAAGACGCAACACCAAAGTCATGTAAAATGTAAATGGGTCAATTTTTCACCGCATGATGTATGTAAATGTATGTAAATGTATGGTAAAAGCAAATCAGAATACATCAAGATGCACAAGAAACTGGGTCATATTGAAATTTAAGTCTCAAAACAATTACCGGTAACATGGATTACGTCACGCGTAAAATTCATATATTTTAGAGTGTACCAGAACAACATCCATTTTGACACGTTTAACGATGATGCTGGTGCCCTCCAGGATCTTAAGGATCTTATTCAACATCTTCAGGTCAGAATTTCCGGGGCCTCCCTTAGCTCAGTCAGCAAAGGCGCAGCTACAAAGCAACACCATGCTGGAAGTGGCTGGGTTCGATTCCCGGTCTGGTCTATGAATTTTTCGTTAAGGAAAATTTCTCGACTTCCTGGACATAGAGTGTGTTTGTACTTGCCACACAATCATACTAATGCAAAAATGGTACCTGGCTTCGAAAGATCTTAATTAATTACTTTGGAACGGCATTTAGAACACTAAGTTGAGAGGAAGCAAATAGTTTAATTGCGAAGCAATAATCTTGAAACGCTAAGAAGAAGAACGTCAGAATTTCCTCCCCTGCCAGCTGGTGGTATTTTGTCGATGTTTGCGGATGAAAGTTCCATCATCTACAAAGGTTAAGTGATTCGTGCTCTGACTGGAAAAACCTCAGGAAGGTCCTTATAATCTGTCCGAATACTTAAATATCTGGAACAACTGGATCAATACAGCTAAAACCCAAACGATTCCGTTTCCGCACTCAAAGTCACCTCGACTGATTCCACCATGAGATGTCAAAGTTCTCCTCTGTAACACACCGATCAATTGGTCCGGGAAAGTAGTCTACCTTGGTCTTACCCTAGATAGCAAGTTGTGGTTCCGATCGCATGTTTACAACACTTCTACTACTAAGAATATGAGACTTACTAAAGTCTGTTTCCGCAATAATCCGGACACTTCAAAACAAGAATAAAACATAAATGTCGCATTATCTTTCCGTCGTAGTTGTTTATTTCAGATTCATGGGATGTGTTTTAACAATTCGTGAAGACAACACATAGTTATTCGGTATTTGCATAAAATTTTCAAACTTTGCGCTTAACTTCGTCCATTAGGGTTTGTACAGACTTTTCAGAAATCATAGAAGCCGTCTTTGTCCAAATTTGCTGGAAGTGTTTGATGTCTTTGATTCCTTGCTTCTTTCCAGAAAGCTTCCGCTTCATCAGAGCCCAATATCTCTCGATTGGTCGTAGCTCTGGACAATTTGGCGGGTTTGAGGTTTTTGGTACAATGTTCACTTGATTTGCTTGGCACCACTCCATCACAGTTTTAGCATAGTGACATGATGCCAAATCGGGCCAGAACAAAGGTTTTTCTTTGTGACTTTTGATGAAGGGTAGCAATCGCTTCTGCAGACACTCTTTCTGATAGATCTCCTTGTTGATTGTGCCTGTAGTGACGAAAGATTTACTCTTTTTGCCACACGTGCACATTGCTTGTCACACAAGGTATTTTTTTGGGAAATTTCGATGCCTTCTTCGTTCTGAAATGCTCAGCTGTAGCATTTTTGGCCATAGCAGGATAAAAAGCCAGCCCTGGAAGCTGCTTGAAATCCTCCAGGAAATAAGATTCATTGTCCATAACAACGCATGAAAACTTCGTCAAATATTCGCAGTACAAACGTCGAGCCCGTGATTTTGCTGCCAAGTTCTGTTTGTCGTTGCGATTTGGAACTGTTTTTACTTTATACGACTTAAGTCCCAAACGTTGTTTTGATTTTTGGACAAAACCAGGCGACATCCCTATTTTACGAGCCACCGTTCGAATGGAGAGATTTGGGTTTTTCGTTGATATCCTTTTCACCTTTCGGTCCATGACAGGATCAACGCGTCCAATGTTTTTGTCACTTCTCGGTTTCCTCTCCACCGTCAAATGTTCCGAAAATGATTTGAGCACATCGTCAACAGTGGATTTAGGCAAATCCAATGTTTTTGCAAGGTCCCGTATTGACAAGTCAGGATTTGGCATACGCCCGTACAAAATTCGCTCGCGCACTTGTTTTTCTTTCGTCGCCATCTTGAATAGTAAACATGAAATGTTAACATCAATCACAGGCTTTTTCATCATAGACTCTCAGCTATACCACAGTGAAATGTTTCATTCTTTCGTGCAATATTTCAAAAATTACAATGATTTGAAGGTGTCTGGATTAATGTGGATACAGACCTTAGTACGTTGTTAAAATCTCAATATCCGCTGAGCATGAGCATGGGAATGAGCATGATTAACCGCCCGAGGTTGCTACTCCGTTGTTGCCAGATCAGCTATTATTACACAGAGAACCAACAGATGATCCTTGGGACTAACATACATCTTCAATGTGTAAAAACTGGTGATCCCAAACTAAGACTATACCGGCGCTGGCCCGGCCTTATGCAGGTCAAGTAAGGAGAAAGTAGGAATGTGTTGACGTGATACTCGCTTTATTGGAAGCCATCGCGTCCATGCACTTCCACGAGAAATTAGGATTTTGGATGACAAGATTGAGTAGTAGCAGGGTTCGTTTTGGTTAACGATAAGCTGTCAAGTGAAATATTTGAAAAGTACCGATTTCCGATTTGAATCGATTTAAACCAACAGTAAGGATCTTTGGGGCTATCACAGAGAGATAGTGGTATTTCATGAGGAGAACAAGGTAATTAATTTCAACTATTGAGAGCCAACTTGGACCGATCTAAACCAACAGTACCGTTGCCGCTGGAGTCACATACGAAATGGGACAATGGTTTATTTGTTTCAAGATAGGGTGGCTCAACGAGCATGGCGAACGAATCATTTTGATCACAATCAATTATGTACCTCACCACCGACCCATCTTTACCCGGAGAATCACGACTTCTCATGCTCACTCGATCACTCACGCAGTGAAAAATAGGCAACCAAAACAATAGAGAAAACGCTACGCCCGATAACAAAATATTGCGGAATCGACATAACCGATTCAACCGATTCAACTGATGGTCGACGCAAACCTATTAAAAACAAATTTTATTAATAAAGATACAATGGGTAATAATTATACACGCCCTTGAGAGCACTAACTACCTCACGAGTCGCCTGTCCGACCAGTTTCTGGTACATTCATTCATCTCTATGCCTGACTGAAGTATTATCACTTAAAAAGTTTTGAAAAATAGAGAGATATTAGATATCGTCTTTAAAATTTGTTAGATATAAATTATTTGTTTCCTGAAAAGAAACAAAACCAAGAATAAAAATATAAGTAGAATCTTTGTAGTCCCCCAGATGTTTGAAGAGCTTAGCCATTTCCGAAAAAAAAAAGTTACTAAGAGTTATTGTTGCGGGCTGTCGATGGTTGATTATAACAATAAAAAATATTGTGATGGACCACGGACGTTAGGTTACTAGATTAATGAAAAATACTCTATGACCTATTTAGGATTATATCTGAAAAAGCTAAATTAGGCCAACACCCACTTCTTTCAATTACACGCATTGCCCTATGAACCATAAACTCAATTAACAGAGACGAAATTAATAACACAAAGTAAATCAACAGATACTGTGCTCTAGTTAAGCGGAAACTCTTCAAAACTAAGAAGAAAGCAAATGGTACCGATGATTTCAAGAGGAAATGGAGAATCGTCACGGCAGAGGTATCTGAGGATACCGTACGGAACCTGATGGCGAGGGATCAACTTTTTCTAATGTCGATATTACTCTATTATTGAGAAATAAACAATGAGTTTTGTTGAATTATGTGTAAATGTTTTTAGATGCTGTTATTTTGGTGTTAGAAACTAAACGTGGACAGGCTTTACTAAAGAATGTATCGAAAAATAAATTGTCGTCAACATTAATTTTCGAGTATTTTGACATATTTTCGATTTACGATTTATTGTTAAAAAATAATCTTTTGTTGCATATTTAAACATAATAATAGAAATCATAGTTTCTCTAAAACGCTCGCTTTTTTGGCCTGACATTTTTCATTAATTTATGCACAGTTAACTAGAAAATGAGAAGAAAGATTAGTAATGTCCGTTTAATTCCAACTGCCTTTACTAGTTCAGTCGAGTATAAGTACACAACACTGAAGAAGTCTGTACATTGTAGACGTAATACACGTATCTGTCAAGATAAGCGATAAAGGTAGTTCGAATTAAATGGAAATTACTAATCTTTCTTCTCATTTTCTAAATACAAGTATTCCACTAAAAAAGTCGTACTCACCATGATTCTGCACAGTTGCGTTTGTGACTTACCTGGTGGTTGCTGTCCAGTTTTTCTGTTTGTTTTAGGATACTGTACCCTCCTTCTGAAAATGCCGCTTGATTATCGCCCAATACCATTCCATTGGCTTAAGATCCGGACAGTCGGATTGATGTTCTTTTTCGTGAATTGTACATTATGTGTGCCAACCACTGAAGAAACGACTTGGAGTAGTGGGCGGAAGCCAAATCCGGCCAGAAGAGAGGAGAAGCCTTATGCTTTCTGTACGGTGGCAGCAATCTCTTCTTCAAATATTCTTCATCTTAAACCTTGGCGTTGATTGTACCATTCGTGAAACAAATCGATGACCTGGCTCACCGATTTCGTATAATACTGCGGTACGGACAGCGCTCGCGAATCTTCCTCGGTGTAGGTTTCGTCACCGAGCAGTAGGAACCCGTCTTTGTTCTCCAGAATCCAATTATACAGTTTTTGACTGACAAGGATAAGTGTGATGTTCCCGAGAACCTCCGGACACAGAAGATGTCGAAGTTCACCAAGAAGTTCCGTATTTTGGCAAGCGACTTGTGCTTGTGGACAGCGGAGTACACATTTCTTTACAGCAGTATCATGAATGGACAGGTGTATTTGGAAGGCTTCTACCTCTCCTGAAGGCTCACGATGGCCCGACGATCTTCGGGCCGTATTTGGCATCAAGCCACTATACGAAGGACGTACTAGAGTGGTATAAGGCGAATGATTTCGATTTCGTGCCGAAAGATCTGAACCCCTCAAACACGCCGGAGCTGCGCTCAATAGAAATATACTGGACCATTATGAAGGAGCACCTTCTAAAACGACCTAAAGTGGTGAAGAATTTAGAAGAAATTAAGAAAGCATGGTTTACTATGCAAAAAACTGTCGATTCTGAAGTCGTGCAGAAGCTTATGGCTGGGGTTACGTGAGGTTCACACATTGAGATATAGAGGCGAAATAAATTAAATGAACTTATGATGAGGATAATGATGATGATTATGTAATAGTACCATCTATTGTAGCAAGGTGATTTTCCATAGCAGTGGAATAATCGGAAAAACGAATCGATTAGGAATCTATTGTTGTTTGTGATCATTAAGCTCTTGTATGAAGGGCCGAAACGTTAGGGCAGACCTGCTGTAAGAAAAGTCGTTAAAATTATGATTTATACCGTTCTATTTACTTTTCAAAGATAACAATTAGATGATCGAAGAGCCCGGTTTGATGATTTCTGAAATAAATGGCTTGTCTTACCATATTACTACTAATCACAATATTTAAATATAATACTACACTGCTTATAAGCACATGCCAGTCTTTGAACGAAGGACTACCTTTTTCTTTTCTGTACCGGGTGTCATTTCAACATTTTGAAAAATGAGAGCGTTACGCAAAAGTGAAAGGTTTTTTGAACGCTAATAACTCTTGTCCGACTCAACAGAATGACTTTAATTAAACACCATTGATCAGAAAACCTTACAATTTTTTTTTTTTGCACAAACATTTCAGTTAAGTCCAATTTGTAGGAGTAGTTCAATTTTTAACTTAAAATCACCTACTTTTGCTCCAATAAAATTTTACATTTAAACAGGTTAAAAATACGGTTTGCCCTTTCCGGGTCGTCAAAAACGGGTAACTAATGATGCATTACGTTTTATTCCATGTTTAGTACAGCAATAGTCCCACCACTTAGCTGCAAAATTATTTGGTTTTGTTGTCGGTGTCTGATTGTTTCCTCACGATTGCGTGTCAGCCTGCGTTTGCTCATCTACAAACCAGAAGGAAGTACTGCAAAGTTTTGCAAGTAACATCCGCGTATGTGACAAATGTGCAGTATGTAGAAAATTTCATGATAAAGATCTGGTCAAAGTAAAATAATGAAAAAGTTCTCATATCAATCAACGTGATATATGTATGAATTAGTTATAATTAGTTAAAAGTTAATACGATATTTATAAATTAGATGGTACTCACCACGGTCCTTAGTGAACATCACTGTTATAACCCTGATATAACCCACCTCTAATTTTATGAATATAGTAATGGTCGTTCAGAAGTGCCAAGTAAATGAAATGTAATGTTGAAATGCCGTAAAAACAAATTAAGTCATTGATGCCTGTTTGTTGCTCCAGGCTCTTAAATAGTTGGGAATGCACAGATGATTCCGAAACTTGTTGAAATTAATAAGAATTAATTAGAATTAATTAGAAAATAATACAACGTATTAAAAAGGTATAATCATATTACTTGATTTTTAAGGCACACGATCTTCAGTCGCTCCCCCTCACTTCTCTATTGTCAAAATGACAATAAAGTGGACAAGGAGACTGTACAAATCTTATGGCAGGTGTTAAACGAAAGACCCGGCAATTCGCATTCTGTAAAAAGGAAGCTTAGCTGAATATTTCTGCTGTATTCTGTATTAACTGAACTTGAAAAAGAAAAATAATTTGACTTATTAATAAACACTTTGATCGACTCACACACATTACTGTTTGACCAAATTTTGATCGGAACACCATTCAGTCATGTTAAGGGGGGATATACAGTTAGAATGACCAAAAAATTCATTTCTTTTTCTTTGCACAAAATGTTTGTAAATTTCCCGTAGAATACGCTCCTGAAACCCTTTTTTCGAAATTCAAACTCCAAGTGTTTCTTTTCATCGTTTTTCGAATACGCCTTTTTCGCGCGCAGCTGGTATAAAGAGACGCTTATCCGAGAAGACCAATTTTCAATGCGTTTTTCTCAATACAGCACTTTCGGCATGGTGATAACTCAAAAACTAATTATTCGAATAAACTGAAACTCATAGGATTTCTTTATTATAATATTACCTTCTATATGAATTAAAAACTATCGTAATATTTTATTATTAAATATAAAAAGATGTGATAAAATGGCGGAAAAAATGTGGATTTTTTCAAAAAAGTTACGCCAAAAGTGCAATTTTTTTTGGTTTACTTTTTTTTAATGCATCTACTACCTGTAAATGTAATTGATGTTATTTTTTTGGGTAAGCAGGTTTCAGATCAAAACTGCGACCAGGAGAGCCGGCACAAGCAAAATACAACGACGCACTCTTACGCCCGCCATTTTGTTGAAAAAGAATTGAAAAAAATATTTTTCTATATTACATGGATACACTTATAATTGTAAAAAAGTTTCGATTGATTTGTGTAAAAACTTTTTTCAAAAATGAGTTTGTTTTCTCGTTCTTACTGTATATCCCCCCTTAAATCTAAGGGAAGGTCCATTAATTACGTCACCCAGGGGGGGGGGGGGGATGTTGAGAAAACGTGACGATCCATACAAAAAAAATTGAAGGTCCATACAAAAAACGTGACAAGTTATAAAAAGTTAATTTTTGCATGACGTAATTAATGGACGTTCCCTAACCTTCAAGCTATAGGTATGGAATAGTTTAAGTTTTTATAGTATTAATTGAAAACCTACTAATTAGAGAAGATGGAACTTCACTACCCCAGTTCAGGAACCATACGACTTATGAACGAGTAAGAAATTAAATACCTTTTCATGACTTTGTACCGCAATTCGATTGGCATATTTGTTCTCCAATATCACATTCATCTCCCAGATTCAGTCGATGCTCACAACTCTATTTACTGTGCACAACCAGTGGAAATTTCTCATGTGAACGTTCAGTTAGCGTCCCCGAGGAAAATTGACTTCTGTTTTCGTAAGTAAACGTTCTGCGTATTTGTTTATCTACAATCATTCATTCATAGATCACCCATCGACGTCGCATCCCAGCGATACCAGCAGCCGATCGCCCGCTTCGAAAACATTTCGAAATCACCACCTTCTAACCCTTTTAGTGCCTCGGAAATTTTACAGCGAATCCAAAAGGAAAAAAAAATCCCGTCCCACGAAAAGAGGAAAAAAAAATGTAAACAATTACTTTCCATCAAAATTTTGAACCCGGCGCGCAGCAGACAGTAAGGTGGTCACATCAAAGTAGGCATCGCGCTGTGGTGGCGGCGGCAGGGGAAACATCCGCGTCGTATTCGCCCAAGTCACCGAAAGAAAAACCAAAAATCCCGTTGAAATCCGATCTTTCTCGGAAAAACGGAGTTCCTTTAATGCCTGTGCGCTGTGGCCTACTACGAACGATTCTCTCCTTTTCTAAATAAATCATTCACACTGTCTTCTGTACGCATGACCGTCTCCGAGCCGTATCAAGAAAAAAGACGGGTCGTCTTCTGCGCTTGGATGTTTATTTTTTCGGCTCGCGGGAAATTTTTTAATTAACTTCTTAGGTTACCACCCGCACCAGACTACAGCAACTGGCTCGCGCAGCACAATGGAAACTCAAAGCTCAAAAGAAACTAGATTGAGTTTCGTGTTTTACTATCTGTGGACGTCTATGATGTGGTTTGTGATGAATATACAGGCGGGCTACGGCTGCGTCTGACAACTGTCAGCTTTTGCAGTAGGCTGTGAATTTTCCTCTCCAAATGGCCGATCCAATAATAATCACAATAAACCTCTTTGTATGGACGTTCGTTGAGAAGAATCGTCCGGGAGGGGCAGTGAAAAACGACGAACGAGTTGGAACTTACCCATGAAATCTCTGACGCCACGATCAGTCTGTTGTGTTTCTTGTTCAACAATTAACCATCGTTTTCCGGATGATTTATGGGTTGGAGATTGAATCTGGCTGAATCGGGCAGACCGACGAACGATGGTCAACGGCTGGTGGGAAATTGGGAAATCTAAATACTGTTGTTAATTTAGTGCCTCATGAGAATTTATCGAGGAAAAGACTGGAAGGACAGGTATGTAGTTAGGGAAATAGTATATAGAATTATAGTAAAATCAATAGAATAACTCAACCATCGTGAATTAAGATGAGTGTGAGATGTATAAACGAACAGTGTGTCGAAAATTCACTTGTTGTACCTGAAAACATACGATAATTATGATGAGTGATACATCCGGTATTTTTCACTCTGCAACAATGATATGTTGTAGATTGAATGTATCACAACAAAACACGAAAGAAAACAACAAAATGTTGTATCTACGATGGGAAAGAGACACGTTGCTTTGAGCAAATTAATGTTGTGACTCGCACACAGGTGGCAATGTCCTTGTTTTCATGTAACAGCGATGAAAAAACGTTTTGTCATTATTGCAACCGATAGCAACATTGCTTTATCAGCAACATGAATGAAAGGGACAATCAGTTGTTGCAGTTAAACATATTACTGATCTGAGCATTTATAAAATTTGTTGTGGATAGACTTCACCCTGGAGAAAAATGCCTGTATAAAACCACACACTGAACAAAAACGAACACTATCTTTGGCAAACTTGTTGAAATAGACTACTATATCAGGGAAAAATAAAAAATATATGCTTTAAGCCTGATTTGAGCCTAGACCAACCTTAACATTCTTAATGTTCGGAACTACAGTTCTTTTTTTGTTTTTGAGTGTTTTTGAGTTTATAACTTAGGATCTAAAGTTGTCATTGTTGCTCTTTTAGCTATACAAGTTAACGATACATAATCAATAAAGTAATTTGAATCTTTTGAAAGATCAATGAAATAATCAGGGATGTTCGAGATGATTTAAACTTAGGATCTACAATTGTAACGGTAGCTTTTTGAGCAATACTAATTTAGGAATTTATGTAAACATGTTCATTGAGTCCTTTGAAGAAACAACAGACATTATGAGATAATCTGGGATGTTCTAGGTCATCCAAACTGTCCTGGAGCTCAAAACATGAGATGTACAGTTGTAACTATAGTTTTTAGGCTAGACAAGTTTATGATATGCATTGAACCATATTCAACGGATCTTCTGGAAGGTTAACCGACATTATGATGAAATCTGGGATGTTCTGAGTAATACAGACTGTTCATTAGTTCTTATCTTAGGGTCTACAATTGATACTAGAGCTTTTTCTGATGTCCAAGGTGTTCTGATGTATAATTGTAACTGCACCTGTTTCGGCTATACATAGTTACGATATGTTTTAAACCATGTTTATTGTCTTCTGGAAGGTCAGCAGATATTATGAAATGATCTGGAATGTTCTATATCAGCCATCTGAAGCTCAAAAATTAGGATCTCAAATTTTAACTGTAGCTTTTCAGGCTACACAAATTTACGATATGTATTCAACCATGCTCACTGAATCTTCGGGTAAGGTTTTAGATCGTCCAAACTGTTATACAGTTCAGAACTTAGGATCTATAATTGGTCGGGGTTCTGCCAGATTGCACCAAGCAACATATGCGTCATTCCTCGTAACTGGTCCGATACAGTCCTCACCGAATATTTTTTTCAGTGCATAATGGAGATGGATCACTTACATTGGTTATTGGTTACAAACTTCAAGAACCACTGATCTGGTTTATCTTCAAATTTAAAAGTTCTGTTGTTCATATGTCGGACAAAACTGATGATTTTCGATTGGCGCTTGGTGCGATTTGGCAGACCTCCGACGAATTGTAACTGTAGCTTTTTCAGCTGCAATCCTAATTAAGAATGACCTAGATTACCTCATAATATCTGTTGACTTTCCAGAAGATTTAATGTATATGGTTGAAAACATATCGTATCGTATCGTCAGTCGAAAAATATTTAGATACTATAGTAGATTCTTGGTTTTTAACTCAAGAAAAGTTTGGATAACCTAGAACAGATTATCTCATATTACGGTTGAACTCCCAACATATTTGATAACCATAGTTGGTTACATATCGTAACTTTGTGTTATCGAAAAAATACAATTACAATTTTTGATACTGTTTGACATTCTCACAGTCACCACTTCTTCACCTTTAGTGTGTTTTATTTACCTCGAGAGGCGATTTGATCTTCGGAAATCTCCTTTCCCAATTTCAACTCATTGTGACACTACGGGTAAGAGTTCTTGATGTGTCGCAAACAGTTGGTCAACCCTAGGGGGGGACAACTTAATCTTGCATTAATTTTAATGCCAATACTATGAGTATTAGTAAAAATAATAAAATTATAATATCATTATACGGTATTAAGATAACATAAACTGTCAATACAATGCTAGAATTTTAATAACAGTGTATAGTTATCGCGCATGGTTTGCTTTTTTTTTTTTTTTTAATTTGTTGTCGTACGGTGGAGTCGTTACCTGGTGGCAAGTCAATGTTGTTCAGCTTAGGTCCGGCACATCGAGCAGTTTACATGTGTTGGAAGCAAAAATATTGTAAACATTGCTGAGCACGTGGGTGATGACGTCAAACTACCACAACATTCCATACTGTGTGCTGATAGTTTGACATCACCATAACCAGCTGTTCCGTGTAAAAAGGTAAGCATTGAGACGAAACACAAACACCACTATAAATTTCCACATCTCACGAACACCAATAAGCTAGATGACCCGGACCTGGGTATAAACGACATTGGTGGCAAGTGTCATCTCACTGGAGTGCTCGCGTGTTTTCGTGCTCTGTGACAAACAATTTATGTTCTAACTGATATTGTGAATAATTAATATTAATTTTATTACACGCAGGCTCAAGCCAGGGCTTAAGATCAATACTATGGGCATAAAATTGAAGAGATAGCATCATCGAGTGGAACTAGAAGGAGATGAGAACACATGCCCCGTAACGTAAACGCAGTCTCAAAACGGACATATTTTTTATAATTTTTTATAATAAGCTGCACATAATTTCATGGATTCTTCCATTTCTTGAATGTCGGCAGCAGTTATGTCGCCGAGACCTGAACTGGCAGCATATCCCTGCAGCTCTAAGGTGCTCTGTATGGTTATAGGCACCACTCCCACAACTTCTTGAACTTTGGACCAGAAGTGCTTGTAGGCATTCTGCGAAATAGATAGAAAAGTATTAATCAATGTTTAAGCCAAATCAACTTTTTATTCTACTTACTTCTTTGGAGCACTCCATTTTTGGTTTTTATGTAATTGAGTTTTTGATTCCGCTGTATAAAATCCGCCATGTGAACCAGGTCGTTCCTAAATTTTAGGATTTCAGGTCTCCGTGGTCTTCGTCTGCTTTGTTTTTATTTTTCTCAATACGGACAATCTGTCAAACTAACATGTACACTCCAAAACGAATTTACTCTAAATTACATTATTGTCAAGATTGATATTTTAATCTTGAATTAGTGGTAATATAATACGATTTAATGCGATAAGTAAAGATGTCTCCCCCCTAGGGTCAACCCAAATGTTTTTGGACTGAATTTGAAATTGTGACCCAGGCTACCACTCACCCTAGCAGCACACTTGTTGCAAACCAGTATAAGAAACTTCAATGTTACTAAATTAGGTAAAAATGCTACTAATTATGACGGTTAGGTGTTGCTTGGGCAGACCCCCGTTCCCGGAACGCAGTCCGTTTTGCACTTTTTCAGACACATTTTCTTTGCCCTCTTTAACAAATGATGAATCCATTTGTTTATAACAAGACAAGAATGGCGCTAGAAACGGGCATTATATATTAGGAATAAATTAAGTATTTAATGCTATTATAACAACTTGTAGAGGAAAGGCTTGTAAGATGGAACAGCGCCTCTTTTGACATTCACAGCGACAGCACTATCGCGCTGAATGTCAAAAGCGCGATTGTTAATCTTATTTTTTACTATTCTTCAATTTTCATTTGCTTTTGGAGTGAATACACTTATTCGATTTAGCTCTTCCAGCTTCCATTGTTCGAAAAAGTTGGCATAATTAAAATAGCAATTATTTCTTGCGTTTAGTAAGTGAAAATTTCCCATCGATATCATAAGGTTAACAATTGTGTTGGCTAGCATTTTTGGTGTATTTTTATGATCCTTAGGTATTTGCAAATAAATCGGAGAGTAAAACAATTTTTTGATGTTTTGTGTTTATGGCGTCATGTTTGTAAGATGGAAAACATTTTTTTCGTTTTAAAACATATGAATGATATTTTTTTATGTTTGGAAATGCCATGGAATCAACAATAAATTGAAATATAACAATACATTTTTTGATATTGCAATTTTTTATGGATTTGATGCAGTTTTTGATGGAATACGCCATAATTTTTTTTGATGACTATAAATGATCCGTCTCTTGGGCAAAGTTGAAGCCTTTTAGTTCTTCTTTCGAAAGATGTCTTTGGATTTGCGGATAAATAAAAATTATGTTACGAGCAAAAAACGGATAGTGTTCCATCTTACAAGCCTTTCCTATATGATATGCTTTAGCTCATGTTAACAGAACGAAGTGAAATTGATTGCAATCGTATGTTTTGCTTAAAAACTGTAAGTATCCATCCATCTTTACCAACTATCACCTATCCCTCGGCAAAATTTTCGTTAGGTTGACATAATAACATATTTACTAAAACAACAAGCTCGCCCACACGTACGAGCACCTCCAACAGATGAAACAATTATCACCTGCCGATGCTGTGCGTATACGTAAACTAGCCAGGAATTCTCGAAAAAATAAGTTTGAAGTCAGGTTTTGAGGAGAATGCAGACGTTTCCTACGCAAACGGCCACTTGGATCGATTCAAAATTTAGTCAAATTCGATTTAGAAGATCAGAAAGTCGAATTACGCATAGACTGAGGAAAATATGAATATGGGTAAATGTCACTCATACTTATATTTACTCAAATATTAAACAATTTCACGCAGTCCATGCGTGATTCTACTTTTTTCACCGTTGAATTGAACTCGACTCAATTTTGAATCAACATCAGTAGCCGTGTACATATAAAAAAAGGCAGAAAAAGAAAGAAGGATAAAGATTGTCTCTTTTCGGTAGATGCAACATGTGACATGATTAAATGTATTTTTGTTGCATACAAAGCAATAAACATACAACGCTATGTCTCTTTCCTAAAGAACAATCGGATGTTATGAAACATTTTAATCTTGATTCTTCTGCCCAGCAATTTATCATTATTGTGCAACAATGATAGAGATACATTATTGTTTGTCCCAACATTGAAAAGTTAGTGACCATTGATAATGACCATTCATGCTTTTGCGAGTTTGGATTCACTACGACATTGTTTTTCAAATATATTCCCAAATAAACCGATATAAACATTTCATAGAGGCAATTTCATTCAGAGCAATAAATTCTGGAGGCGGGGCATATTTCATTCAACGAATGAATTTCATTTGCCTATAAAACTAATCTACCCACCCATGCCGAAGCAATTTCGATCGGTAAATGAAGCCAAATCGATAATTAAAATTTCATCTGAATAAAGTCCCGGCATGTCCATAAAATCGACCACCTAATGCTGCGTTTCTTTCGTACTTTCGGGACCACTTTCTACTTCATCCTCATTTTTTTTCTGAATTCCTCATTGAAAGTAAAATACACAACTAAGTGCATCGACGGTGCTCTGACTTTTTTTTCTCCCCTTTTCGTTCAAGCTATTTTTTGCAACTACAGATGGACAACACATGTTTGCAATAAAAACCCGAACAAATTGCAAATACATATTCGTATCCTCCTTCCTGCAATGAATGGGAATCTTGAAACGGACCAGCTCTGTGGGCTAGGGCCAGGGCTATAAAAAATTCCGCTTCCAAAGCACCTACGACGACTACATATTTGCAAGTCTAGGGCTGACTTAGACGCTCCCGAGGCGAAAATATGAGTGAGTGAGACCGTTGTCTTGTGAAGAGCGATATAATAAATGAATAAATTAAACTAGGCGATCACTTTTTCGGCCAGCCACATGTGCTCTCTTGTGCTCGGATCGGCTATTCAAGTCTCTTCTATCGATTTTCGCACCAAGCCGCAACACAGCAGGATATTTTGTTGTACAATTTATTACATTCCGTGTTCTCTACGTTGGCTTCCTTCCTCGACTCATCCTCGAGTCAAAGCGAAATTTAGTGCCTGTGGTGGAAAGTACTTTAATGAAGTACCCGCAATGTACTCTACCGGTGCACTCGAAGTTGGACTCTTATTGGCAACATTTTTCATGCTTCCACATGCTATACGAATCGGGTGTCAAGTTTTACCGATAGGAAGCGGTCTTGATGGGGAAATGTGTAGTTTACTGTTCCGGGAAGCATGTTTTGATGCAGTTTGTAGAAGTTGATTCCTGGGACCTAGTTTGAGTCATAGTGAAGACGGCGATCTCCATAAATACTAAAGTGGTTTAACTTATACGTCTCTAACGTATAGCAATAAGGTCCTGATCCTTTAATTGGTCACGAACTCGAACTGCACTGACCTTTTGAAGTTTCTATGGGACTTCCAATAGGAAAATCAAACTTTTTGATCTTATCCTTTGACACTTTGGCGTACTGACTTGTGGAAATGTTCGCTATCTGTGCTTATGAGATTATTTTCCTTGAATAACTTCGCCAGAAACCACTTTTCGATTGAACGTCAAGCTAATCAATTAAAGCCTGTCCACGTTAAATTTCGGACACCAAAATAATAGCAGAAAAAAAATTAAACATTCAACAACACCGATTGTTTATTTGGCAATAGTAGAGTTATATTTACATTAGAAACAGTTGATTAAGACGTTAATCCTTCATGTTGTAAAACTCTCAATCTTTCTGTGTACACCCTCCATAAAGTTTCGTACGATATCCTCAGATTAGCCCGCCGTGACGATTCTCCATCTTCTCTTGAAATCATCGGTACCATTTGTTTTCTTCTTATTTTCGAAGAGTTTTCGCTCAACTAGAGCCCAGTACTTCTCTATTGGGATGGTTCAGATATAGTCCTAAATAGGTTATGGAGTATTTTTCCTACATCCAGTAATCTAACGTCGGTGCTCCATCACAATATTTGCTTTTGTGATGTGTCCAACTCAATGAGTAAATTAAACTGAAGGTGAATTTAAAAGAAGGGCAACTTGGAGGAGAGCTCCCGTACCCACTGGTTGAAAATAAATATTGGCCAACATGCTTCTGCACATCTGTTTAAGTATTTGAGGATTTGATAAGCAACACAAATCTCCTAATCCAAAGTTGGGTTACCAAGCTGCATCAGCACCCGGATCCACTGTTCATGAATCTGGACACTTTTGTAATCACAAACTAGCAGAACTGGGGCGGGAGTTGGGCAAATTTGGATATCATCATCTAGTCTAACTTATTGTTACGAAAAACGGATAAGAACATGAAAACGTGTTACACGCACTCAATGTGTAGCCACCTACATGCACAAGACGACGTAAAGTGACATCACTAATCTACACCATGTTTCGGGCTACGCAATAGACCCGCGTGGAACGTAACTTCTACCTTTTCTTCCTTTTTTCGCACCTGCGAGATTTTTCATCTTGCCAGAGTTGCTATGACGCTTTCCCGCTGACTTTTCTTATATTCTGAGTGAATAAAGTTAGGTTAGCTTTTGCACACACGGTTCTATACACCAGCAGAGGTTCGGCATCTCTTTAAGGGAATGTAGGGCAAGGGGATGTTAGCCTAGCTCTTTCATTCGGCCTATGTACCAAATGTGTCATTAATTTAGCGATAATCAACAATGTCATGTTGCTATTAGAATAACCAATGAGACCCAAAGCAATTGAGACAATATTGATCAACTTAAAGTTATTCACTTCCGTGTAGTTTTCGATTTCTTTAACTTTTGGAGTATCGTGATTTCACTGGTTAAGCTGAACAGATGATCTACACGATTTAACAGTTTTCTATTGTTTTTCAATAGTTACAGGCTTTAAAAAGTATAGGTCCCATAGAAGGGTATACTCTATAGATTGAAAGGTTTCTGATATGCCAATAAAAAAAATCCACAAGAAAGGTCTATTGAGAGGTGGTAAGTGCTCTCAAAAACATGGAGCGAAACAGGTAATTGTCATCCTTTTTTCCCCTGAATTATATGAACTATATTCTATGATCAAATCACTTATCAAGGTGAATCCTGATCCTGATGACTATACCAAGGTGAATTCTGATTAAACCATACCCTACTAACATAGAAAAACCTCCTTACTGTGACCTTTGTGGGGATGCAGAGGTAAAACGGTCCCTGAACAACAAAGGTAACACTAGCTTTCCTTCCCTATTCCCACCTGATTGCAAGCACGTGGCCTGCGCCGGTATTGATTATTAAAGAAATTGAGTCACTGAAACGTGTACAGTGAGAATAACCGGTTACTCCCAGCCCCATTCAATTGATTCATTGTGCAATTTCACTTATTCTGATCAATCGCGGAGTAGCAACCGTCAGTCAAGCTAAGCTAAGCTAATAAGGACTGTATCGAAAATAAGTTATCAACATATTTATCTTTCAAATCACATAAAAAATTGTGTTTTATTCAAGCAAACCAATGATTCTTGAAATTGAACCTTATGAACACCGGATGAAGTTTATATTATTTTTTCACGAATTTGCGAACTTTTGAAGTTTTTTTCATGAAGTTCCGGACAAGTGTTTGATCACATTATTTAGAGCTCCTGCATATTCTCAGCTGCTTTAGCAGTCTTTTTGAAGCCTCTCTTCACAATCGCCCAATAGCGTTCGATGGGCCGAAGCTGAGGGCAATTTGGCGGATTGATGTCTATCTCAACGGAATCTATACCCTTTTCCATGAGTCAATTGAGAGTTGTTTTGACGTTATGCACCGGCGCGAAATTCGGCCAAAACAGTGGAGGGGTACTATGCTTCTGATATAAAGGCAACAACCTCTTCTGCAGACATTCAGATCGATAGATTTCCGCATTGATTGTTCCGGTAGTGTAAAAACCTTCATACCGCAGGAACATATTGCTTGCCATACCAGCAGTTTTCGACCAAGCTTCTCCACTTGAATCAACCTGTATACATCGCTTACATCCCTCCGCCATGACGGCAGTGTGATATTGTGGATCTGGAGGGGCTTTTGCGTCTTTGACATAAGTCTCGTCATCCATAAAAAAAAACATGCATCCGGTCGATTTTCGATTTTTTGATACGTTGAATCATTCCGACGCTGGTTCCCACTTCATTGGAAAAATCAAGTATCGACATCTTCCGAATAGAGCTACCACTTTCTGATCCAGTTCAGGGTTGGAAGATCCAGGTTTTCTACCTCTTCCGGGCAGTTAATCAAAAGAATAGTGTTCCCCAAACTTGGTTATGAAGGATTTTGCACTCGCGCGTTGAATTTCAAAGCGTTTCGACAATTGTCACATAGTTACACCCTTTTCACGAAGCGATGTGTCCAAAACCTTATTTTTCACGTCTTTTTCAATGCGTGACATTATGAAAATGAAAAATTTAAACCTTACAAACAAGTAAACAACCGAGAGATGGCAGTACACGCATACAACGCAAATGATCGTGGATAGCTTATTTTCGATACGTTCCTTATACAGTAGACAATTGCTTATTGCTGTACACTACCAAAATGTCATGTAAATTTCTATCCACTGAGACCGATACATGTAAGCGTTCTTTAGCACATAAGAATGATTTGAAAGAGATGAGAAAATAAATTCAATCAAACAGGTCTTTCGTGGAATTGCGTATGTGTCAGTTTCAGAAGAAATAATTTTATATATCTCTATATCTATAATCTTTGTTCACGTACTCCGACTTTTTACAAACTTTAATAACGTCTCGTGTAATATTCATAATTTCTAAGTGTGTAGGACATTGTTTATCCATAACGATTATCAATCTTCTTTATCATCATCATTATCGTTTTTATCATTACTGGTGTTTTCGGGATTTATATGTTATAATTTTTTTTTTATAATTTCACCTAATAGGTTGTATCTCGAGTAATTCATGGAGCCGTGTGTGAACAGTGACTTTGAACGTTGATCTCTCACGAATCATAAGCATCCTATTACATCCAGCTACTGCATATGGTAGAACTAACATTCTTTTACCAGATGCTGCTTTCATTTCACGCGAGTGATTTAAGATTCAAGAGAAATCGACATTTAAAGTCATGGTTTACAGGTGGCTTTTTGGCCGTTAACATTAATTACTCGAGATATATAGTTTTAATTATTATGTCTTATATGTCCAATTATTCTTATGATTTAGAAGTATCTAGTGCCTTGAATAAAAGAAGCTGCAACGGAATCTATGGAAGGCTTTTGCACTTATTACCTAATGTATTTTTCAATTCCGGTTTGCAAATGTACCTTTTCCAAATCTGAGCTGTTTGCCATTCGGATAGTGTCTGATGTTACAGTTCAATTTTTGTCAGTACTGTATCATAACTCACAATATCATTATATTTGATGATATTGTTTTATTGATTTTACATCATAGATGATTTAAAAATTGCTTGTTGTTTTTTATGTCCATTTGTCTTTAACTCCCTGTCAATAAAATCTTCTCTGTTTTCCTTATACAGGAGCAATAATACCTGGTCTAATAATACCAGCAAAAATAAAAACGTATTGCTGTTATAAAATCAACATCAAGTAGCAAATAGTGACCATGGCAACAGTAGATTAAAATGTATAAATGCTATTTTTGTAAAATTTAACAAACTTTTTCAGGATACCTCAAATTATGATTTTGGGAAATTGCTGCTATCGCTGAAAACGAACGAAAACGTGCTTAAGCGCGAAACCACAGAACTATACACTTCAACCATAGACTAACTCTAAGACCGGTATGTCCCGAACAAATACGATTTTTTTCTTGGCTCAGTCAGTACTAGCATATCGGTCCCAAACTCGGTTCCACGCTTGATAATGCGCCCCTAATAATTAACTCACACGAACACACTCTCAAATATTCTGTCAAAATAACACAGCAAATCAAAACAAACGCGCAAATATGTACAGCAAGGTGCTGGCTTCAAGGTGTATTTCGGACCAAGGAGTTTTACAACAGTGATCCAATTTCAAATCACTAGTTGCATATTGATTGTTGCTTCAACGCTTTACAACATTTCTTAAATTTCAGGATCCACCGAAGGGAGATCATAAATAATAGATACCGAGTGATTGCAGTATTTTTTATTTACATAAATATATACACTATTATATAAATAATTCATGGGAATGGGAGGGACCATCAGGGCACCCGATTGAAGCGCTCTGGATGGGGAGAGTGGGAATGCCAACTCCCCGTTGCTAACAGTTTGTGAATAGAGGGCGGGCTCTTCTCCCCGCCAATTTAGGCATCCTCATGTTAGATAGCTTGCTCTTATGACCAATTGTTCAATCTTGTTGTTGGAAGAAGATTCTTTATATCACTGTGGATACGTATAAGTGATGTTGCTTATCGATCCACCCAACCCCTTTTTGGCCCTTCATACAATGGCATGATTAGGATAATCAGTGGTTATTAAAGCTTGATCAAGTCTAACAGTGACGAGAGCCTATTGCTGTCGGACGTAGTTTCCGTGCTACAATGGGTGGTACATATCATACATCATACAATAACTAGTATTCTTATTATACATTAAGATTTCATTACGACCATGTTGTCGGATGTCGGATATGATTACAAAATAAACAACATTTTTACATAAGAACAGTGCAAGTGAGAGTAATATTCCTAGCCCGATCTTCAGAACCGCATGGTATACACACTTAGAAATTATGAATTTTACACGAGACATAATTCATGTTTGTAAAAAATCGGGGAACGTGAAGGAAGATTTCGTGTAAATTTAAGTCTCATGAAATTGACACATACGCAGTTCGACGAAAAATGTGTTTGATTGAACTTATTTTCTCATCTCTTTGAACTAATTCTTATGTGCTAAAGGATGCTCACATGTGTCGGTCTCAGAAGACAGAAATTTACATGACATTTTGGTAGTGTGTATCAGTTTATTCAAGTATGAGGGGAAATCGGGTAAAATGGACCCTTTACTAAGGTCAACCCTGAATGAAACCCTCCCCATTCGATTTTCCTGACATTTTTACATAAGTGCAGAGCAAGTGAGAGTAATATTACTAGCGCCGATCTTCAGAACCGCATGGTACATTAGTTTATTCAAGTATGAGGGGAGAATCAGGTTAAATTGGCAATATGGACCACTTCCTGGCATCCGATCAAAGTGAAATCTGTTCCATTCAGTTCTTCAGGTTTTTCTGCAAATTTACAGTGCATTTGGATGCAATATAACAGCACCAAGTTCTGTTTTTGGGTAATAAACCGAATTTGCATCCAAAATGAGGGGAGAAATGGGCAAAATGGGACACTTACTGTGGTCAACCTTAAACGAAACCAACACCATTCGATTTTCAGCATTTTTTCCCATAAGAAAAGCTATTTTTCAGGACTCCAACCCTGCGCCGTCTAAATTAATGGGATTTTGGTTCCATTTTTGCTTGGGTTGTAGTACATGTAATACATATCATACATATTCATGTCTATCTTCTACCTGAACCAGCTATCCTTCGTAAGTGACTCTACTTTTTCCACTTGAATTCAAACACGTTTCACAATTGAATTTGACTCAATTTTAAGATTTCCTAAGCCAAACTGTTTTTCTGAATATAAATATTGATCAACCCATAGTCAAATGCAAGCAAAATGATCACAATTTGTTGTTTTCATTAACGCATTTTTATGTTCGCGAAAGTTATCGTTCCATTTTACGTTTTGACAGCTATGCAATGCAATTATCGACCATTTCCATTGAACGATTGCCGCCAGTTATTTGACAAGAAAAAGAAGAAGTCACTCTGACCAACGGATAAGCGAGAAAATGATAAATCAGTCGAACAAAGAAGTAAACCTCAATTCAATCCTCAATTCAATATAGCTTGCCAGTAGCTCCACCCCATTCGAGAGACTGGAACGAGCGAGATGACAATATTTTCGATTCTGCCACTTTGTTTGCGTTTTCCAATCCACGATCCGTGCGGAACGAACCAAAAGCAGCAGCAGCAGAGCGAGCGATCATATCGCCTAAATGTAGACACTGGTAAAGGTCTTGTAACAGAAGATGTTTCGTAACACTATATTCGCTCTGCTCGAGAAGATAAAAATAACTCCTGAGAAATTTGCGAAAAAGACGAATCTGCTTTTGCAAACAAATATTTAAAGAGACGATTTCTTATACGCAGCTAAATTTCTTAAACTAAGACCACAATCGGGTAAAAGAAGGCCTGCTCTAGCCAACTTTGGTCTTAATTTTTAAATTGAGCGTTTATTCACTAACAAAAACGTCCATTAAAATGCTTGTTCACAGGAGAATTTTAGCGGAACTCAGGAGCACACATGCCAGGAATTGCAAATAAGAATAGGTGCGCATCATAGAATATTTCCCAAAATTGCGTGAAGATTAAGAGAAGGCTAAGTTGTTTCTATTTCATTTTAATATAACAGGCATCTTATCTTAAAAGTTGTTTTTAACCTGTTTTAAGTTGTTTCAACCTGTAGCTGATTTATTATTGCATTGAAACTGCTGATACCAGGTCATTCCATGATGCAGGTATACCTCGATAGTACGTACATCTACTTTCTCACTTCAATTCTAAATTGCATAAAAGCTACAGATTGTATCTGAAATCAAATACCACCATAAGAAAGAGCAGAAGGTTGCCCTTGCTTCTGGATATATTAGACTTCAGATACAACCAGTATTCTTTATTTAATTGCGATTTGAAGTGAGAAAGTTGATGTACGTACTATCGAGGTATACCTGTATTACAATCTTAATTGTTAAGTTATTTATTTGGAATGTTGTCCCAGCCTTGTTTTACTACTCCAATAAACCATACATAAACTTGTATCATGTCAATCGAAACAACTATTTTCGAATTTGAAGGCAACGAAAGCATGAACATAAACAGAACAACAGTATTTGACTAGCGGTAACAGTCGATTATCGTGAATGAGAAAAGCCAATAAATTACATCTAAACGATTTCAATCTGTAGTCCAAACGAGACATCATTCACCAACATTCTGGAGAAATGTTAACAATCCCATCCGTTCTATTATTCAACCCAGACAGTATAACGACCATGTCAAATCAATAACGTTTATATTCTGCCAGTTGCCATCCTCCAGCACAAATCCCCAACCACAACAATGCGAACATTCAATAAATCACTAAACTTGTTACTCATCACAATGATGACACGAACAAACATCATACCATACCCCACCGATACACAGACCATCGATTTGTAAAGCTTTTCTTGTTGTCGCCGTTGCTATGTTTTGAAGTGCATGACTCGATAAACCACCGCTTTATATTGGCAAGCTTCCTTGCTTCCCCATCAGCTGGATTCCTTGAAGCATTCTGACAAGATTGTATTAGAACATTAGAGCAATCAAAAAGGAAACCAAACGAAGTAAAACACTAATGGGTTAATTTCATAATGAGCGAAATCAGCCAAAATGGTTTCTAGGCACGCAATCTGGAAATTAGGCCAAATTTGAGGAGAATCGGAAGAAATTATGCATTTAATGGAAGAGAACGAAGTTATGCATTTACAAGCTTCCCGGGAAATTTACAAGTTCCCATAAACACAACAATGCAAGTGATTTAAAACTTGAGCATTAAATTTTGCACTCACATTCCAAGAATGGCAAGAGCTAAACTTTCCTCATTATGTGAAACTATTTCCGCCCCCTTTCGCCCGAACCAGAACGCGTTTGATTCAATCAAACTTGGTTAGGTCTGCGACGAGAAAGCTAGGACCAACTTTTCAACGCCGACTATGCCGAAACTATTCCAGTTTCATTACCGTTCCACAAGCCGAAACATTTTGATTAGTATCGCATCAAGCCTCGTGGAAATAGAGCTATACTTTCGCGTGATTTTGGTCGCCGTTTCAAAAAAACTAATACATAAAACCACAAAGCGACTCCATTCGAAATCAAAGGCCAATGTAGAAGGGAAAATAGGTGAGTTGTCGCACAGCAGGCCATGTTTTTGCTAATGGCGATAGCGTGCTTCTTGCTTGGAAGAGCACTTCCATTTGAAATGACAAATCGATCGGACGTGAACAAAAAATCTTCAATATTTTGACTGAGGACTACGTCTGTGTTTTCAATAAGCGCTAAAAGTTTGCTGTCCCGAAATATGTTTAGATTTTGAACGTTAATACTAATGATAGTTAATCAATAGTAAAAATCATTCATTATAAACATCAAACTTTTGAAAATAACGTTAATATAAATTTACTAATTGCGCAGTGTTTTCCTATCACAGATGTCATATGTAAATAAGGGAGGTTTCATATGCAACGACATAATGCTTTCAATCCAAGATGTATTTTTTATTTATTTACTTGTCATCTTAAAACTCATTACAGTCACTTAATAAGGCTGCATGAAAAAACTTCAGAACTTTTGAGTGTACTCCTGCCATTAGGGTTTGTGCAAACTTATCTGCAACCGAATTAGCTGGTTTTGTACAAGACTTTCAAAATTCTATAGTTGTTGCTTGTTGTTTTATTGAGAGAGTTCTCTCTTCACGAGAGCCCAATACTGCTCGATAGGTCGCAACTCCGGGCAGTTAGGTGGATTCGCTTCTTTCGGTACAACATGGACTCCATTCGCTTTATACCATTCCAAAACATCTTTGACGTAGTGACAAGATGCCAAATCAGAGCCAGAATACCGAAAGAGCATCATGGCTGCGTAGGAATGGTAACAATCGCTTCTTAAGGCATTCTTCACGGTATAATTCCTTGTTTACCATTCCGGTAGTCATGAAGCTTTTGGCTTGCTTGCCCACAGTTAAATATTGCCTGCCCAACCAACTATTTTTTGGGAAACTTGGTCTTTTTCTTTGGTCTATAATGCTCCTCTACGCCGTTCCGTTGCATGGCAGTATAATAATACATTCCGGGAAGCTGCTTAAAGTCTTTCAGCACATAAGTTTCATCGTCCATTATCGCGCAAGAAAACTTCGTCATATATTCGCGATACAACTTGCGAGCAATCGGGTTTTAGCATATAACAGTATCATCAGATATTAGATCATTAGCTGTTCGATTTGCTACAAGCATTGTATTAGCATTTCATCAGCATTTCGGATGCTGTTCATGTCGTAAAGATGATTTCAAGTGCTATTTCTAATGCTCGTAGCCTGTAATTAGTATTTCGAAATGCATAATAGCATTACTGCAGCATTATAGCATTGCAGCCAAACGCAGCCTGTCTGGTGGGCCACAAAGTGTTATGTTGCATTTAAGGCGATTATAATGCTTGATAGGCTGCCGTAAAGACGCTTTGGAATTGCTTATTGGTTACCCGGGAACTTACGAGCCCGGGTTTTAGCCGTCACATTCTGTTTATCATTACGGTTCGGTACCGTTTTCCCCTTGAACGACTTCATACCTTGCCGGTGCTTGGAAGTATGCACGAAAGTTGGATCACTTTTATTTTTCTAGCCACAGCACGTGCCGAAATATGTGGTCTCTTCTGCAATATTTGCTTCACCTGCGCGTCCTTCTGGTGGATCCTGAGATCCGTTTTTTGTTCCGCTCCCAGCCTTCCTGGTTGTTCTCAAACGTGTATCGAAAGATTTTAAAACGTTATGGACAGTGCTTGCAGGAAAACCAAGCTTTTTTGCAAGTTTTCTTATTGACAGATCCAGATTTTCATAGCGACTGCCCCCAATTGCTTTTCGCACTTGCTCTTCATTCGACGCCATCTTAGATCTTAAAGTTGTATCACCAAATATTGATTTACACAATGAATAGACATACGTTCACCAGTCTGCGAAATGTTTCACGCGTAGATGCAGTATTTCCAGAGATATACGTATTTAGGTCGCGAACAAGCCTTATAATAGGTACACACACGGTTCGGAAATTTCAACGGTCTCTATGTTATTCCGGAGTGCGAAAGCATGCTTATGGCAAGAGGAGGTTGTCAAATAGAAATTTTACACAAGGTGACCGTCACGAAATAGTGAGGACAAATGAAACGCTGATAACTCAATTAATCCTCGAATTCTCGGTAATGAGCTAATGTGCTCTAAAGTGCATTCCTGCTCCACAAGCGAGAAGGTGAGCAGATTCCAATAGATTTAATTTAATTTATGGATTCTATACACTGACTCGTGGGTCATTGACCTTCTCCACGTACTGTTTTGCATCTGCACTGCACCGTAGATCGTACGCAACACTTTCAAATCAAAGGTACCAAAGGAGCGATGGTCCTTCAGCGATGGTTGCCAGCCATAATACGCTTTCGAACTTATCTGCTGGTGTCGTTATCGGTGGCCACCAAAGAGTCCAGATACACGAATTCATCTACCGTTTCAATTTCATCACTTTCATTACGTCCTCGTGCCAGCGAGGGACTCTAAACAGAGCTGTACACGATGGTCCTCCAGTGAAACAGACGGTTGATGCTTTGCTATGCAACATCAACTGCTACCTGCTGCCAGTTTTTCAGCTCGAAGCCATGGGTGTGGAGGTAGAAACCACCGTCGGACCAATCGTCATCATAACGGTCTATAGCTTCAAACAAGCGGCTACGGTCTTACGGCGAGACATCGTCAAGCTACCGCGGTGGCGGAGGCAATTTATCATCGCTGGCGAGCTCAACGCAAAACACGAAGGCTGGGGAACACTCGTCGGAATACCAACGGATCAATCATCAAATATGACCTGGAGAACCACACGATACTGATTCCGAATTCTCCAACCCGATTGAGTCAAGCTGGGGCACACTCAACCTTCGACATTTTCCTCACCAACATGGCCGACAACATCGCTCAGCCGGAAGTATACCAGGCTCAGACCACTATCCGGTGGTTGCCGAAGTTGGCTCCTCGGTCAACCGGCGTCGGATCACCAGAAGCTACTATCACCGAGTTAACTGGGAAAAGTCGACGAATCTGTCGATAACGATACACTCGACCGACAACTGCGTACCACCAACGAAGCAATCTCTCGGGCTCGAGAGTAGCACGTACCATCAGTAAACTAGGTAAGTGGTTCTCTGAACCTTTACAGGACCACCAAGTACATTATCGAAATTCGTTACTCGATCCGAAGACAATTCCAACGCACCAGACAATTTCTTAAGACCAATTCCGCCTTGCCAAAGACCGCCTTGCTAAAATTATTCAAGCTGATAGTGGATGATGGATGTCAGAAATAAGCTTTTCGAAGTTGAGCAAAATTTTGAAAAATAAGGAGTGTATCGAAAAGTAGTTATAAACTTTCAAATAATAAAATAGGCATGAAAACATGGTTAAAATTAACATACTATTTCAGTTTATTATAGCTTAACATGTTTACAAAAGATCCAAACGGAAAAACTAGTCATCATGTTCATTTCTGTAGAATGCCCGTACCTTTGATTTGACACCTGCCATCAAATTCTGCACAGTGACCTTTGTGCACTTCCTGGATGCCGCTGCCCAATTTTTCTTAAAATCGGTCATGTTTTGGGACACTGTACCATCCTTCTTAAATATACGCTTGACTATTGCCCAATAGCGTTCGATCGGTCGCAACTGGGGACAGTTTGGTGGGTTGATGTCTTTTTCTACGAACTTGATGTTATTCTCCGTCAGCCACTGTAGAGTGGATTTGGCGTAATGTGCCGATGCCAAATCTGGCCAGAAGAGAGGAGGGGACTGGTGCTTTCTATACAATGGTAGCAACCTGTTCTTCAAACATTCCTTTTGATAAATCTCAGCATTTATAGTTCCTTTTGTATAGAAAATTGAAGAACGCAAGCCACATGTGCAAATAGCTTGCCAAATGAGCACCTTCTGACCGAATTTCTCCATCGCAACAGTCGTATCTGCGGTTGGCACACGTTCCCCAACAGATTTAGTATAAAACTGCGGCCCCGGTAGCGTTCTTGAATCTTCTTTAACGTATGTTTCGTCATCCATCAAAATGCACTGGTCGACATTGTCCAAAATGCAGCTGTACAGCTTTCGAGCCCTGGTTTTGGCACGAGACTTTTGTTCCGGAGTTTGTTTGGGCACTTTCTGCTTTTTGTACGTCTTCAAGTCATTCCTGCGCTTGATTCGTTGAATCATTCCGATGCTGGTCCTGAACTTCTTGGCTAGATCGCGAGTAGAGGCAGATTTGTTCCGTTGAATATACTCCACAACTTTTTGGTCCAAATCGGGGTTGCTGGAGCCGGGTTTCCGACCACTTCTTGGTAAATCCTTGAGGGAGCACTCCTTACCAAACTTTTCGATGATCCGTTTTACACTTGCCGGGTGAACATTTACTCTTTTCGGAATCTGGTTGTAAGTAACACCCTTTTCGGTGCACCAAGTGTGCAGAATTTTCTTTTTAGTCTCAAATTCAATTCGCGACATTTTGAATACAACTTTATCAACAGAAATGAATGAACCGAATAATCATTTTTGACATGTAAACAAAGCAAATGGCGCTTACACGCTAAAAATATATACAGTAGTTTATGCGTAATAACGCATCGAATGTTTATAACTACTTTTCGATACACTCCTTAAGCCAAGACCAATTCCGCTGCTTAGTCCTCTCGACCAGAATTCTGTCCCATATCAACTTATCACCCCTGTTGAAGAGGCCAACGCACTAGGTCAACATTTTGTGAACTCACACAACCTTGGCAAATCTATTTTAAGCCCACATGAGCCTACTGTTATGGACACTTGTGCTGAACTGGCCGGCTTGACGTGCCGCAAGGGCTCAGTAGGGATTGTCTGTCAAGACCCGATGCTATGTGTCAGTTCCATTGTGGTTATATCACACTAATTAGTTTTTCTACTTTATTTTTATAAACATTTTTTTCAGCATTGCAGCACGGAGAAGCTGGTAGGCGTAGCCTGGGCAACGTTGTCAACTTGACAATAGGGAAGTGAGTGGCTTGAGGATACACTGATCGGCAAAATAAAGTGCCCACCTCTTCGTTTTTTCAATTTCTCTCATTTACTTGGTTCAAATTATAGTTTTTTTCCTTATTTTATTTTTTATATTCTTTTTAAGTTTCACTTATGGAATACTGAAATAAAAGAGTTTTACTTAAAGAAAAAAAAATCAATTTGTGTTGAAAAAAAAAACAGTGACAAAATAAAGTGCCCACTACAAAAATCGATAGATTTTCGATAAGTTTCCATTGGAAGACCCCTCGATTGTTTATGTTTTGATATTTTGACATGTTTTGAAGCAAGCGGCTCAACCTGGTGCATTTGTATACGTGATCGCATTTGATTCAATTGAAAATTATGGATTCCCTTGTGAATCCGAAAATTGGTCGTTCGTGATGTGCAAAACGGTGAATCGCACCGGGCTGTCGCTTAAAAGTACAGTACAGTAAGGCAGCGGTTGGCAAAATTCTGCTGAAGCTTAAAACGTTTGGATCAGTGGTGGATCGCCCTGGCAGAGGCAGGAAGCGGAAAACGGATGCGAGAACGGACACCAAGATCATGCGCGAAGTCAAGAAGAACCCGAAGGTAACTGTCCGCGAGATCCAGGAAACCCTTCAGTTATCAGATTCCGGTCGAACTGTTCGTCGTCGTCTCGTAGCACAGGGGTTGAATAGCAAACTTGCCCGGAAGCACCCATTTATCAGCAAGGCAAACAAAGCCAAACGGCTTAAGTTTGCTAAAGAGCATGCTGATAAGCCCCTAGAGTTCTGGAAAACGGTTCTCTGGACGGACGAATCAAAATTCGAGCTGTTTAACCGAAAGCTGCGGGTTCGTGTTTGGTGCAGATCGGGAGAGGAGCTTCAGGAGCGCCACATCCAAGGCACGATGAAGCATGGAGGAGCAAATGTGATGGTCTGGGGGTGTTTTTCGTGGGGTGGAATGGGAAGCATTGTGAAAATCGGTGGGATAATGACGGCAGATTCTTACATCAACATCCTGCAAGAAAATCTGGAGGTTTCGCTGATCCAGACGGGCCTTAAAGAGAAGTTCATATTCCAGCAGGACAACGACCCGAAGCATACTGCCAAGAAGACCCAGTCTTTCCTGCGATCTTGTCGGATCAAATGGCCTCCACAAAGCCCGGACCTCAATCCCATCGAGAATTTGTGGGCGATTCTCGATGCCAGGATTGACAAAACTGGTGTTACCAATAAAAATAACTATTTTGAAGCCCTGGAGCGCGCCTGGGAAGAGCTAGATCCACAGCACCTAAAGAACCTGGACGAGAGCATGTCGAAGCGCCTGCAGGAGGTCCTGAAGGCCAAAGAAGGACACATCAATTATTGAAATGCTCTTATTTTACTTTAATTTATGTTTTCTGTAGCCTAAATGAAGTGGGCACTTTATTTTGTCACTGTTTTTTTTTTCAACACAAATTGTTTTTTTTTTTTCTTTAAGTAAAACTCTTTTTTTTGCAGTATTCTATAAGTAAAACTTAAAAAGAATATAAAAAATAAGATAATAAAAATAATACAGTGTGTTTACTTTAATTTGAACCAAGTAAATGAGAGAAATTGAAAAAAAAAAAACGATGAGGTGGGCACTTTATTTTGCCTATCAGTGTATATCTTCCATTCTCACTTAATTAATAATTTCAACACGCTTTGCGACATCTTTGCATTTTAAATTACCCTTGCATTTCAGGGCACAGAGCAGCATAACAATTTATTGCATGTAATACGCAATTTGCTTTTCAACATTTCAGCATTAATTTGTTATTAAAATTCTATTTCTGAACTACAACTACTATTTCATAAAAGATTGGCATTTGATAGTAGCAGTATATGATTGTTTTTGAATAGATGTGTGTGATATTACAATAAGCTATTACATTTTTTCAGAAATCATGATCTTCCGACAGTCTACAGTGAGTTTGCAAACCCTACACAGATAAAAAGAAACATTGAATTTTATGCGTTTTCTAATGCACATAAAGGGAATGCTAGATTTGGCAGAAATTAATGGGATATTTCATGTAAATTGAGGTCAGATAACGCCTGAATCTAGCCTGTTGTATGACAAATTACAAACATTGATGTATGGTGCAGGGAAAGTTGCATACAACTTGGTTGTTTACGCCTCCCTTGGGTTGAAATTAAACGAGAGGAAATTTTACGCGCTTGTTAAAATTAATGATTTTTTTCTGTGTATTTTTAACAAACTACCAGACGGAAATCCTAAATCCTGTATTGCATTCTGATCAGTACCTGTAATAGAAGCGTTTCGTTGGAAGCATATTCTCTAACTTTTCCGTGGGTTTCGTGTAAGTGCTTCTGCTTACGGGTCCACACCCCCGTTTTGGCTCTTCATACAACGGAATAGTGAGGATTACAGGAATGTACAGTTTGATCTCTCCATTGGGAGGAACTGTACGCCACGACAAGTCCTGCACTGGTGGTGGCTTCCTATCACATCATATCACATCACATGAGCCTACAATTATGGAGGCAATGTCTGGAGTCGCTTAAACACCTATAGTTGTCCCTGACGATAGAAGTGTATCGGCAAATGAGGTGATAGCTGCCATAAAGCGAACCAAGAACATAAAAACCGGTGGTGTCGACGGAGTCGTCAACAAGCTGTTCGAAACGCTGATCCTCAGCCGTTTACTGGAGTTTGCAAACCAAAATAACATCTTCCATCAGGCACAATTTGGGGTCAGGAAAGGTCACTCTACCATTTAGCAACTTACGCGAGTAACTAACATTCTCAAACGGATCAGGTCCCTTAGAAAGACACTTGGATTGAAGGTCGAAAAGGCGTTCGACAATGTCTAGCAGGATGGTCTGGTGTTTAAGCTATATCTTCACAACTTCCCGATCTATCTTGTTAAGATCATCAATAACTATCTGTTGGACAGATCATTCCAGGTCTTACTGTTGACTGTATTTTGTCAATTTCCATTATCTACAAGGGTTGAGTGATTCGTTCTCTGACTGAAAAACGTCAGGATGGCCTCAATGTCTTGTCCGAGTATTTTTATAGCTAGAAGAATTGTATCATTGCAGCTAAAACCCAGTTGAAAAGCTAAAAGCAAATTGTTGTTCCTATCGCATGTTTTACAAAACTTCAACTAAATGTAGTACGTTGTTAAGATCTCTGTATCCACTGATCAACAGAAAGTCCACTTGATCGACAAGAACAAACTGGCAGTTCATGAACAGATCATTTTTCCCGTTGTCGAGTACGGTTTGCCAATCTGGGAGAGTTGTGCTAATTGCCACCATCGGAATCTGCAGATAGCTCAGAACAAAATCCTCCGGATGATTCTGAACTGTACTCCGAGAACCAGAAATTTCAAGATCCATCGTTTGGCTGGTCTACAGAGCATTAGCGATAGAAAATTTATAATACTGGAAAGGTTCAGAGAATTCTGCCTGAGATCGCCCCTTCCGATCAGCAGACAGCTGGTAAACTAGGGTTAAGTTATTGTAGTTAGGTAGGTTATCAAATTTTCAAATTAATTACATTATTATATTATCACAGTTTTATTATTACATTAAATAACTATATGATATATAAAACAATACAAGTTAAACAAGAATTTAAAATAATAAAAACTAAGTAATAAAGATGTAGAGCCCTTCTGACTTATCAATTGAAATGTAAAATCAAAAATTTAAACAAGCAATAAAGATACATTTTAGTACTCGTAGTAGACAATTGTGTTCTATCGTTACATTATTTAGCGTGGAATTGCGCAGAGGTAAAGAAATGGTTTACATGGAGATAAGCTGGGCCAAAACAAAACGTATTCCATTTCATTTGATTTTGATAGGATAATCCCAAGGCTGGAACTAAACTACACTTTGCCTAATGCCAAAAGTACTTTGTAAATATGTGTAATTTGCAATTGAGAACCGAGAAACTAGCCTACTGTGGTTGCAGCTTTCCTATCGTAAATCGAATGAAAATAAACCGTTTTACCTGCCTGCAATACACCGTTACTCTCCCTCCGCCCGGGGAAGTTTTTCCTAAAATAGGTCTAAATAAAACTCCCGAAAATTTACGATACAGCGTAAAACTCTCGCTAGGTCAGGAGGCTCTTTTTATATTATTGTTGATTGCTGTTTTGGTTGCCGGTTTCTAAACACGCCAGAAGGGAGGCATACCAATGCAACCTACTGAAGAGCCAGTCAAACCGTGGTAGGTTGGGGTGGACCGGTGAACTCTAACCTGGTAGCAGTTTCATGATATCGTACTCCGTGGCTGGTAGTCGAACGTGAGCGGTTGGACTTATCGGACGGTAATGCTTTTCTTCCGCACGAGTAGTGATTACAAAGTGTACCCGAACTGCTTTAAAATGAAAGAAATCCAGACAGTTGGTGTCTTGACAATTGGATATTAGGTGAAGGATACGGGTCAATAACTGCGCAAGGTAGGTTGAGCTTCGCATTGACATTGATGTGGATTAGATTTGTTAGAAGGACCGAACCGGAGTGGTTGCATAATTCAGAATCGATTTTATGATAACGTTATGGGTACGTGATGAAAATGGACTGCGGAAAGCTACCTTGTTGAGGGGGCGAGTTTTACCATTCTTTCATTCACTGTCAAGGACTGTAGAGGAAGGCATTCGCAAAAACTTATAAATTACATATGTACAGGTATACCTCGATACAAAGCAACTTTATTTTCTGACTATTTTCATCGATTTCTTGCAAACTACACCGCCTTCAAGAAAAGTTGTAAGACCATTGGATATATGATACAATTTTCAATCTATTGGTTGCAATGATTTGTATAAGGGAACTCTCATTCGTGAGAAACTATTCGTTAGAAGTCGTAAAATAAAGTTGCTTTATATTGAAGTATACCTGTATTCTATTGATATTGAAGTTTGTTCATTTTTATAAAAAGCATTTTTCTTTGAAAATATGACTCTCCGTATTCTCAAAAATACAACAATATATTAGGTAAATCTAAACCGTACCTCCTCGGTTGTCAATTGCTTGTAAATAGAATTCATTCTCAATAATCGAAGGAGTGAAAGAGTGGCGTATTTTTGATTGCATGATATTTTAATTAATTTCAATTCCTTTTGGTAGTCTGGCACGGTCTATAGCGAATCGTCTAGTTTGAATTGCTCCGGAAATTCTTAAGCGACTGTGAAATCAAACTTGTCGATGCCGATTAAATTTTCCCATAAAATTTGCATTGACAACAACACATCGTAGTTTTCGCAAACTAACTGTATTGTCAATCCGCTATCAAAGTGACAAGTTATAGTGACACTCGTTCGACGACTAATTGCGTGATCAGCATCAGCGAATCTAGTCAACAGGCCGATCAAGCCCTTTTCGAATTACAGTGCCCCTATCATTTTTGAAAACAGTGTCAATATTTGGTTCACAAACCAAGGTTCCCGGGTAAAACCTTGCTTCCGTTTAAATCCCTAAGCTGTACCCAGTTGAGAACAATAATTCGTTGAAGACATTGCATGTCACCATGAAATGAAACCAGTTTTTTCATGCAATAATCCGGCGCACCTGGCTAAGTCCATGCAACCGTTGGATATAGGGAGAATATGGTATCTACCTTAAGAAGACACGGGAGAAGAGAATAGTTAAATAGACTGCTCTGTTTGGTGAACAGAACCAAAATTTATTTAAAAATGGTCGTTGGGAACATCTTGTCTAAGAAAGTTATGTGATGCTCTATTTCTCTTCAAACGGGTGGGACCTAAGCATGAACTTTAGTCATAACCGCTAATGGCTTATAGCTATGGAGGAAACCAGGTAACGCAAAAATAAATTAAAAATAGCCAGAAAGTTATTATCACTTTCAGTTTTAGATATGTACTACATTGTTTAACCTCACTTTAGCTTTACTAGGATTTCTCCATACCGCCATTACTCGCTTTCTGAAATGAGAAGAATGTCTGAGAATGCCCATCGTCATCTTGCGGCTAGGACTCTAGCATTAACTAATTATTGTCCTAGCGTTAAACGGATAATGGTTTAAGTGCAATTACACACTCTCTGGAAATAGAACATCTAAAATTTGGAAATGCCTCACCCAATTGCTTCCTGCTATTCCCGGAAGGCACCGGATAAAAATCTTCTGCTTAGCATTTTGCCAACTCTAGCTCGCCTGACATCCGCCTCCGATCCGAATATTTTTTTCGCATTTTTCATTTACCGAGGGTGGAACGATTTGACCATTCAACACTACTAGAACTCGGCCACGTCATTTATAACAAGTAAAAACACGAAAAATCGGAAGTTAATTTGAAATTTTCACAAGGCACACTTCGATCTCCACTTGATCAATTCCCCTTAGTTGTACTCTGGGAGGAAGAATCAGACTAAAAAATATGAGTGTCAAGTGGAGAGAGGTTTGAGCTGTCACAAACTGTGACACAAAGTGAAGCCAAGAGAATAAATTATCAGTCAATGGGAACTATTGATATTGTAAATAAAATGTTTCCATGCTTCAAAATAATTTGAACTGAAAAAAATTCGGAAGGAAAGGAAATCTGCAAATGATGCTAAGGGTCTTGTTAAATTTACCGATTACTTGATATTTTGTAAAAATAAACTTGATCATTTTGATCATGGATTTTTTTTTCATTGTAAAAAAAGAGTTGTATTATGGAAACTACACGCCAAGAAAACTATCGTCAAAGCACATATATTAAGGTCAATTCTGACGTGAACTATTGTTTATTCTAACCACGTATTCAATGTTGGACAAAACATTTGAAACTGGTAGTGAATACTGATAATACGCATTAACATGTACTCTGAATTAAAAACGGCTTAAGTCATCTATAGTTTACGGTTAAGGAGTCTAATTTATACTAGATGATTTGCGGAGTAGTCAGATTACAACTGATAGCACACCGACAGTGTTTAGTCGACAATTACCATTCTGCGGTGGTCAAAACAATTACAACTTATAATATTTTGTTATTTTTCACATCAAATCTGTTGATAACCCAAGTAACAATTTTGGTTTTATAAGGGTTCTGAAAAGCATGAATTAGACTTCGAGAATGTTATAAAACCATGATAAAACCAGCAATGTTCCTTGGGAACTGATGTAATTGGATTCATACTATAGCGAAGGGGTTATTTATTGGACATTTACGCCACCAGAAGGTAAATATTGCTTTATTTTACACAAAATAATGTTGCTTCTAATATTTTGGTATATTTTTCACGTCCAGATTCAAAATGTCCCGTGTCGCAGCCTTGGCTTGGAATTGCGAAAGAAAATAATCAATGATTTCACGTATGGAATGTCACAAAAAGAGATCTGTACCAAATATGGAGTGAAAAAACCAAAACTCTCAAGTTTTTCCTCGAAGTTTCGTTCCACCGGAAAGATTTCTAGGGAGCTTGAAGGAGGAAGCACTTCAAAGTGAACGAAGAGTTGCAGCTGTCTGCGTCAGACCGCACAGTCAGAAGACGTGCCATTGATGCCGGATTGTTTTGCAGACGCCCTTCGAAGATACCGCTGATATCGTTGAAAAACCAGAAGAAAAGGCCCAGTTGGCTGAATCTCTTAATGGTTGTAGTGTGCAGAAATCGTCGACTGTTCTGTTCAGCGATGAATCAAAGTTCAACATTATTGGAAGTGTACGTTGACCCGTCGGAAAACGCTTGGATCCACGATATTGTCAATAGACCGTGAATCATGGTGGAGGCAATGTGATGGTCTGGGGATGTTCATCCATAAGATTAATGGAATTATGGATCGCTTTATGTACAATAACATTCTTAGAGATGTTATCATTCTTGAATATGCCATTAAGATGGGTGTTTCAATTGGACAACGATCCAAAACACACCGCCAAAGTGGTCAAAAAATAGTTCAGCGATAATAACATCACGGATATGGAATGGCCACCACAGTCCCCAGATCTAAACCCTATCGAGAACCTTTGGGAGATCGTGGATCGAAGAATTAGTTAAGAATAAGGACCAATTGTTCGATCAAATCTAAAGAAGCGTGGGCAGCAATCCCTTAGAACATTATTGACAACCCGATTGACTCCATGCCTCGACGATGCAAGGCTGTTATTGAAAATAAGGAATTTGCTACTAAATATTGACAGCAGAATTCATTCTGACGATTGGATGCGAAGTGGCAATTGTTTTGTCCAAAAGAAAAACCTTTTTTTCTGTTTTTCTATATTGTTATGAGTTTCTTTTCAGTGAATTATGATTAGTTTTTGTTTCAATAAATCGAAAGTATGTTGTTTTTGAACGCACACATGTATTATACGAAGATTGACCATCCAAAGCTCTTCAATGATCAATTTCGTGGTATTCATGTACTGATTGCAAATGTTTTGTCCAATGTTAAATATGTTTCAAAAGAATTCTATGTTAAAATTAGCGTAACGTTAATCTTTAAAATTATTCGTATTAAAAATAAATGAGTAGATTTTGGGATTTGCCAACTCAGTAAATCAAAAAAGATATGGTTATTTCAAACATGCCCTACAACCAAACATGAACCTCCGCTTCCATCTTTCGGATTTGAACCAGTGAGTTGGTTTTACATGGTGATGAAAATGCAAGTCACTCCATTCGAGCAACCCGTTGTCGTGGTGCATGAGCCATTATTCATATATGTGTGTACAATTCAACACCAATTGGCCTGGCCGGCAATGGCATTATGGAAGAAATTTGTTTACAACAATTGGATGCAGCTTTAATTCGGGAGCTAAAAAGTGATAGCTGCTGCAGATCAAGCAACCCATTTCAGAATGTCTGGAGAGTCACGCCTATTCCGAGGTAACTTTCACATGAAATAAGCCCCGCATGTAAACATTCTGTTCGATATCATTTAGAAAAGGGCACTGGAACACACTTCCAGATTTGCAAATGTTTTCACATTTCCAAACCAGGCTCGTATTTAGTATTATTTGAAAATAAGATTATTGTTGTATAGTTATAATCAAACAGATCTCACCCATGGCCGTCTTCCAAATGGATCTTGTTCATTCGTAAAAATAAAAAATAAAACTATAAGGTACAGCCCAATGAAATGCGCAAAGGTAACGTAGGACTACACAGCAATGAGCATTGGCATACATAGCATTATTTAAGGATTGGCCGAAATTGGTCTCGTTCCAAATCTAACTCCCATACACTAAGCGTTCGCACTACAACCTTAATTATTTGATATAGCCTGTCTTGGTATCTACATTCATACATCTTGCTTTCACTGGAAATATGTATGTATGATATATGACATTAAGATACCCTATGTCACGTTAGATACACTGTAGTGCAAATGGATTATTTCTCATTAGGTTCTTTGTGATATACTCTGGACATTTATTGAATGCTATGTTCAGCCGTGACGCGGTAACTGAATTTCAAACAGCACAAGAGAAAACTTCAACCAAACTATTTAGTTAGTAAACTGATTTAGTCGTCCTGAAAAGGACGGATTTAGTTGAGAGATAGTTTGCGATCCCCTTGGGCTTTCTTTTTTCGTTCAGCTCCTCATCATTGTTGCTGGCCATCTGCAGGTGACGTGGGGTGATTGATTCTTGTTTCGTCACGGGCGGCTTCAGCAGCCATGTTTCTCGCAACGAGGTTGACGGTTCATCGGCATCAACAGCAAACTGCACCAACACTTCTCTGAGCTCCTTGGGCTGCAGGACGTTTGGCAGGACACCGTTCTGTGAAACGGTCACACCGGAGAAAAAAAATTTCAGCTCCTCGTCGTTGTGGCCAGCTGCAGGTGACGTGAGATGATTCTGGTTTTCTTCTTTTCACGGGCGGCGATTTCTGCCAACGTGCTCGCCGAACAGGTCAGTCGTGCATACGGATGCACAGCGGAGAACTGATTGCTGGTCTTCGGTCGTTTCCCACATGTTCCAGCAATTGCTGGCAAGGTTACTGTGGCGAGTATGAACCAATCAGGAGCGTAGCGCAAATATGATGTCATTTTCGACCAATAGCCTTGTGCGTTCAGAAAATTTTCTAGTAAGTACTTTTTAATTAGTTCAAGGAAATGTAATGAATAAAATTAACACAGGGATTCAGCTTTGATGTACTTATCGTAAAATTTATGTGGGCCAGAGAGGAGATATTAGCGTTCAAAGTCTCCAAACCCGCGTAACGCTTTCGATTTCAGAAATTTTAGAAGGGTGCCCCAAATAGAAATAGAAAATAGAGACGTAAATCCTACGTCAAAAATCTGCGTTGATTCGTAATCAATTTCATGAACAAACATGACAAAATAAACGCAAAAAGAAAATTAACGTTGCCACAACACCGCCCGTTAGATATGCGTAGCCTGCAACTGAAACTCTGTACACCACGTGGTGAAAGCTTCTGCAATTATATGCAAGCCTTTCACGCACGTATGCGCGTTGTCTTCGTTTGCTGCTTCTGACCAGTAAATGGTCGTTATCTACTCTTCATTAGCCTTCTGTTTTTCACTCCACACTCTGCCTATAATCAAAATCCCCGCTATTAGGTAACTTTTCGGCTGTATCGAACTTCAAAACTGCTTGTAATCATCGATTCACTCGCGACAAAGAGGAAAACAGCTGTCAGTAATTCACGTCGATAGGGTGCTCGCAATACTAACACTAATAGACAAAACTGTAATTCATAAAAAAAACAAAACACGGGGAAATATCGATAGAGCACTCACATTTTCGGGAAAGAGATCGACTGATATATCACTACGTATTACACAAAGTATGTGGAGATTTTACGTGATTTCACTATTAGTTTAATTTAAATTACGAATTATTGTTTGATTTTTTTTCGCGAAATCAACGCAGCAAAACCAAAACACGTCAGTTTCAAAGCACACCTTGCTGCGATTCTGGTGCATGAGCCATTAGGCATACTTTTGTGAGGAAAACAAACGGATATTAAAGAAACAAACACATTTGCTCGCATGGTGACTGTTTTCCTCAGATCACTGACTACCATCCATTGGTAATCGGTGGTTTACACCAACAAAGACATTTAATTTGATGTCAACAAACATCTGACATTAACATAAATCAGTTACGAACCACTTTTTGTTTAAGCCTCGTTCATTTACAAAATATCTTTGCTTTTGATATAACAATTACAGTACTGAATCATTTTTTCAAAATGCATAAAATTACTGGTTGATCTGATCATTAACCAATAGAAAGAGCACCCTTCTGCTCTTTCTTTTGGGTGCATTAGATTTCAATCCAATGTGTAGTTTTTGAGCAATTGTGATTTGAAGTGATGAAGTAGATGTACGTACTATCGAGGTATACCTGTATGTCTTTTCGGAAGCTGAATGAAGAAAAAACATTGGTTTGAACATTTTATATATTTTCAATATGTTATATTACTTGAACAACTTGAATGAATTTCCCTGTCCTTTAGATACAATGTTGTGCTGAATTTTGAAGTCCGATTGATTTCTATCCTCACTCACTGGTTCGGAATTTGCTTCGAGCTGTTCATCAAAAGATTCGTTCGACTGCTTTCTTGATGTGCATCGAAATCCTCTTCATCTACTGTCTTCAGATGGTATCCATTCAGGCTCAATTGCAATAAAGTTCACGTAGTTGTGATCTTGAAGCGCCGGTGAAGAGTAGATAGGACGAGATTTATAGAAATCAACATTCTATCGCTATACGAGCCGAATTTGAATCAACAGAAACAATTAATTGGAGGAACATTTTTATCTTAAACTTCTTTCCGAGGTTATTGTAGCAGAAACAAGCCTCTTCCAAAAAAAACCTATAGAATTATAATTAAAGCAGATTATAACACTGTTATCATAATGAAATACCAGTGAAAAAACTAGTATTTTCAACTTACGCTACACTCACGAACCTGGGTAAATTTAGGCAGAATCGAGCCGACAGAATTATATCCATTTGGATCTTGAAATATTAACACTGGGAGAACGCAATAAAAATTAATTCCGGATAGTTCCTGCCGTCTAGGCAACAGTATTCAACTTTACACTTCATGTTGAACAAATTTGAAACGCCTGCAACAGTCTGCGACCAGCTGCAAAAAGCGAGCGAAACCGAACTGATTTGTGAACGAATGTTTCTCGATACTTCATGCGACGGTAACACATAAACATAATAGACACGATGTAGAAGGAGATGTTCGCTCATCACCATGAGGCACCAAGAGTGAACAACAATGTTTTTGGCTAGAATTGAAAGATATGAAGAGTAAGTTTTTGATAGTTCCACTAGTGTGCGGCAGGCTTGGAAACATAGCAGATGTTTTCGGAAAATTGAGCGAAAAGGGCATGTGTACAGTGGTACTCGAATTAACGACATTTTTGCCTAACATCCCACTGCGGGGTAGGTTAAAGCACGGACTAAGTCCGCCACTTCAACAGGCAAAAAATGTCCGGTTGGAAGACGCTCATGTACCACTGTGGCTTGTATAGTTATTCTAGCGATCTATTGTGTGCACTCTGTTTACTGATGCGCACATTTTTTGCCTGTTGAAGTGGCGGACTTAGTCCGTGCTTTAACCTACCCCGCAGTGGGATGTTAGGCAAAAAATGTCGTTGGTTCGAGTACCACTGTACACATGCCCTTTTCGCTCAATTTTCCTAAAACATCTGCTATGTTTCCAAGCCTGCCGCACACTAGCGGAACTATCAAAAAACTTTCTCTTCATATCTTTCATTCTAGCCAAAAACATTGTTGTTCACTCTTGGTGCCTCATGGTGATGAGCGAACATCTCCTTGTACATCATAATCGTTACTCCTCGCACGGAGAATATATAACATAACAATTAATGTATAATAGACACGCCAAACAAAAACTACTGATTTACACAACTGTTTTCTTGATAATGTTAGTGCGTTGAAAATTTCCATGTCTAATATCGAGACTCACTGAATACATTGTACTCTGAGAAAAATTCTATCGCACATAATGGTCAGAAAGTGAATAAAGTGCGTTGTTTGCCGAAAACCACAATTGGCATTAATTTAGTTAATTTGAAGCATAAATCTATAGAAGTATAAATATAGGGTATGTGTCCCTTGGCTCAGCCTATTATGCAACCAGCGATCACATTTTTCATTATAACTCATAAAGTTTTTAAGCTGTAAGCAACATTCAACTAGTTATACACTTGCAAAGATAAGTTTGATAAGACATTTGGTACAATGTATCACGAAAAGTTACACAAATCTTTGTATAAAGTCAGAAACATTCGAGGGATATGGATTTAATGTCGGTCTATTGGCGCCGAATTGGGTCTATTCATGGATGCAAATTTGTCCCATTCGATGGATTAATTACTAAATGCAGTCTTTGTACGTTTTTTTAAGCTTTATGAATTAAAACATTGCTAGCTGTATTTCATTTACTTAATACAACATTTCACAAAACAAACTCAAGTAAAACTGCCTCGAAACAGTTAAGTGATGTTCATTTATGATTTATTAGCCATTCAATAATGAAAACATTATAATTCAGTATACAATGATTTTGTTTTTTCAGTTTGTATTTAGATAAACCACTTGAATTTCAACAACCGCAAATTCATGCATTTTCACTTGAAATTTTACCAATAACAACCTTTTTACTACGTTTTTGATACAACAGGCCATAGTTGGGAACAACCAAATAAATATGTACCCAACATTGGGTCTACGATTTTCTTGTAAAATCATTGACATTTTAGCTATGTGAACAGTTAGTTTGTAACGTGTAACTATGTTCTGCACATCCAGACTGCATTACTTGCTTTATCGATTCAATTAAGCCATATTTAGATCACTTGAGATCGTGTAGATCATCTGTTCAGCATAACCAGTGAGATCATGATGCCCCAAAAGTTCAAGAAACCGAAAATTACGCGGAAGTGAACAACTATAAGATAATTAATATTGTCTCAATTGCTTCGGATTACATCTATTATGCTAATAGCAACATGATTTTGTTGATTATTGCTAAATTAATGACACATTTGGTACATAGGCCGATTCAAGGAGCTAGGCTAATATTACATCCCCTTACCCTACTTCGCCCGTTTACATCTTGCCTAACGTGAAAACAGTCGAGCTACGTTTGTCTCACCGGATATACCGAGAGTTTTGGAGGAGAAGAACTAGCAGCGAATTGTAGCGACGTCATTCAGTTATCTTTCATTGCCGAGAACAGTCGCGTAAGTTACTAAGTCTGGAAATGTTGGAATACGACAATTGCTATAATATAACTAAATCGAAAGCTGCATACGAAAGAATAAGAAGAGCGCAATAGAAGCTTTTGAAGCAAAATTTTGGAACGATCGACCGTGCCAAACTAATTATTGTAAGTTTGATTCGTATTAGTTTATGCTAGATTTCAAATAAATAAAAACTTAATAATGCAGTTTGAGCTGCACAAAAGTAAAACCTTTGCTGCTACAAAACCTTGTTTGAGTTACATCCGAACAAATAGTATTTATGTTATTATCTATGTGTTAGATTTAACAACACATTTTCACCCCATTTTTTTCAAATTCAAGCGTACTAAAATAGAATGAAATAATATTCCGCAACGAATTTTTAGAAATGATAAACGGCAGACTCCTCCAACCACCGCCCCTGCCGCCTCAAAACCCTGCTAAAATTAAACACTTCAAATTTTGAAGAACAGTTATACTCCAAAGAACTGCTCATGTTTTAAACAAGAAACCATTGCCATTGAAGATATTCCGGGCAAACGTTTGCTTCCGGATATAAGAACGAAAGATCTAAATGAGAGGTTTGATTGTGGATATAGAAAGACTGTAGTCTTTTGCGATTCTGAACTGACTGAAGACTGACGAACTTCTTCCTAGTAATCATTCGGTTTAACAAACATTGTCCTAATTACCTGACACCGTTTACTTCTCAGGTTTGCAATTTGAACCTTTGTTTAATGTGATATTTTTTAACACTCGAAACGTCGTAAAGAATTAATAGTTTGTAATTTGGTCCAGTTTGACCAAATATAATAAAAATTATAATTGTGTATGAATTCATTCAAATTCGTCACTTGAGTTTAAAATTTCTAGTGGCGAGGCAAGGCCTTCTCTGGTGAAAACAGATTTAGATAGTTGTCAAACTCCACTGTATAATTTCCTACGCATTCCGCATAGTTCAATTGTTTATTAAAGCTTCCAAATCAGTTTTTCCAGAACCAATTTCGTTTTGCGGACAATCCCGAACGGGAATGCACTCGGCTCTGGACGTTCTGCGAATATAACCTTCCTTACAGTAGCAATCCGAGGGGCACATAAAACAGTTCCATGTGCTTACTCGATAGTCACAGCTTAGTTGTACGCATTCGTTTGAACAGCAGAGGAATTCTTCGTTCTCCGGACAGGTTCCTATGGGAGTGGAAATTGAAAAATCCGAATGAAGGGCGGACAATGAACACGGGTAAATGAGTTTTCTTACGTATCTGCGCGTGGGGGAAATTGGGACAGAGATTAGCAGTTCGATTGGCTGGCACTGCTGCTACTGTTGACGATTGAATGGCACAGAGTAAACCGATGGCACAAAACGGGATTAATCTTCGATGCAGCATGATGAGTTTGAATCGATTCGGTCGGAGCTACTAACTGATTGATAAGGGAGGTGCAGCGAGCAGTTGATTAAATACCAAAGTAGCTTTATCATTGTTTACGGAATTTCAACTCGTTTAGATGTAAGCATTAGATTGAAAGCACCAGGTTAAGTAATAATAATCGACGGCAGGGAGAAAACCAGGCAGCAGGGAAAATATATTTCTTTAGACTATAGTTAAAAACTGAACAATTTCTCTACAGATGAACTATTCTACTGTCCCTTTAGTCGGCGTACATAATGACAAGTGAACAACTTCATTTAAAAAATACCGTTTCCATCGCTACTTTAAAGGGTGGAACGGTCGAAAATTGGTCAAACATGATTTAGTGCACACTGATTAGTTTATTATATAAATGATCAATCTTTATTTCTTTTTCAAGTTCAGCGTCGGCAAAACCGATTTTCCAAATGCGAACTGTCGGGCTTTACGTTTTGCACCTTCCATCAAGTTTAGTACCGCTGTTATATCTACCTTATTGGATGCTTAACGCCAAATTGCCTTGAATTGGTTTTCACTTCCAACTGTTTATTGAGTTATCTTGAGGTTTCTCTTTACGATTGCCCAATATTTTTCAATTGGTGGCAGTTCCGTCGAGTTTGGAGGGGTTTTATCCTTAGGGTATGATTTGCACACTGTTGACGGTATACCATTCCTGAACCATTTTTCCATAGTTTTTGCAAGCATTCCTTTACATAAATATCTTGGTTGACAGTGTCAGTTGTCACAAATCTTTCGATTTTTAGCCTACAGTTGCAAATCATCTGCTATTTTTCCGAGAATTTCGACATTCTTTTCTGCTTAAATTTATCTTGAACTTTTCCGTTTTTAGTAGCCGTATAAAACTCTTGATCTGGGAGCTGCTTGAAATCAATCTTGACGCATGTTTTATTGTCCATTACGACGCAATCAAACTTGGTCAACAAACTCGTGTAAAACTTATGCGCTCTTCCTTTGGCTGTTGTGTTTTGCTTATCATCTCGATTTGGTGTCACTGCAACCTTATATGTTGGCAGTCCGGCTCGTTTCTTTGCTCTTGGCACTGTTGTATGGGACTTTCCCATTTTGTTAACGATATGTCAGATGGAAAAGTTAGGATTGCGTTTGAAAATGCTGGCCACTATTCTTCCGGTCGTTCCGGCTTCCTGGCAATCGTCAAACGTTCTCCGAACACTTTTATAACATTTATCATGGTTTATTTGGCAATATTAAGTGATTTTGCCAAGTCAGCGCTGGAATAACTTGGATTTTGCCTATGCGAGTGCAAAATTTGGATATCCTACTCTTCTTGCTTCGACGCCATATTCACAACTGAACAGAAAAAGGCAAAAACATAATAGTCAACGTTCCGTACGCATACACCTACAAAATGAGGGATGTTCAAGTTTTTTAAATGCACTATTCAAAAAACTACGCCATATTTAAGTTGACCATGTTTTGACCGTTCCACCCTTTACAGGGTAGGCCCAAACAATTGACGCATGAAACAAAGACTGTATCTCCCACGAAAAGATAAATAATTTAAATGTTTTTTTGTTATTCTGTTTATTATATTTTATTGTTTATGTGTACATATTTACATTTCGATTCTATCGCCTTTAGCTTTAATTATTGCCCTTAGTCTCTTCGGAAAGGCATTACAAGCGGCACGCACCTGATTTTCGGGGATTTCATCCCATATCTTCTGTATGGTAGCTTTGAATGTTTCAATACCCATTGGTTTGAGATCTCGAAAGTGAGCTTCCATGATTCCTCAAATAGAGAAATCCAGAGGATTTGCATCTGGCAAAGAAGCTGGCCATAATTCCTTAGGAATGAAGTCTGGAAAATTCTTGGTGCACCATGCTTGGGTAATCTTTGCTCCATGGGACGGCGCAGAATCCTGTTGAAACACCCATTTGCGGTTACCGAACATCGTTGAAGTATGCTTCTTCAAATGCTTTTCCAGGACCTCTTTTACGTAGTATGCTGCGTTGATTTTTACACCCTTATCAATGAAAAGCAGTGGTAGACGACCTTCCGCAGAAATCGCTCCCCAAACCATGACCGAAGTATGATTTTGGAAGCGTTGAACTGCGCGAATTGAAGAAGGGATATCCTGAATACTCGCTGCATAGACCCTGTCATTTTGAGCGTTGAAACTTTGCTGCAATACGAAATTTTTCTCATCCGAAAACACAATCATGGAATCACCGTGGCGACGAAGTAATTCGCGAGCAACGAATGACTTCTGGTTCTTCTTGTTGGCTTCCGAAAGTCCATGCAAATTCTTTCTGATAACTGATCTCTAGTTCTCCTGGACGACGATCCATATCCTGAGCCAGTTTATATGAAGAACGACAAGGATTTCGGCGAATTCGCTCACTGCGAGGACGACCTATTTTTTTCTTTGGATCGATGGTTCCCCTCGTCCTCCATCTTCTCAACGTCCGGTCGATTAATGTGCAGCATATTCCTTCCTTCCGGGTCTCGGCCAGTATCTGGTTGGGACGCTTTCCCGCCAAATGCAACTGCAAAATCCGTTGTCTTTTGAAATCCATATTTTTCTTAGGCACTTCCTGTCGACGGAATCTAGCGAACACTAGTTTGTTTACATATTAATCAGTCCCTCTTTAATATGCTGGCAACCAGATGGCTCTTGCGATGGCTAGAAGAATTCCACACTGAAACAAAATACTGCGTCACTTATTTGGGCCTACCCTGTAGATGGACTACAAAGTTCCATGGATCAAGTTTTTTTTGGAACCTGGTATTAACTCAGTATTAACCCAAATAACAATATTTTAGTTATTTGAATATACAGTATATCTCAGTATGTACAACAACATCTGGCACTTCAAATCGAAATTACGAACAAATACTTCACTCGATCCCAAGGAAATCGTTGGCTTATCATGGTTTAAAGCATTCTTGAAGAATAGTTCATGCTCTTAGAACCCTTAGAAGCTAAAATTGTTACTTGGGATTGTATCGAAGCCTCCAATACAACCAAAAGACAGAGCACAAGATTGCGCTTCATTTGGTTACACAAGTTTTCAGATACAAACAGTAGTTTTTATGCTATTGCGATTTGAAGTGTGAATGTTGATGTACATACTATCGAGGTATACCTGAGAGAATTTCAACAACGTTTGCCAGTTGAAAATTCAACTTATACTTCATCTCCCAACGCAATGGGTATCATTATACTCCGCAATGGTACTGGCATCGAAAATTCTAAATTAATAACCGCGGAAGAGCATTTTTGAACACTTCGCTGAGAGTTATAAGGACTGTATCGAAAATAAATTATCCGCATATTTTTCTTTCAATTCATATAAAAAAATATTTTTTATTCAAACAAATGGATAATTCTTCACTGCAGGGGATTAAAATGGAACATTGTGAAGACCGGATGAATTTACACATTTTTGAATCTAACACTGTTCATCAAGTCGTTTCCATCACATGTTTTGGACGCCTTAGCCCAGATTTTATGCTCCTGCATATTTTCAGCTAGTTTGCCAGTCTTTTTGAAGACCCTCTTCATAATCGCCCAATAGCATTCAATGGGCTGAAGCTGAGGACAATTTAGCGAATTGATGTCTTTCTCAACGAAACCGACGTCGGTTTCGTCGTCCATCAAAATACATGCCTCCGGTCGCTGCAAAACTCGCTGAATACAATTTCACGGCCCATGTTGCTGAGCGTTGGTTCTGTTCTCACTTTGTTTGGCGATTTTCTGCTTCTTGTAGGTCTTCAGGCTGTTCCGACGCTGGTTCCCAATTTATTGGCCAAACCACGTATGGACATTCACTTCTGATCCTGTTTAGGGTTGGAAGATCCAGGGTTTTCGGCCTTTTCCTGGCAGTTAATCCAAAGAACAGAATGCCAAATACACGCATTCAACCCAAATGTTGGTTAAGATGTTGGTTGTTGCCAGAAAACCAAGAGATTCACAGTTCGCCGAATCTTTGATCACCTACGTTTATTGAACATCGCGCCAAAGGCCTGTTCATAAGCCACGTAGACTCATTTTTGAAAATCTCAGACCCCTCCTTTTCCCTCGTAGACTTTTCCTCATACAATGTTTTTATTTTTTGTATGGAACGTAGACTTTGGGCACTAGATGAAGCATCATGCTACCAAAAATGAGCGTTTTATGTTATCGTTTACCTCGTGCTTGGAATTAGGTCCTGCGTGCTGGAATCGGTTTCTACCCTACATCCGATCAGGAAACGATAAGCGTCGATGAGGATGAAACGACGAAACCAACTCAAGCCAGCATCTCAAAAAATCTAATTCGTCCAAACAGCCACTGATCAGCCAGCACCACCTTACAAGCGAACCAAACATCGGGATTTTTGAAGTGAAGGAAAGTGTAGTGCTCCCTTTACTCTCAGAAGTGAGAGCGCAACAGGCTGGAAGATCCGTCCGGGACGTCTTACCCCAATCCCATTGATGGATAATCTCCCTCTGCGGTCGATTACGAAGCAACATACACCACCTATCTACCACCTCGCTCTTTACCGCTTACACTCAATGCACCTACCACAAGCACTAGTACAAGAAGACCTGATGTAACCTCTAGAATAGGAGTGGATCTCCGGGGGGATGAGGCTGGTACCAGTCACGAGTGTCTTCCACCTTCTGTTGCCTCCTGGAATCCGGCCGCTTTTCCATCAAACCACGAATCATCATCATCATCATCGTGATGCCACAAAATGCTTCGCATTACAGTGGAACATACGTGGTTTACGAAGGAACATCAGTGAGCTCAAACTACTTATGAGCCAGCACGAATCGTCGGTAAATTTTGAACGACGGGTCACACACTCGGATAAATCCAGCCACAGGTTCATCTTCTGCTTTAGACCTATCGACCTGTTCTGAGATGCTAGCTTCCAGGTTTATTTGGCAAACACTCCCGTGACCATTTTCCGACCACCGTTTCCCTGCCTGGCTGTACGACCAAGTGGACTGGACATCTTATGAACGGTTGACTGCTAGTAGCATCAAACCCGGTGACGAAATTTAGTCGGATGATTTCATCGACCGGATACTGTCCTATATCGGTACCATGGTGGTGTCCTGAAGTAGAAATGAAGATTAAGCTGCGTCGAAATTGCCTGCACTGAAGCGTACTAAAACAGTGAGCTTAGATATAAATAATGCACTAAACAAGCTCCAGGAAGCAAAGGCAGCTGCAAGGAAGGTCAAGTGTCAGTCATGGGAGGAGTTTATCGGGAACATATCTCCAAACAGTACTACGGCAAAAATGTGGTAGACAATTAACACTCTGAGAACAAAACGACACGGAACGTGGAAGAGGCGAATGAACCACGAATTGCACCAGTTGCTGGGAGAACCTCCCATCGTACACATCGCAAAAATCGGTCGACTACGATGGGCTGGGCATGTCGTAAGAATGTCGGACGACAGCCCTGTGAAAATGGTTCTCGAAAACGAACCGATAGGTACAAGAAGAAGAGGCGCGCAACGAGCAAGGATGATCGATCAAGTAGAAGGCGGCCTGCGGACCCTCCGCAGACAGCAAGGCTGGCGAGTGACAGCCATGGACCGAATAGAATGGAGACAACTTCTGTGTACAGGAGAGGCCAAGCCGGCCTAAGTCTGATTGGTAAGGTAAGCTAAGCAAAACGACAACATAGCACGGCTGTCATCAAACGTCCCAACGGTTACACCGATGAAGGGGAAGAAGTACATAGCGGAAGAATTGGCAAAACACTATTCTGAGAGATCGGCGACCTCTAGCTATCCTCCATTGTTTTAAATGGCAAAGAAAAAAGTCAAACGAGATCACGTGAATTTTCTACCAGATACAACTAACAACTACAACTCGGATTTCACCCTGAACGAGCTACTGTGGGCATTCGACAAAGGCCGTACCGTCTCTAAAGGTCTTGACCCATAGAGTATCCGATGCTACGACGACTTCCTTTATCCGTGAATACTGCCCTACCGTGGAGTTCCTCAACAGAATCTGGCGTAGTGGTGTTTTCCTAACCAGCTGGCGAACTGGAATAATAGTGAACATCCCGAAGCCGAATTCATTTGTATCCGGTCTTGCCGCCTTCCGGCCGATCACGTTGATAAACTGCATAGCTAAAGTGTTTGAGCGTATTACCAATAGAAGGTTAACAACTGAGTTAGAATCTAATGGGCGACTCGACAAAAGGCAACATGCCTTCAACCATGCGTATGGCTTATGGCCATCGAGACGGGAAAATTATCCCTGGATTCAGGAAATGGAGAACCTACTACGAAACCGTCCAATACACCTTTGTTGGATCCCTGGTCACGTCGGTATCCGTGGCAATGAGGAAACAGCTCGTCTCGCAGGTAAACGAGGAATAGCCCGCCACTTGAAGTCGCTATGTCTAGGAAAGACGCTACGAAAGCAATTAATCAAGCTATCCGTCAGCAATGGGAAGATGGTTAGGCGCAAATGAGAGACGTGAAACTGAGGGAGGTGACGGAAGAAGAGAAGCGAATGAAGAGTTGCGGAAGACGCAAATCGGAAGTAAAAAAAGTTAAAAAACGGATAAGACGAAGCAGAAGAAGAGAAGTGGAAGAAGAGATGAGAAAGACGAAAAGCGAAAGAAGATAAATGGAAGAATAGAAGCGGAAGAAAACATACGAAATGAGGATAAGCTGAGGAAGAGATATGAAAAAAAAAATGTTGAGAGGCAAGAAAATCCAAAATAATAATGGTGTAGAAATTGAGAATTAGTGAAGCAGAATCTCAGGTGCAAGGTATCGTAAATAAAAAAAAATAGTTGTGGGTTATATAAGGGATATAACCGCTAAGTTCACGTGGGACCGCGTTGGTTTATAGTAGTCTTATTTATACGTATCATTACACATATGGTTGGTTAAAATGGTAATAAAATAGTTCTATAAGTTTGCTTTGAACCCCTTCTTATGAATTTTTCTCTATACTGCACTTTTGTGATCCTCATCTCTTGGGCCACAACTAACGTTAATATATAGCACGCGAGACGTACCGGAAATACTCTCATAAGGGATGAATGGGCAGTATTCAGTGCCCGGAATTTTTATCAATAACATTGCATTGGATATATGTATACATGGAAACCGGTTACTGTCCGATCTTGCAAGACTCTGTCTCCCACACAATAACCGGGTGGACTGTGGCGTGGTGGCAAAGCCCTGTCCGAACCACCAGCGGCGAGCTCGTGTCAACAACTGGAATCATTTCCTGGTTCAGCTCGTACGTGCTATATACTAGCGTCGATGGTCTCAGCCCCTGAATAAAGAGAGACACGAAAATACAGTACGGAGCAAAATGCTAAAGAGAGGACGGGCCGCAGTTATAAAATCGGACACCGGCAACCAAGCAAAATCAGTTTGCAGCTGAGGGTGTGGCTATTTCTGTATTCATAATGGAATGCAACTGAATAAAATAAGAAGAAGACAATTTGACCCATTTGTCACCTGTTTTTGAGGACCCGGATAGGGAAAACATATTTTTCAAACTGTTCAAGCAGCAATTTGTATGGGAGCAAAAGTAGGTCATTTTGAAGTAGAAAATTTAACTACTTATACTATAAGCACTTAATTTAAATCTCAATGCTAAAATTTAGTAAGTTTTTCTAATCAAATGGTGTATGGATAATGAAGTCCTTGTGCTCAGTTGAACGAGAATTATAAGCGCAGGGTGGCCACACAATCTTAATTTACAAACTCCCGCATATTTCCACCATTTTTGCTAAATTTTCCCGACTTTGTAAATGTGTAATCAAAGGTTGGATTAATAGATATTTTTGAACTTTTTGAGAATTGTTTTAATGTGGAATGCTTCTTCCTTGTTTCAATTAGGCAAATGACAGATAGCAGCTGCAAGTTGGGCTTTTTGCGTATTGCGTAACCTGCTTTGGTCTCGTATTTTGAAAACGAGAACAAAAATCGCTCCATATAAGTCATTGATCTTTCAAGTTTC